>JAWNMF010000332.1:652500-982500 GCA_035044305.1 Drosophila nigritarsus
CATACGATTATTTTGATTTTTATATTTATTTGCATTCGTATTCGAATTGTTATTAGTATTGGGCTTTGTATCTGTAAAGTATATAGTATTCATCGGCCATCGATCATCGAGCTATCGATTAAGATTGTGTTTGAGCTTCTGGTCTGGTATGAATGCCCAAGGGCGTATCCAGTTTTTCGAATAACGAATCAATTTTTTTCATAATTTTTAATCGATCTATGCATAATTTGAGCCAAAACAAGAACTCCAACAGGCTAGACGCTGGCAGTAATACATAAACCATTAGCCAGAACAGTTTTTTCTCTCTCAAGTCATGTCAATTTTTGTCTGCCTTTCCATAAGCCACAATTTGTATTCAAGTATAAGATTGTTCAGCAACAATAATATGCCATAATAATGAGCACATGCCACATGAACTACAAAATGGAAATAACTCGCATTCATTAACAATTTTGGTATGTCATTAATTGGCATTAAACTGTTTATGTTACTACCTGTTTTTATACTCTTATGCCGAAGGTAAAAAAGTCTATGTTCGCTTATTGGGTGCAATCTCCGTTAATATTGCCTACAAAAACAAGTAGGAATGCTCTAAGTAAGAATAACTTTTCCAGCTGATCAAAAAATCCTTTCCGAATCGGAATATCTCACACATATGAAGAGCTGGAAATCAGAAGAGTAGAAGAAGAGTATTAAACAGTCGGTTATTTGCGACTGCAAGGTTCTCATGCGTTTTTAAATATTAGGTCTGTGGTAATAATGGGAGCTGCTGAAAAATTGCTTCCTTAAATGTTAGCGAAAGTTTTTCCTCGAAGTGTGCAACATTGTGTATTGTGTATATGGAAAATTGCAAGGCAAGCAAAAGCCTAGACAAACTGAGGCACAAGACATTGAACTGCCCACTGGCCAATTGAAAGTGAAAGGGGGAACAAACGCAGACGCACTGCGTCCGTCGGACAAGTGCCATTTAAAAAAAGCCACAAGGCTTCCTGTGTCTGTCTGTCTGTCTGGGCGAGAGTTGGGCAGCGACCAAACTGCCAGCGGTTAACTTGGCTTGTGCCCGGTTTTGGACATGTTCAGTTGTGTTGAGTGTTGAGTGTTTCAGAGCGTTGCACTCGATTTTCAATTCCATTTTCCTTTTTCCATTTTCCATAAATTGCCTTGCCAATGTGGGCAAACGCATGAGTCGCATGCGGCTTACAAAATAATTTCTTTGCCAGCCTGGCAATTAACTCGTATTAAGTCATTTCGAATGTTAATTTCATTCAGCCCGGCTGCGACCTTGTCAATTTAATTGTAATTGTTCACAGATTAAAAAAAAAACACTCAGCTGGCATAATATGCGCATGAATACTCACACGTACACTCGTCTGAATACCCTTACGAATACTCGCACGAATAAATCGAATGCGTGCAGTGATTACTGCCAAGCCAGCTTAAATGCAAATTCGAATTCGAATTCGAATTCGAGTTCGAGTTCGCGTGCGAGACTAGCTTTAATCTGAACAAACATCAAAATCCTTACCATCCTTTTGATAGGCCCTGAACCGTATTGTGGCGTAGGAAGACACACAATACCGGCTATGTGTCAGGGGACGAAGAATGACAGATGCGGGAACTGAGCTGGGCAGAGACACAGGACTCCGACAAGCCAGAAGTCTCCTAGGTGGATACAATCAAAAGCGATTTAAGCAAATGATATCCATGGGGAAGAATAGACTCAGAATACTCACAGGTCTATTGACAGGACACTGTAGACTGAGAAGTCACCTAACCAAATTAGGTATATACAGCAGCAACGTATGCAGGTCTTGCGGACTACAGGAGGAATCCTCGACGCACATCCTAGCAGAATGTCGTCGCCTTAACCAGGAAAAGATGCAGCATCCTAGGGCAGCATATCATGAGGCCCAAGGACATAGAAACCCTCAACCCAACAAAGATTCTAGCATTCGTGCAGGAGTTGGGATTGATGGAAGAGCTGTAGGCTCAGTAAGGGGGCACAATAGACCTTATAGGTCGCAGTGCTAACTATCCCCAATTATAATAATAATAAGGAAAACGAGACGAGTTATCGATAAGAAAACCTATATATGTATATATAATTTTATAATTTGCAGCCGATATTTATTTATTTAATGTCAAGTAAAGTCAGTTGCAAATTATATTTAAAATTAAAAATTTAAAAAGTAGAAATATTTTTAACCATGGCTATATCGACTCGACTGATGTTGTTGATCAAGTTTATATATACATATATATATATATATAATGCCTCATATTTTTCTAAATCCAGTCGTAGAGTTTAGTAACATGCTTACACGAAATCCTCATCGCTTGCTAATCCGGCTATGTTCTTTGGCACATAATAACGTGATAATAATAGATAAGATCAGAGTCATATATTTTCTGGCCAACTGGTCAATGACGGCAGCAATGGGTTAATGCGTGCCGCAACCTTCAAATTGAATTTGATTTGATTTATTTATCATCGTTGGAGTGTTGTTATTTTCTTAAGGAATTGAGTGCGTGTCTGTTAATTTTTAGCCTACAACAGCAAAACCATCTAATTTGAGCATATTTATACTCTGGTCCCAACTGGGCAGAGAGCATATTAGAGTCGTGCAGTAATAAATAAATTTAAATAAATATGTAGATGTCGACATATATCACACCTTAAATTGACTGGCAGTTGGCATTTTTGCACCTGCTTTCAGCTGTTGTTCGACTGGGAACAGAGTATCGTGAAGTCGGTCACGTTGGTGTTGATGTTGCTTTGCATTTTTGTTTGGGTATTTGTAATCTTTGACTATGACAATTGGTAGCAGCTTTGCCTGTTTGCATTTGAAGTTATTGTCGGTCGCGACTGGGATTATATAAAATAAAACACACAAAAATGCCCGAAACCACAATCAAAATGTTGCGCCTTAATTTGTGGCAGTTTATAATTCGAAACGGGCTAAAAAAACACAACTTGGCCAGCCAACAATATGTGTTAACAATAACCGAAGATCACTGAGCACAGTTCGTACAAAATAATATGCCCCTGTAGCCAGCTTTTCGGAATTTGTTCACCAATTTTAATCACTACTCTTCAAACATTGCAATCAAGCAATTAACAAGATGCCTCAAGTTTGTGGCAAGCTCAACGAAAGACCAATTTATTATTTCCGATTTTCTTCAAGTTTCATAAAAATGGAAATTATTGAAAATCAATCTGTTTTCGTGGGGCGTGTCAACCCAAACATTAAAGTTCTAGTTTGTATTCATTTCTGAGCTATGAAACAAATTTTAAAAGGATTAATTGAAGGACGAAATAGACTGTTTTTAGGAAAAGGATGGTATTATTATAATTGGGGATAGTTAGCACTGCGACCTATAAGGTCTATTGTGCCCCCTTACTGAGCCTACAGCTCTTCCATCAATCCCAACTCCTGCACGAATGCTAGAATCTTTGTTGGGTTGAGGGTTTCTATGTCCTTGGGCCTCATGATATGCTGCCGTAGGATGCTGCATCTTTTCCTGGTTAAGGCGACGCATTCTGTTAGGAGGTGCGTCGAGGATTCCTCCTCGTATTTGCATTGCTGCCATAAATACCTAATTTGGTTAGGTGACTTCTCAGTCTACAGTGTCCTGTCAATAGACCTGTGAGTATTCTGAGTCTATTCTTCCCCATGGATATCATTTGCTTAAATCTCTTTTGATTATATCCACCTAGGAGACTCCTGGCTTGTCGGAGTCCTGGTGTCTCTGCCCAGATCCGTTTCCGCATCAGTCTTTCTTCATCCCTGATATATAGCCGTATTGTGTGTCTTCCTGCGCCACAATACGGTTCAGGGCCTATCATGGGTCTCTCTGCCCCCATTCTTGCTTGCTTATCGGCTTCTTGTTACCCTTAGATCGCTAAGAATGTGTCTGCGACTGTGTTGACGCATTTCGTTAAGGTGATCTCGTTGTCAAGACACTTGTGATGTGTGTGTGTGCGTGTGTTTATGTGTGTTTGTGTGTATTAACCATTAACATCAGTTCATTTTTTCTGCATAAATTCACATTCCAGTGCAAACACAGAACACTGACTAAGGCGCCCAGTTTTCAACTCTTCAGACCGCGACTGCTGTGACAGCGAGGGTGCAGCAAGCAGCAAGCAGCGAGCAGCAACAAGCAAAAACAATGAGCTAACTGCACTTGCCAGCTTGCAATGAAAACGATTAATCAAATGAACATAACATTAAATTAATTGAATTGACAGACCATAAAAAACAAAGACGACTGAGAACGTTGAAGCCGACTGCCTAATACTGTGCAGCAAATGTGGCGGAGGCAGCGAAGTTCTTTTGGCTTTCGGAAGAATTTTGTGACACTATCTTTGAAACTGCGAGATGCACTCAGAAATCAAATCCCCAAAAAGTATAGATAGGTGAACTGAAAATTATATATATATATTGACAGATTTCGTGTCATTGCACCAGACATGGGTTTGAGTAGTCTTTAGCTTCAGAAGGGGTTAAGAAAAGTTGAATTGCTGCAAACAGGCAGGCTGATGGGCGACAGCATGACGGGCATTGTGCAACACGAATGCACCCTTCAACCTTCAGCAGCAGTGGCAGAATATAAAATACAGGGAAAATACAGCTAACGATACGAGTTGGATTTGTCAATGTTCTGATTGGCAAGCAGAGCACTTGCCACAATTGGCAATTGGTGCAGCTAGTGGACAATTTTTGCAGTTAATTGCATTGCAGTTGACTTGCAAGTTAACTGTAGGGATGCCACGCCCAGCTGACATTACGCCCACGTATTCTTGTTCAACTGTGTGTGTGTGGGTGTGTGGATAGTTGTTGTTGTGGGTATTGTAGTGTCACATTTCACAGTTACTTGTTGTTGCTCTTGTTGAATTTACTTCAGTGGCTGTCACGGCAGGCGACGCTTTAATTACCCCAACGAAGTGGAAGCTTCAGCCGAAACTCTGCAACTGCCTCATGCATAATATCTTTTACTAACACTAATTTACACAGAAAAAAATCAACATGAAATTTAGAAAATCGTTAAAAAAAAAAAACTAAAATAGATAAAATCCTTTATACATTTTAGAATTGTGAATAAATGATTTCAAAAAATCAGAAAATGTTTTCTAAGAGCGAATGGAATTTTAAGGCAATTTTGTAAATATTTGTGCGATTTTTCTCTGAGTGTATGCACGTGTAGTCTAGATTGTGGGTTGTGTGTGCAAGTGCAGCAAATCACAGGCGGGACGTCATTTACTCACTCAGTCAGCCAGACAGTCAGTCAGCCAGTCAGCCAGTCAGTCAGTCAGTCAGTCAGTCAACGCTTGGGAATGTTCACAGCCAAATTGACAAATTCTACCCTATACAAACAATATGCGCTCTGTACAACTTGGACAGCTGCCACATTATGCAATGCAACACAGCGTGTTGAGGATGCAGTTGCGGCCTGAAATAACAGCTTGTTGCACATACAAGCAAACACATATAGTAAATACAGTTAACATGATATTAATATGGGAAAAGATTAATTGTTTAAACCTTGATGTTGACATCTTTGAAAACAAAATCAAAATATGATTGAAGTTAAAATTGAGTTGAGTTTTTGGGCTAAAATATAATTATAAATGTATTGTAAATAAATAAATAAATAATTGAATAGCTGATGGATTTTTTGTATATTATTTTTGATATCTGGACAGATTTTTGCGACAGTTAATTCTGTGGAATGGATTACTTTCCAAGTCGATCTCATCGATCGCAATCCTAAAAATTAAATATATATATAAAATACGGAACAGAGGATTTCCATACGCTCGAGAGTCTAGAAAAACTATAAAACTTGGCAACAAACAAGAAATGAACAGAAGTAAGAGTGGTCAAGACGAGATAGCCCGACTCGAAGACAGACTAATCAGATCAAGAAATTGTTAAATAAAATGTTAAGGGAGAAATGAAGAAAGAGAAAGAGAAAGAGCAAGAGCAAGAGAGGTACAGAAAGAAATAGAGAGTAATAAAAAATGAGAGAGAAATGATAGAAGACGAAAAAAGAAATCTCTGAAGATTCCACCCGTGGAATATAATAAATTTATTACAGCTAAGCTCACTGAGAGATTTCCGGGCGATATTTTCGTATTGAACATTTGGAAGAAGAGAGAGTTCCACCGATGATACGGGAAATGGGGCATTGCAAGACTTACAGATGGCACGCAAAAGGATTGAACGCAATGGAAATAAACAATAATGTTTAATAATATGTACAAAAAAAAAACTAATATCAAAATGCATCCATTTAAGCACTTAAAAACATGGGGAAGAATAGACTCAGAATACTCACAGGTCTATTGACAGGACACTGTAGACTGAGAAGTCACCTAACCAAATTAGGTATTTATGGCAGCAATGCAAATACGAGGAGGAATCCTCGACGCACCTCCTAACAGAATGCGTCGCCTTAACCAGGAAAAGATGCAGCATCCTAGGGCAGCATATCATGAGGTCCAAGGACATAGAAACCCTCAACCCAACAAAGATTCTAGCATTCGTGCAGGAGTTGGGATTGATGAAAGAGCTGTAGGCTCAGTAGGCTCATAGACCTTATAGGTCGCCGTGCGAACTTTTCCCCAATTATAATAATAATAAGCACTTAAAAAACACGCTGGATCTTAGAAATTTAGAAATTTACTTTCTGAATAATAAGGCGAGGAACCAAAAGTAAAGAGAATTTTCAAAATTCAGTGCGATTTTTGGTTTAGCTGAGTGTAGAATGAAAAAGAATTATGTTCAGATGCAACTGGCCATATCTACTCTGTAGTTGAATCTGATGTACTTATGTATATATATATTTAAATGTGTATATATTTATGCTGCCGGTTAATTCGGACTGACATTGAAAAAAAAAAAAGCAAAAATTATTCTAATCCACCTGTTGCAACCAACTGTTGCATGCAGCTGGCCAAGCACAGATTCTAATGCAGACAGACTGTTGACAGTTGACTGTTGACTGCTGATGAGTGTTGCGTGGGTTGTCAGTTACCAGTTGGAATTTGGCAGTCTTCGCGACTTGCGACACTTGCATTTGGCCACTCATGGTTCGATGCATAATTTAAGCTGTGCGCTGTCAAAATTTTGGTCAGGCAATTTGCAATATCAATTTTCGTGCCCATTTGTGTGTGTGTGTGGGGCACCGCCTAGTGGGGGCGGGGGCGTTGCAATAACTAGCCAGTCGCGCCAAGTTCGGCGCAAGCGTTGCAAAATTGCGCTTGCGTCGTTGTTTTTTTTTTGCCGTAATTGTTGTTATTATTTTTGGCTTGGTTCCGCTGCTAAGTGCAGAGCCATCGATCGACATTAGGAAATCCTACGCTCAACTCCAAAATAGTTTTGTAAATAACTTACAGCAAATTACGCGCAGCAATTTTTTCCAAATCAATTTCGGTTTTGACAAGTGAAAGTGGCCACTAGGATCCAGTTTTCGCTGCGGATGAAGCGGCGCACTGTTGTCATACTCTGCCACCGAAGGTTGCAGACTATGTTCCTGTATTGTATCATATTTTAAATGTTTTAAAATAATTCAAATTTGTTGGATGGAAGTTAATGTTACTGAAACGTGGCTGATTGGTTAGCGTTAAAGTGCGATGGTCTTCTAAGAAGAGTGGATCTGAGCCAAATTGTTGCAGTCTTCCAAAATTGAATTCATACATTTTATTGTGTTGGATGCGAGTTGAATGATGAAGAGACTTGCCACATTCTCGGTCATGTGTGTGTGTGTGACAAAATGCTATATGGAATAGAATCATCGATAGCAAGACAATACGCCTGGAAGTTCACATCGAAGAAGCCCGAATTTGAGGTTAGATTGTTGTTTACCTTCGTCAAGGAAAACCTATATCGCCCATAGTCTTGGGTTTACATATTGAGTTTGTCGTGACACTAAAAAGAAGGATTTTTACAGATTTTTACAGCCTTTTATCAGGCATCAGAGTATCAGAGTAGTCGGCTACGCCCGACTGCCAAGCTCTCATTTTTAACATGCATTTGTTGTCGGAATAATCTTACTTTCAGGAAAAAAAACTCATCGACAAACCGAATGAACGTCAACATAGGTTTGGGCAACGTCATCGTCATCAGCATCAGCATCAGCATCAGCATCTGATCGGCATCAGCATCAGCATCAGCATCGGCATCGGTATGTGAATGATTCCCCTTGGCGCTTTTCACTTTAACTCTGCTGCGGATTCGGTTTTCTTATCTGAATGCCCTTTCGTTGTCTGTTGACTGCTGCTGTCGAAAAAAGTAAACAGCAACAGTAACAACAACAACAACAACAGCAACAGCAACAGCAAAAGCAACAATAACAACATTGAGTCGAAAACTTGCCGTTTTACAAACCTGTTGCTGGCATTTTGTTGTTATTGTCTGTTGCACAGATATTTTTTATTTTCATACCCTGCAATTGCTCAATTACCAAAAAGGGTAGCATAGCGCTTTTTTTTTGAAATAGTAAATAGAAAATAGAAATGACGAAAACTAAATTTACTTACTATAAATATATAATGTTGTAGCACTTGCCAACCAATTCAAAAACATATAACTTAATTTTTGTAATTAGTCAAATAATGATCATTTATAGTATAATGCAAATATTACTTATAATAATTAATATGATAATCACTTAATTAATTTGAAGCTTCATTATAAGAAGATGATAATTGAAATCAATTCAAATTAGGAACATTTTATTGTAAAAGAAGTTTGCCAAGTGGATGCTCATCGGCAAGTACGTGGCATCTTCAGATCGAGCATGTGATTAATGTTTTTCTTTATATATATATATATATATATATTAATGTTTGCCTACCAATTTATCGACATTTTGAATGGAGAATGCAGTTTTTTCTACGGTTTTGGTGGTTAAGTGCTTGGCCGGTTTTTGAGCGCAGCAGCCACTGCAACAGCTGCTCAAAAAGGCGGCGATTGTGGCTATTGTCAGAGGCGAGGGGTGATTGGTGGGGTCTCCAATGACAAAGCGACAACAACTGTTTTTTATATGCTAATTGCGTTTGTGTGTGTGTGTGTGTGTGTGTGTGTGTGTGTGTGTGTGTGCAAGGGCGGGACAGTCGAAGATATTTAGAGATGATCTTTCCAAAGACCTTATGAAACTGTCAAGTGTAGACCCACATCTAGTCATCTTCTAGTCCGGAGTTCGAAATATTGTTCTGCATTTTTTTTTCCTATCGTGATTGGCTGAATACTGAATCTGAATAATCAGCATTTGTTTCTGCGAATATCTCGATTGCAATTTAAAACTTTCGACCGACTTTGGACCCATTCGGCATCATAAGTGGCCGAAGCAAGAAGATGGATAAATGTACATCAAGTTTCATCACTATAACATAAAAACCGAGAATTTGATTTGATCGGAAAGTGATGCTGATTAGGAATATATATACTTAATGGCGCCGAGAACGTCTAAGATCCCTAAAGGTATACACAAACCCGAAATTTTTTTCATTTATCTGCCATATATAGTAGTCATTATCTCAGATTTTGGAAGTATTCTTAACTTGTATATTAAGTCCCGACTTGAATATAATATTAATTATGAACACAATATATTTATCTCTGAAAATAAGAAAAACTTATTGTTTTCAGGTCGATTTTTTTTTAGAGTGTGGCTGATTAAGAATATATTAAACTTTCTGGGATCGGAGGTGTATTCCACAAGTGTGTACGATTAAAATGTAGCTGCCCCTTTACAAAAGTTGCTGCATACGCTTCTGTGTATGTATGTGTTTAGTCAATTATGCCAAATTGCTGTCAAGGCGATAAGAGCAATACCAAAAAAACAGCAATGCAAATTGTACATTGCGACAAATGCGAACGTGCCGTGCCGCAAACTGTCAGCGTCAAAAACTGAAACGAAACTTTTGGCCATAAAATGCCAAGTGAATAACAGCTTGTGGCCTTTGCCAGGTCAGCCAGTTACAAAGCGTGTGTATTGGGTATGTTTTCCAGTACTCGAGAAGTTCGAGGTGTGAAAGTTAACCATTCAACATTTTGGCGCCAATTGGAAAGAAATAGGCTGACGAATCGATAACACTGTCGATCTTGCAAGGAAGATTGCTCCGTTTTCACATCGAAATTGTAAATTAATTCACTAATTTTTTTCTAATTTTTTCTTATCTTCCATTTGGAAGAGGAGGAATACCGATTGAAACCGTAACACCTATTTCTTATGTGGTGCTTTATGTTATCGATAACTTTTGTTCGATCTGAGAACAGAGCTTAAATAATCGTTGGTTTTTTTTTGTAATCAACGGCGTTCTTGATTGTTGTTCCTTTCTTTAATTGCCAAAGTGTGAACCGGTTCGGGGTTTTCTGTCCTCAGAAGTCAACTGCAAACCTGGGAAGCTGGCAAATGCCAAACTACTAATAACAATAACAAACAACAAACAACAAACAGAGCAATAAGAACAATAACAATGCAAACAACCCATAAGCTGAACTGAGAAACGGCTTTGTTGCCTTTTGGCTCCATTGCGTTTCGCATTGTTTGTAAATCACAATAGAAAAGAAAAGAAGAAATAGAAAAAAAGAGAAGTCAAGAATGCCAATATCGCAAATATCTCCAAATAATAATTATAAACTACATTTTTGTAGGTCTACAAAACCGATCAAAAACGATTCAAGCAAGTAATATTATGGCGAAAAAGAGACTGGAATTAAATGCTTACCGGCAGTACATTGTAGAGTAAAAAGTCACCTAACTAAACTAGATATATTCAAACACGGATTTAGCCAATTTCTTGGGAATGAGGAGTAAGAGGAGCAGTCCTCAAGACACTTCATGGCAGAATGATGTCTCGCCGTGGCACGAAAAAGAATCATGGGGAAGCATGTTTGAAAGTCGGAAAATGTAGCTCTTATCTTTCCCAGTGCTACAGCCTAGGCTTATTATTTAAGACAATAGTCACTAAGGCATTATCCGTTTACTATTTTATATTAATAAGATCTATTAGCATTTCAAGATTAGTTTCAATGACATTCCCATGTAATACTTAATATTATTTATGCCAAATTGGACAAATTGGAAATGTCTTTTGGAATTTAGAGTTCAGTGTCTTAAGCAGGCAAGGCTCTTAGTTCTTGTGGATGTGGCAAATCTCAGTTGCTTGTAAGTTGGCTTATTTGGTGTACAAAAGTTGTGTCTTGAATTTCATCAAGTCTATAAAGTTAACATCAGCTAATTAGTTCGCATAGCTCGAAGTTTGCGCCAGTCGCTTGAGGGCAAACACTTAATTCGCAATATTATTTTTTGTCGTCTTATGCCATCACAATTTGCCAGCATTTCTAGCCCAAACGAGAGAGAGGCGACAAGATATGATATAATAGATATAGAAAGATACAATATGGCCGTTGGCACGTTTTCCCAACTGATTTAAGTATTTAATTTAAAAAATTAGTCCACACAGAAATATACCAAGGCAAAAAGTGAATTAAATTAAGTTAAAAATAAAATGTTATATTTGAATTTAAATTAAATAAAATAAGAAATATTTATAAGATTTCATGAAAAACACAATCAGATCCAAAAAAAAAAAAAATAGTTCTGATAAATTAGTTAATAGTTAAATGAAATTGTTGATAGAAATTGGGAATAGCTAACGGGTAGGGGAGGTCCAGAGCCAATAGAAAAACAATTTCATTATTAATGTGGTGATTTCAAATATAAGATTATTAAATTACTTCATTGACACAAACTAAACTATATATAAACTATATATATATATATATATATATATATATATATATGTATATTCTACTTACTGCAGCATCCTGCCAATGTGCCAGTGACGTCAGCAGCAGCAGCATCACTATGACAGAGACAAACAGCAATGCACAGCAGGCAATGACGAGCAGTGGGAACAACAGCAACAACAACAACAACAGTGAGTTCAATGGTCGTCACTCGGCCTCCCCGGCACGGACCATAGACTCGCATGATTCCACAACCGGCAGCATGGACACAATTGTGGATCGCAGTCTTGGCCACAAGGATCTGATGCATGTGACCAACACCATCGAGCAGAGTACCAACACGACCAATACAACCAATGTCGGCGGCGGCAGTTTGACCAACTCACAAATAGCAATGCTCCAGCAGGATTCACAACACAAACAGCAGCAGCAGCAGCAACAGCAGCAGCGGCAGGAACATGAGCAACAGGAGCAGGACGCACGCCAGCACTTGGATGCACAGAGTCACATATATTCAAGTCCCGTGTACGATGAGAAGCCACCACCAGCATTAAATCTAGCTGCGCCAACATTAATGGCCAGTGGCAAAGTTGACACAACCAAGGAGCCCAAACTGATTAGCCACGAGGAGTTCAAGCAGCAGCTGGAGTTGGCCATGGCCACTCGGGGCCAGGCTAAGAGTGTTAACAACACCATCGATTCACGCATCAGCAAGAAGCAGCGCTTCCCCCCCGAGCTGATCAAATACAAGGGTGGCAGCGGGGGCAGCGGAGCCAGCATCGATAGCAAGGTGCGCCGCAAGCGTCGGGCAAGCAATGAATGCTGCTCCGCATTTCCATTGCAAATCGTGCTGGGCACATTGCAATTGTTTTTGGCCATTTCGCTGGTGGCGCTCGGCTCGCTGCTAATAGTCCGCGACGCGGCCTTGTCAATGGCCGGCTGCGGAATTTGGACCGGTCTAATTGCGGCAGTCACCGGTTCACTGGGCGTGGTCAGCATGCGCAAAACGCAAACCGCCTTTCTCGCGCTCAGCCTGGTCTGCATCGCCAGCAGCACGCTCGCCCTGGCCATTTCTGGCGTGGGCCTGTCCCGCGATCTAAATCGCATGGCCGAACAAAAGGGTGAACAGGTGAGACCCCAACAACAACAACAACAACATCGAACATTTCACTTTATTATTGTTCATGTTTTTGCCACTGATTCTGCAGTTTGACCTGATGAATGCCAATAGCGAAGTCTCAGCTGCCTGCGGTTTGATTTTTGCCCTCTTTCTACATTTCGTGGTCAGCATTGTTTCCGTTTATCGCTGCGCCCTGCAGACCTGCACAAAGTGAGTATACTCAAATCCAAGTTCGATTATAATTCAAATTACATCGTTAACGCATAATGAACATAAACAAATTTTGACCTCGTTATATGCTCCTTTCTTACGATTTGCGAATTTTAAAAGAATCGAAGAGAGATCGAAGTGTATTTGGTCACATCTAAGCCGAATTATTTATTTATAGATGATAGATAAGATTATATAATATATAACAAACTTATTGACTTATCCTGAAAATACATCTACAGTTTATTTAAATATTTAAATTGGCGCCAATTTCTGCATTGCCAACGATAGTTTCGATAGCTGCTAGAGTTGCACAGCATTGCTGATGTGTGTTCATTAACATAGTTATGTTAACTCCCAACTGAATTTATCGATAGCTATGTGCGCAGCTGCTTATAATTGCTATGTAAATATTTATTTCGTATTTTCGTTTGTACTTAATTTTGATTTAAAATATAATTAATATAACCAAATGCCATCGATGACAGTGTACATAATTAAAATTTCTAAAATAATGTTGAATCCCTGATGGTTGAGTTGAGTTTTTACCACTCAACTTGTACAAGTTGATTTATTTTCTCCCATTACGATCAAACATCGGTGATTTGCCTTTTTGTGAAAATTCTTCACGAAAAGAAATTACTGATGATTTTAAAAATTGAGTATATAGAGGTAGTCACATAATAAGTATTTGACAAACAAGCTCAGTATCATCTACACAACCAGAATATGACAAGTTGGTTTCTATCATATTTAAATATTGTTTTGTCTGTGTAGTTTGTTCTACACAATAACAAAAGTTATTCCATTACACAACTAAATGGCAACTGCTTAAAGTGTGGTTTTTTTTTGAATTAGTCGATCGACTCGCAACGATATATATGATGGCCAAAATAATCGAAAGGCAATTCATTAATATATCGATGTGGTGACTCACATCACTAGCTCGCATTAAAACCAACAAAAAAACGAAAAGAAATAGGGAAGAGAAACAAAGTGAAAAGCAAAAAAAATAGCGAAAGCAGCGAGCAGCGCAAAGCTTACAAATACGCTTTGCCAAATTACTGCTCCACCTCTGCAGACGCGACAACAGACGGACAACAGACCACATTAGCAGCACCAGCAGCAGCAGCAACAGACAGACAACAGCAACAGTAGCAGCAGCGGATATTACGATTAACAGGCAGCAAAACGCCCACGAAACCTGTAAGTGGAATATTTAAGGCCAAGAGGGCTGCAACAGAGACAGTCATGCCACTGGCTGACTCCAATAAGGATCTGAGACAGCAACAGCAGCAGCAAGTCGAAGTCGTCCACAGCAGCAGCAGCAACAACAACAATGCCGAGCAGGTGCAGCTGGACAATGCCAGTGCAGCAGCAACAACAGCAACAGCAGCAGCAGCAACAACAACAAAAGCAACATCAGCAATGGGCCTGCAGCTGCGTCAACGCATGCAGATTACATCCTCTGGCTGCAGCAGTCTGGCGGTGACACCCATGGAGCACACGCCCACCGATGAGGAGAGTGGCGCCGTTACCACAGTGACGTCATCGCAACGACGCCAACAACAGCAGCAGCAACAGCAGCAGCAGCAACAACTTCAAGCTGCCCTCGAACAACATCACATAACGCCGAGCAGTAAGACGCCGGAGCAAATGGAGCTGAGCGACTCGGAATCGTATGGGGCGACAAGCTACGATGAGTTCGAGCTGCGCGAGGTGGTCAAGGAGGGGCACGACAAGGCGGATCCATCCCAGTTTGAGCTGTTGCGCGTGCTCGGCGAGGGCAGCTTTGGCAAGGTGTTTTTGGTGCGCAAAATATTGGGCAAGGACTCGGGCACATTGTACGCCATGAAAGTGCTCAAGAAGGCCACGCTCAAGGTGAAGGATCGCGTACGCAGCACCAACGAGCGCAAGATCCTAGCGGATGTGGGCCATGCGTTCATCGTCCGTTTGCATTATGCATTCCAAACGCCCGGAAAACTCTACCTGATCTTAGACTTTCTGCGGGGCGGCGATCTTTTCACGCGCCTTTCCAAGGAGGTCATGTTTACGGAGGAGGACGTCAAGTTCTATTTGGCTGAGCTAGCGCTGGCGCTGAATCATCTGCACACGCTAGGCATCATCTATCGTGATTTGAAGCCGGAGAACATACTGCTGGACGAGCACGGACACATTGCGCTCACCGACTTCGGGCTGTCCAAACAGCCGCTGGACGGCTCCAAGACGTACAGCTTTTGCGGCACCGTCGAGTACATGGCGCCCGAGATTGTCAATCGCAAAGGACACGACTTCGCCGCCGACTGGTGGTCATTCGGCGTCCTCATGTACGAGATGCTGACCGGCAATCTGCCATTTCACGGCCAGACGCGCCAGGAGACCATGAACCAGATACTGCGCTCCAAACTGGGCATGCCCGAGAATCTGTCGCCCGAGGCGCAATCCCTGCTGCGTGCCCTCTTCAAGCGGAATCCCCTCAATCGCCTTGGCGCCGGTCCCCAGGGCATACTGGACATCAAGGCGCACTGTTTCTTTGCCACCATCGATTGGGTGCGCCTCGAGCGGAAGCTGGTGCGTCCTCCATTCATACCGGCGGTCAGTCGCGACGATGCCTTCTACTTTGACGTGGAGTACACGTCCAAGTCGCCGCGCGACTCACCCGGCGGCCCCATCTCGGCCTCCGCCCACGAGATCTTTCGCGGCTTCAGCTTTGTGGCGCCCGTGCTGCTCGACTGCTGCAACAGCAGCAGCAACAGCAACACCAACAACATTACCACAAACATCAACAGCAGTAACATGACCGGCAGCTGCTCCAACAATGCCAGCCCGCTGCATAGTGGCCTGCCCGCCGCTGGAGCGGGTTCGTCGGGGCCACGAAGCTTGCCTGGCGTGCTGCCCGGCAATTTCCTAGCCGAGTACAATCTGCTGCAGGAGCTGGGACGCGGCACGTTCTCGGTGTGCCGTCTGTGCGAGCATCGGGCCACCAAGAAGCACTACGCCGTCAAGATCATTGAGAAGGCGGCGGTGGCTGCCGCCTCCTCAGCAACGGCCGACTGTTGGGAGGAGGTGGAAATAATGCTGCGTTATGGCAACCATCCCAATATCGTTACACTCTACTCGGTGTACGAGGACACCAACTCTGCATATCTGGTCATGGAGCTGCTCAAGGGCGGCGAACTTCTCGATCGCATCCTCGCCGTCGGCCAGATGTGCGAGAGCGAGGCAAGCGCCGTGCTCCGTACGATTGCAGCCGCCGTTGCATATCTGCACGAGCACGGCGTCGTCCATCGCGATCTGAAGCCCTCGAACATGATCTACGCGAGTATGCGGCAAACGCCGGAAACCCTAAAACTCTGCGACTTGGGTAAGTCCCCAATAAGCACAGAGGAGCAGCAAATGTGCACCCTCATTTCAAACTTGAGTTCATTTGAGAGCAGTCGAGCATAAATATCGTATATAGTCTTGATCCGATCCGATCCGATTCTTGATTCAGTTTCAGATAATATTTATTATTGAATCCGATTAGACGCCGATCCTCTGATGGATATCCGAATATGTGCATAAATGCATTCATTAATCCGCTTTTATTGGATCCATCTGATCTAGTTGTCCACCCATCCAATGTCAGGCAGTAGGAGTAGAAATCGGATATCGGCTGCGTTTACTAGATCCGATTCAGTTAATATTAATTTTTGGATATATATTGTATCCGATTGGAGCAATAGAAGATGCACTTTATCCGCTTAGATTTGAGAATATTGCCCAAATGAAGAACGGTTTGTTTTGGGTGCAATTTCACTTGTCGTATTTCAATTGCTGATTAGTAGAGAATTTAATGGGAATTGCGATTTGCAGGGTTTGCCAAGCAGCTGCGCGCGGACAACGGGCTGCTGATGACGCCCTGCTATACGGCGAACTTTGTGGCGCCGGAGGTGCTCAAGCGGCAGGGCTACGATCTGGCGTGTGACATCTGGTCGCTGGGCGTGCTGCTGTACATAATGCTGTCCGGGCGGACTCCGTTCGCCAGCACGCCTAATGATTCGCCGGATGTGATACTGAAGCGCATCGGATCGGGACATATCGATTTTAGCAGCAGTCGCTGGTCGCTGATCAGTGCGCCGGTCAAGGAGCTCTTGCGCCAGATGCTGCACATTGTGCCCGAGAACCGGCCAACGGTCGCCCAAATCCTGGCGCACAGTTGGGTGCGCGACCAGTTCGCGGGCAACGTGCAACTCACCCAATACGCGCCGCCGCATCTGGCAAGTGGCGGCGGCGGTGGCAATGGAGGTGGACAGCAACAGCTGTCGCTGGGTGCACAGCAGCAGCAGCACAATCACATCTCGATGGCTCTGAGGGGGGCTGTGGATGCTACGTTTCGAGCAATCGCCATACCGCAGGCGGCAAACGTCGGCCCCGTGGAGCTATCAATGCTGGCCAAGCGGCGGGCCAAGGATCGCGCCAATCTGCATTCCTAATTGTTGGCAGGTCTGTGCCCCAAGCGCCAGGCCAAGCGGCAGCTAATCCAATTCGTATACAAACTCTATAGTATTCTAATGCATTGCTATGCACTTCCGCAACGGCTTTGGGAGTGGCAATCAGTGGCCATCAATCCACACCAGCAGCTGAGTCTGGAGCATAAAAACGATTGCCGACGCAGCGCAAAGCTTCGCTTGGTTTGAGAATGTGGATGTGGACATGGACCAAGCGCAGCTTTGCGCTGCGTCTGCAATCGTTGTTATGCTCCAGATTCATGTGGTGCATTTGGCAGCTTCTTAGCATATGCTTTTTTGCATATTCATATATATATGTATATATATTATATATATTTAATGCCAATGTGTGCGATCTTCCTTAAGAGCTCCCTTGAAACCACATGCCGAATCTCAGCTGGCTTGGACACACGGAAGCAGGCAGCACTCAAAACTAAATCAATCTAAAATCAACTTCAAATGTTGGCCAACAAAAGTGCTAAAAAACAAAAGTATAAAAAAAAACAAAAAACAAAAGAAATTATACATCTAAGATTAATATATACATATTTAAAAGAAATACGTGAAATATTTTAATTATCTTAGCTAAATTTCTTGACACCACGTGTTATTAATGTTAAACTAAACAAAATATTTACAATTACAATTAAAGAAAAGAAGAGAAAAAACATACCAAAATAATCAAGTCGAAAGATTATTAACGTTACCTTCTAAATCTAAGCAAAGTGTCGACTATATGTTTGATTTCATTCGATTCGATTCGATTCGTTCGAAACCTGTGCTATATCTATAAAGAAAATTCTTCATGTCAATTCTCACAAAGAAACGCATATAAATTTATTATGATAACAGTGCTATAAGATTATAAAGGTGATTCTTGCAGTTGGTAACAAATTGCATTTACGATTATTACCATTAATCATATTCATACCAAAAACTATATATATATATATATATATATATATATACATAACAAATTAAAAAAACAATTATAAAAGAAACAGAAACTTTTAAATATGTAGAAGCAGCAGCATTTTGACAAAATATATGCTGAAAAGATTATAAAATGTTTGGACTTGTTGATGACTCATAAGTGTTGTTGTTGTTGCCTCTCAAAGACATGGCATGCCCCAATTTTTGCAACCACATCCACTTTCCCCACTATATTGTTGTTTTGATAATACCTTATGCAAATTTTTTGGAAATCGATTTTTTGGACAGGGCCTCCAAACAACAACAGCTATGTGAGTAGTAGTAGAGCCACAAGCTATACAGTATATAGTATACATCAGAGTTGTTGTTGTTGTTGTTGCCTATGCACGTATGTGTGCACATACGTACATATATGTATGTAGTTAGGAAATTAAAGACAAGCTGCTTACTGAAGTCAACTGAAGGCTTCTTGAAGGCACTCTTGTTAATCCTATAGCAATCATTATGAAAATTCTTGTAAGCTAAATTTGTATTATTATCTCCAAGCTATGATGCCAGAACAATTGTGAAACAAAATGTGATTGTAAATGCTAATTGTTCGCTTATTAATGACTAAAATATAAAAATAATAATAATAATAATTGAAATAAATAAATCAATATTTAAACAGATGTTCTATATGCTTATGTGTAGATACAAATGCAATTTGAGAAAGTTAAGTCATGATCACAAATGCCAAGTTTAATCTCCACTAGCCTCTCAAGCAAGCACTGTTAAAGAATATAATCAAACAATTTTTGAATGCAACATTTGAGCTATGCGTTGTGTATATATCACTTGAAATTGTAGCTTCATCCGTGTTACGCTATATTGGTGCGAAATGTACTTTTTCCCCATTTTTTATATTGTCAATCGATGATCCATAGCCATAAATGTATTAGTGCAAAAGTTCCGCTTTCCAAGGCAATATCTTTAGTAGACTTGAATTTTGAAAAAAAAACAAAAACAAAAACAAATAAACAAAAGCGAAAAAAATAATTACAATGTTAGAGCTACAACTAAAAGTTTATTTAAAATGTTTTTACTAAATATATCTATATGTATAAGCTTAATATTAGTTGTATAAAATACAAATTTCCTCAAAACGAAGATTTTCTTGTCTCTCATCGGTATTTGGTTTTGAACACTGGTATTTTTGCCGGATCTTTTCAAAATATCAGAATTATATTTTCCCTTAACCGATTTTTCGGCTCAAAAGATTTTATTATTTTTTTTTTTTTGTGCATACTACATTTTAACCGAGGATTTGTTGTAGATTTGTGATATTTACATACAACATGAATATAATTTATTCTGCAGAAGCGCATCTACAACTATAAAAAAAAGAATTTGTTCAACTAAAAGCTAACTCAAAGAAAAGTTGCAATGTAAACAAATCCAATCAATTATATTTGCTTCAATAAAATATGGTTTTCATAGCCTACCGCACAAATGCATTTTAGGACACAACTTTCTGGAATGTACAAGTACAAATTGATATAATCCCACCTCTCACCTCAGTTCCTTTTCTCGTTCCTCAACTCGAATTGAAGAATTGATATTTTGTAAATGTTCACACATCGAAATCAACAGCCTGGAGATTAGAGATATTTTTAACACATTTTAGACAAATCCACCCTGATGTTAAGAAATGCCAGCCCTGGTTTTTAGATAGCCCCAAAAACGTCAATTTTGGAAATTTGGGTGAGGAACCCTGGGCGTCAAAATTATGGTGCATTTTTTCTGAGTGTACATTAAAAACCCACTCGCACTCGATGTAGGAACATACATATATTCTCATAGTGTATATAACAATATTAAATACACTTTATTTGTATGCACATTGTCGTAAAATTAATTGAACACCTTATATAAAAAACGCAAAAACCATTAAAAATATTTGAAAAAATATATGAGTAAGCTACACTGTGAGAAAAATTCAAAACAGCAATAGTCGAAGGGGACAAAAATACTGCCTACGTATTTAGATGTTTACATTGAGAATAATAATAGTTGAGCCAAGATAAGGTTGGGGCTTCTTATCGGGCCCCCTTTTATCAGACGAGCAACGTGAATGATTGGGGATTAATACCGTTATGTGCCATAACTGATAAAATGGCCTCTTTTAGGTATCGCCAACAAATTTGAAAAGCTTTAATTCTAATTATATTTAACAGTTATCGCTTTTATTATTCTACTCAGCTTAAAACATAATTGAAATCATTGATTTGATTGGTTTTTGTTTTACGCTTCATCTACATTCAAATCGGCCAGTAGAAACGGTCGGTCAGAGTTCTTAAGTAGTAATTCAAATTAGATGTATACAGATAATCTTCGGTCTGCAAGGCAATATAATTTTGAACGTGTCCAAATTCATTTTCTCTTCAATTTGCCTTATTTCCAATTTCTTGTGTAGAATAATTGAATAGAATAAATTGGTAAGCAGGTATTTTCATCATAATAATAATAATAATAATCAAAAAAAAAAAAAAAAAAAACATAATACATGAACTAAATTGAACAAAATGTTGCATGTTTCTTCGCAATAAACAAAAAAATATTTTCTATACACACGTAAATGAATGCATGTATGCGTAAATATAAATATCTATCTTTAGACTCTGAATACAAAAGATAAATATGCATGTGCTAAATATTATAATTTATTATTTGTATATGTTTTATGTAGCATTTAATAAGGACACATGCCGCTGCTGTTGCTATCTCTTTCTCTCTATCTCGCTCTCTCTCGCTCTCTATCTCTGTCTCTGTGTCCTTGTCCATGTTTACTGTCTGTTGCCTTTGCCCTTGCGATTGTTGCGCTGCTGCTGCTGCTTATTTGTCGTCGCTGCTGTTATTGTCGTCTCGGCCGCTGCTGCTGCAATTTGAATAAGATAATTAGTATCTGTGTGAATTGAGAATTGTAGTATTATATTATTAGTCGGTAAGCTCATTCAAATATATCCGCCATTAATTGCACATTGCTGCATTTGCATGTGTGACAACATGTCTAATTATGTTAAGGAGCTCTGCTAATTGACATAGAGAGCAATGCCCATGTCTAATTATGTTAAGCAGCTCTGCTAATTGACATAGAGAGCAATGCCCATGTCTAATTATGTTAATCAATTCTGTTAATTGACATAGAGAGCAATGCCCATGTCTAATTATGTTAATCAATTCTGTTAATCTGCTGATCGATTGATAGAAAACATTGATAAGCGATGGCGTCCCTTTTTTTCCCCAAAAAAAAAGAAAGAAAAAAAATTGGAGAAGCATTTGATGTGAGGAGATGTCTATTATAGTTGTACGCACCTTGTGCTGCACTCACATCCAGCTGCACTTGCTCCAGCGATTCGGTGATTGTCTCGAGGCTTATCTGCAGCGGCGTCTCATCGTTCAGTTCGACAACCAGTGTCTCCTCCTGCTCCTGTTCCAGTTGCTTTTCCTTCAACTCCACCTCAAGCACTTGCTGCTCCTGCACCGCCTGCGCCTGCTTTTGGTCTTGTGGTAGCTCTTCAACGACATGCGCCTCCTCGGCAAAAATGCCATTGAGCACATTTACCGCCTCCTGGGCCATATTATTGGCTTCGGCTTCGGCTGCCCTTCGCCGGCGCTGCTCGAGCTCGTTCTTGTAATTGTGCGTCCATTGGATGTGCTCCTTGTAGTACTGATGCACGGGTATTACGATTACGGAGATGTCGTCGACGGTGGCCGCCGCTTTGCTGTCGGCCAAGCGCCAATGGCCCGAGTCGTTGATCTTGCCGCGAGCGCGCGCCACCAACTCTTGGGCGACCATTGTGTAGCGATGCTTCTCTGTGGGATATCGCGATAGGGTCTGGAACACGGTTCGGGCGACCGCCTCGTTCTCGGACACGTCCCAAAGGCCGTCGGTGGCCATCACAAGGATGCCGTAGTCGCCATCCTCGTTGTGCTCATCGGGTATGCTGACCACCTGGCTGAGATCACGCTGTCGCACATCGGGATGCGGGGTTAGGAATGGTTTAATCTCAATGCCTGTATTGATCGCCAGCAGATCGTGATCCCCGAATCCCCGTGTCACGCCCAGCGTGCCGAGCAGCCGACTGCGCTTCCCTTCGCCATTCACCACCGGCATGCGAAGATCCTCGCGCGTCAACGTCTTGTATGTCCAGCCCTTCATGGTGCCCTGGCGGCAGAGGATGCGCTGGCCCAGATTCTTGATGTGCGGCCGCTTGGCATACTCCATGGCTACATACTGTTTGCCCATTAGGTGTGGCTTCAACCGGGCCACGTTCAGTAAGCGTTCGCGTTCCGTTTCCGGTGTATGATCCGCAGAATACGGCGTTGGATAACTGTAAGCAGCTGCCTCCACAGCATCTGACTCCGCCTGATTGTCTGCCACTCCCGATTCAGATACCGCTCCCGATGATGATCCCGCTCGCCGCTGGCAGAGGACGGCGCGACTGTCGCCAGCATTGGCCACATACATCTTGCCATCGATGAAGAGCGTCACGCAGGCCGTGCAGCCGCCGGGATCCCGATACAGATAGCGATTCCTGTCCAGCGCGATCAGCGAGTCCATGTGAAAGAAGGCGCTCTCCAGCGCCCCAATGATGAGCTCATCTCTGCTAACCCGCCGCTGAAAGTAGACGGGATGCGGAAAGGAATTCGCATTCAACGGCAGCTTTCCGTTCTCGGTGTCCTCGTCGCGTGGCAAAAGCTGTTCGATGCAGTCCACCAGCTTCTCGTGCAGGATGTGATGGAATTGATGCGAGGCGGCCAATGCGGCTCCACAGCCGGCGTGGCCATCGTAAATGCCAAAATACGTGTATGGCAGATCGGGATGCTTGTGTTCCGGATCCGAAAGCACCTGCCTGCAACCAAACAAAAATAAATTGATTAGCCTTTTATCCAACTTGAAAGCAGATTCCTCCATCGCAGCAATTCTTCAAATATGTGTGTTGTTACTAAGAACTTAAATCGTCTACAAACTGATCGAAGGAATTAATCTACTCTCAAGTTTATTAAGCTAACATTACCATTATTACTACAATCCATTTTCCAACGAGACCCGTTCGAGAAACAATGAATTTATTTATACATCGGGACATTGTCTGGGACTGAGACACAGTACCCTTAGCATCTAGTGGAAAATGTTGTTACCCATCAGGGGCTGGGTGTCTATTCTACCGGAGAACATGTCGCAACGAATGCAAATGAAATATTGATATGTGTTTGCCTGCAATCCTGCAATCGATCTGATTTTTATGCAGTCAGTTTTCAGTCGTTTTGTCTGCTTAGTGCTTCAGCTCTCTTCAGATCAAATCGCTTGTTGTTACTTCTTATATATACATCGTGTTCGCATGGAGGTCGAGTCGAGACTGTTTACCCGTCTGCTTATTATGTGATTAGTCTCTTAGCTAATCAGCTGTCTTGATAAGACTTTGACTTTGCCTTTATCATGACGCCATCGGATGTTCTAAATCTCATATATAACTGGACTTCGTTATACAAGGGTGTTTTTGAGGAAAGGGACACCTAACTTAATTCTTTATATCTGCATTTTGCTGCTATTGCCCAGCAGAGATTAAGCACCTTTGGAAACGCCTTTCGATCTATATTGGCAAAACTTATAAGCGCAGCTGGCTGAACTCATTTCTGATTAAGTCTCCCAGTAGAATTTATAAGAATATTAACTCTTTGTTTGATTAGTCATCTCAGATAGTTGCTTTAATAGGTCAGCATAGTTGTTTGTGTTTTGGTGGTTGTTTGGCGACTTACCGACAGAAGGCAGCTTGATCCTCGTTCCACTCGGACTTGCCGGAGTTGACGCACTCGGCGTATCCTGTGGCCCATGGCAGTAGATTGATGTCGCGAGGCACGATGATCGGGCGGACATTGTGATCGGCGGAAGCGCGCAGCTCGTCGCTGGTGAGCAATTGCAGGAATGGAGGCCGTCCATACGGGATCTTGTCAAGCATTTGTCCATACATCATGAGGCCACTCCGTTGATGATTCCGCTCCCGCTGCTCCCTATCCCGGTCCCTCTCGCTGCTCGGCAATAAGGGCAGATCGGGCACAATGGCCGAAACGAAACGGTTTTTAAAATTGTTGAACATTGCAGTTGCGAGGAATAATCTGAATTGGAAAAATTCCTCTGTTTACTTCCCAGTGGCTAAGCTGGCTGCCTCTCGCTCAATCCCACTGACGTGGCGAGCTGGCTTCCTCTTCCGCTCTTATTTATAACTATACGTATATCTGTATTTATATCTATATCTATAGATATGTTATATTTAATGAGCAATCACTTCCTTGGATTTGGTTTATCTCTCTCTAATAAACGTTTTTTGCGTGCTGCGCTTTCGAATCGATTGCAGCAATTTTAATTTACTTTTTTCTTTTATCGATTGCTGTTTTGTTCTGTTTGGAAAAGTGTTATTCCGTGTGTTCGCTCTGTTATTATATTGTTTTGATACAAACCCTGGCGCGACTTCAATCAATTTGATTTTCTCTCGAAACATCAACAAAAACAACAGCAGCAACAATAACAGCAGAAATCAGCCCATTTATCTTGTCTTTCTTGGCTTTATTGTTGTAAAAATCAATACTGTGTCGTGCACTTAACGATTGCAGTTGGCTGGCATTTTTTATTATTTGGCTAATAATTAATTAATACGTGTTTTACCACTGGCCGCGTAAGCATTAGCTTATTTTTGAGGCCTTTTAATATTTTCTCTTGCTGACGAATATTTATGAAAAACAGAGAAAGAAGAAGAAGCAGCTGCTAAGTAATTAGATATGGGTGGCGCACACATATATCGCGCTTATCGAACTATCGCATAATGTACGATATTTCGATAACGTTCTTACGCGTTGCCAAGTTTGATACATAGGTAGCGCCACTGACAAACTTAAAATTCAAACGATTTCTAACCGATTGTTATTTATTTGCAGAGCGCAACACAGTGCATTGAACGATGTCATTATCAAGACAAACCCATCAGCAAACATCGCTTTGGATCAGCAAAGAGTGGATCAATACATAAAGACAATGTCCTTCAATGGCAGCGAAAAAGTATAAAGCAACAAAACTGCTAATGCTGAAGGCAAAATGTGAGAAACCAAAAATATATATATTTTCTCCTTCAGGCAAACAACGAAAAACTGGCGGCCATGTGGATGTATGCCAGGCACATGGGCAGCCTGCCCCCAGCATCACTCCGCAAGCTGACGCCAGACTCGCGGTCCATAATGCTCATCCCAGCCACAGCTGCAGGCAATGGGGTAAGTTGTTGACCTTAGCATTATAATTTGATAGCATACATAATTCGATAAGAGAGGAGCAAAATTCGTATTTATTAATTTGCATGGCAAATAAGAAACTAACATAATAAAAAAAGTCATACATACAATTGACAATAAATTGGTTTGGATAATTTAATTTTAAATAAATTCAAAATTCAAATATTTTCGATTTTCATAAGATTTCTTAAATACTTTGAAAACTCTAAAATTATGTTTTTTTTTTGTCTCTCACTTCAAAAAACGTATTCCCAAGTTCCTTAGACACATTTGAAAACATTTCTTGTGAGAGTTGTAAAAAGAAAAATATGGTTTATTTATCGCTCAAAAGAAAAGGGTAAATTTGAATTTTTGACTTGTCAATAGACTTTCGTGACCTACTGTAGGCACCCATGTACTTTTAGTAGTGGGCCCACAAAAATATTTAAAATAATATATTATTATTATAGATTATTTATAAATTTGCCAAATGTTGACTTGTGTTTGTGTCTGTTATGCTTGTTGTACTCTTACAGTTGCCACCACCGCCACCCAGCCGCATGCCACCGACTCCGCCGGGAATGGGGGGATTACTGTTGCCAGTGCCGCCGCCGGCACCACCACAGTATGTGCCGTACATTCGGCCGGGTTCCGTGGTCTATGCGCATCCCGCAAGCCTCACGGGCACCTACCGGACGCAGCGGAGCAACAAGTCGGCCGACATAAACGGAGAGCGTCGGCGTCGTCGAGCCGGTAAATCGAATGCGAATCGCTGCCAGCGTCGCAAGTCCGAGGCGGATGTGCTTGATGGTGCGCCCAATTTCCGGTACACGGGCCTCGATCGCGCAATTGCGGACAGCTTCTTGGCACGCCAGGAGCTGTCGCAGGCGGGCAGCCACATTGACTACTCCTCGTCGACCTCCTCCTCGGCTCACAGCGAGATCTACGGCCAGCAGGCTGCTGCTGCTGCTGCTGTTGCCCCCACCTCCGGCCCGCGACCCTCTTCGAAGGCGAAGATCGTCTGCCGAGATGTAATGATGTAATCGGCTGATGTACAATCCCTGACGTTGCTCGGTAATTTTTGTAAATAGCTTACCAGAGGAAAGAACCCCCTTATTTTGTTTGTTTGTACTCATGTATATTTGTTGCATACATTTGTATGTATGTAAATACAGTTAGTTGTAGGCCTGTTTGCATATGAATCGAATAAAGAACTCTCTTACAAAATAAAATCATCAGTTATATATATGTATACGCCTCATATGTCGCATCTGGTTAGAAGTCCTCGTCGCTGTGGTGCTCCGGCTTGTTAGCTGTCTTGGGTCTGAGCGGCAGCTCGCCCGTTAGCTTTGATATGCTAATGTCATCGATTGAATTCAGATCAACTGCATAGGAGAATACAATTTTAGCAATAAGTGATTTATATTAGAGTTGTCTCACGAACATTACAATTTATACATAATTAAGAAGCATAAGCGACACGCGCACAACAACCATCTCAGTCGGCGATTAGTTTGCAACTGCTCGCGAAACACAACACGAAATGAGAGCCCCCCTAGCCAGGAGTAAGTTCAGGCAGTTATTGCGGTCTTTGAGTTCCGATTAAGTTACGATTGAGAACAGATTTAAAAAAAAAATGAAATGATCATGAAAATTAAGTAACTTTGTTTAAAACATGTGTTTTAATTCAAGAGGCTATGTAACAAAAGAAACGAACATTTCTTTCATTTAGCCACGTATGTAAATTAAATTGGACAAAAAAAATATATATATTCAAGCTAAAAATTATTAATAAATGATGTGAAAAGATAATGAAACAATTTAAAAAATGTTCAGCATTAAAGTCGAGAAGTTGTCCAGTAGACAACTGCAGGGCTGAAGAGAATAAAAGCACATTATTATAATTGGGGATAGTTAGCACTGCGACCTATAAGGTCTATTGTGCCCAAAAACGCACATACATGAAGTAGAAGTATTTATGTCTCCATATAAAAAATCAGGAACAAAACTAATGTAAATTTTAGAAAATGTTTCTAAATTGTAGAAAGCTTTTTTTTCCTCAAAATTAGACACTACCCTTATATTTTTAAGAAATAAATTTCTAATGGAAAGAAAGTATTTCTAAGTAAATAGGAAAAAAAAATATTTTTTTGGGACTGTCGATTTAGAGCAAACTTTTCAAATTTTTGGGTATTTGTTTTTAACATATTTGGAATATATTTCTAAAAACTAGAAAAGTTTTCGTGTATATATATATAATGGAAAAAGTATATATATATTGGAAAAAGTCGTGTCCCATTGGTAAATACCACATGTTGTCCATAGTTCTATTTGGGATCTATACTCACAGTCATCGTCGCCAGTGCCGATGGTTCCGCTTAGTCCGCTCATGCCCATTATGTCGCCAACGTCGAGCTCACTGTCGGAGCTGCCGAAGCTGCTATCCTCCGGCTCACGCTGTCCTAGCTGTGCATTGGTGTCGCCTCCATTGCGGGTGGAGTGGAGTGTGGCCCTGCCAGCGGTGCCGCGGCGACTGCGTCCGGTGGTGGGACGAATGCGTGAGGTGGCTGTCCCGGGACGTTTGCCAGGCTGCTTGGATCCCGCCGCCGCCGTCGCTTGGTTTGCGGCTTGGCTGCGCTGCAGCATCAGGTCCTCGTCGCGTATGTCGGGTATTTCCGCATCGAGGCCAAACGAGCCTTGGCGCCGCATCCCGTTGGCAACTGGATCGCCATCGTCTCCGACATCCACAACGTTGGCGTCATCGTCGTCGTCGTCGTCATCGTCATCGTCCTCGGTGAGGCCTTCGGGTATGAAGAGCATCGAATTCTCGGCCTGCTTCTGCAGCAGCGGCGATGAGATGGGCGTGCCACGTGACCGCTTCGTGCGCGCCTCCAAAAGGGTGCGCAGGGCATCGCGTACATGCAGCCGGAGGAAATAGCTCTGGAAGAGCTGCTGCAGCTCCTTTTCGCACTCTTCGAACTCGGCCATGTGAGCTGGGCGGATTTTCTGCAGAGCCTCCAGCCGCTGCTTGGTGCGCTCCAATTCGGCCCGCTTGCGTTGCAGCTTTGAGTTGAGGGCATTCAGCTCGACGCGTCCGTTCTCCAGCTGGGCGTGGCTGGACTTCAGCTTCAGCTGGCTGGCCTGGATGGCGTTCTTCATGGTACGCTCCACGCCGAGCAGCTCCATCGGTCGCTGAGCCTGGGCGAGGCGCGCCTCCTTGTTCACCAGCTCCTTGGAGAGCAGATCGAAGAGGGCGGCTCCGCGCTGTGTCAGGTCCGAGGATAGTTCTCGAGCACGGCGCAGCTCATCCATTTTATCGCCAATATCCACTTGGTTGAGACTGCGGTATTGGTCACGCTCCCGCTCCCGTTCCTCGTCGCGCTCCTCACCCTTTGTTTGTGTGGGCGCGATCAGCAGGCGTGTAATCTTCTGCAGCTCCATGGCGCTAACGGCAGCCGCAGCATACAGCTTCCGAGGATTCAGGCGTATGCCCGACTTCGTCACAAAGAATTCGGTGGCGGAGCGAATGAGCAGGACACGCTGCTCCTCCGTCTCGACGCCGCCGGCAAGGACAGCGCCCACCTCCAGCAAGCCAGCGAGCCACTGCAGCAGCTCGGCAACAATGTGAAAGCTGGCCAGGCTGCCGTGCTGCGTCGCCAGCGCCTGCAGCGGAAAGACGCGCGGAAAGCCAAGCAGCTTTAGATGCTCGCCCAGATCTAAATGTTAGTTAGTTCAAATCTCATCCAATCCAATCCAGCACTCACCTCGCACATCCTTGAAGGACATCCTGCTGTTCACTCAATTTGAATTTCTGCTGCGAAATAATACACATATTTTCCAACCTCATTTGTTGTGGTTCTCGCGTTGGCTTCGCTTTTGTTTACGCCCAGTGACCTGACCACCGTCGCGTTGCCTGGCAACCCTACTGACAACCCCCCAGCCCCCTCCCTAATGTTATGCCTCATCCACCACCCTCCTGGCAACCACCTGCCTGTGTGCCTGGACAATAATTAAAGTGCACGACATCTGATAGCAACTTCAAATTGTACTTATTATCCAGGCTCTATGATTTGATTCCATAAACAAATAAGCAGAATTTTAATTGGAAATCAAATTTAATATTAATGCATTTTCAATTTAAAGTCTAAACATGCATATCAGAAATGTGTATATTGCAAAATAGGTCCAACATTTGTGGGTTGGCTTGACAGCCCCCATAAAAAAACCCAATCAGACACAAAACATGAATCATGGTGTAACTATTGAAAGTTAGTCGATAGTCAGCTAAGAAAAGTGGGTGGGATCGTCCCATGCCCGGGCTAAGAGAGCAATTTTAAATGTATTTATTATTATTTATATATAACAACATTTCACGCGCATTTCACATTTCAAAATACATATTTAATGGTACATCTTATATGTAACATTTAATAATAAATTTATTTATTTTATTCAAAATATGTAGCCAAAATTAAAGGTGAGCTTTAAAATAATTTGGGAGCACCTTTACGTATTCTACAGAGTTCTATTTGAGAATATAAAATAATAAACAGTAAATAAAAAATAATAAAAACAAAAAATTATAATAAATAAATAAGTATAACTATCAAAAGCAACAAGCTGCAGAAAAATTGCTGAACAAGCAGCGCATCACTATCAACAGCCGCGCATCTCTGATGACTGCAGGCGGATGGCTGATCAGCTGTGGGAACTGGGGACTAGCCGAAAAAAGTTTTCCCGCAGCCTCAGAGTTTTGGCCAAAGTGGAATGGACTAACTTATTTTTAATGAGAAATTTTAATGCTGCACTTGTTGTCTCCAGTCGAATAATGTGTGTTTACTTTTGCTGCTGATCGTTGTCGTCGATGCTGTTTAACGCTGTTGTTGTTCGTTGTTTTCGATTCGTTTTAACGTTGGTGCACATTATATTGTTTTGGTGTTGTTGGCACCTTTAATGTGTTTTTTAGTCCTTATTTATATCGTTTAAATATATATATATATATTTTGTTGCTCTGCACTTTTATTTTGGATAAATTTGTGCGGGTTTAATTTTAAATATGCTCCCCTTTACACCTGCTTTAAATTATTTATTTTAAATATGATCGCCGTTTCAGCCGTTAAAAAAAAAAAGAACATTTTTAGTTTTGTTAAAAAATAAATACAATTTTTTTGATACGCATTGAGTCCAAAAGTCCTTTCCTCCTCTCCCTAGTCGACTTGGCATCTCCGACAATCGATAAATCAGACCAGCATGCGAAAATGTTGTTGCAGTGATGCTCGTGCCTATCGATAATTCGGTATGATAATCAGCAACCAGCTGGCAGCCAAATTTAAAGTTGCGAATAGGGACAACAGAGGGAGCCCGGAGAAAGCGATACAGTTGGACAAAGAGAGAGGGAGAGAGAGAGAGACAGAGTGTGGGTGATGCATGTGTGTGTTTACAAGGTATTCACTCGCTATGCACATACACTTTGAAATGAATTGAAACGGCTGCTTTTTTTAAGACGCCTGATGAGCCCAGCCCGGATGAGCACGGGCATAAAAGAAGAAAATTGAAAAAAAAATGAAAAATAGTAGCAACAATTATGCAAATTAGCAATAAATGAAAACTTCTTTGTTTTTTATAGTCAAGCATATTTGATTAATTTTGTATTTAGTTGCGTTCCTTTTATTGATTCAAATTGTAAATAGTAACACAAATAACAAATAATAATCAAAGTTATATAAGGAATGCTTGCAACTTTGCTGATTTTCGGCACTTTTCTCTTCAAATGGAAAAATATATAAATTGACAAAAATTCCAAGAGGAGTAATTACAGTTGGCGAATAAAATAAATCCAAGGCTGGTCGAACCAATCTGTTACTAGAACACTCGCCATTAGGTCCGCTTCATTTGGGAAGGTAATTTGATTTGAGCAGGTGGGGAACATACATACCTCCACTAGAATCTGGATAATTACAAAATCAATATCTGGTATGTCGATGCCCTCATGTCTGTGCTTTGCACCTCCATCAGGATAATTTAGGGCGTCTATATTTATGTATACATAAATATATAAGGTCGACTGTCTCGCCAAAAATAAACAAAGTTTGACAAATAAAGTAAATTATTTTCCTTCGGTTGTCAACTCAATTTGGAAACTTTTTATTTTAATTTAATTATATATAAATCAATAAAATTTGGAGTGTCAGAAAAATGTCACAAATTAAATTTGCAAGTTTGTAGTGCTACGAGTAAAATACCGTTTTGTTTGATTAGGGGACCTTAGCTTTAAATGTTGTTACAGGATCAGATATACTGGTTTTCGGCAGGGAATGTGAGTGAGAGTGGCTATTAAGCGCACATGGATCCAGCGAAAGAACATCAAGGATCATATCAAGTGTCAGGATCGTGTGCGAAAGGCGATATGCTTGCAAAACAAACGGATGGAATGTGGAAAGCCTTGCAAAGGACAAAATGAAAACATGGTCGTAGGATTGTTTGAGAGGTTTATCCTTGCGGTGACCAGAAGATTCCTATTGAATCCTATGAAACGGCCAACAAGATTGTAAGAAAAACATATTATTTCAAGGTGAAAGCTAATTGACTGGACTCCAGACTTGAACAATATGTTGTTCGATCTATGGGTGGCCATTTATTCTTTAATGATTTTTTAGTTGGTTAGGTGACTTCTCCTGTCAATAGACCGGTGAGTATTCTGAGTCTATTCTTCCCCATGGATATAATTAGCTTGAATCGCTTTTGATTGTAGCCACCCAGGAGACTTCTGGCTTGTAGGAGTCCTGGTGTCTCTGCCCAGCTCAGTTCCCGCATCTGTCTTTCTTCGTCCCTGATTTGTAGCCGTATTGTGTGTCTACCTACGCCACAGTACGGTTCAGGGCCTATCATAGGTCTCTCCGCCCCCATTCTTGCTTGCTTGTCAGCCTCTTCGTTCCCCGCTATGTCCCTGTGACCCGGAACCTATCTTAGGGTAAGCCTATTGTGTGTTCTGAGTTGGTCGGAAGGGAAGTCTATAAGAGAGATTCTGAATACCTATTCATCATCATCGTCATCAAAATTCATTCTCCCAGAATACTCGAGCGAAGTACAAAATCCAATTACTTCCTCCAACTAACAACCATGAAAACTCCATTTAATTTCATTCATTAATTTAAAGTCACAATACGCCTCGAGGTCAAACAACGAGAAGAGTTTCCGGGCAATATTCTCCTTTTATGCCAGATATTACGCTCAGATTACAGTCCGGCGATTGACTGGAAGTTGTGTTTGGTTGTCTGCAGAGATCCATCTGGGTTTCAGAAGTTCAGGCAGTCCGGATTACTATTGTAATTTTTGTTTGTTTTTTTATATGAAGAGGTCATTGCTTTGTAAGCATAAATTGCTTGTGTATCCTGTACAGTTGATGTGAAATGGATAAGCATGATTTACTTAGTATAAAAGTGAATTGCCAATTGCCTGAAAGTAAAACCGACAATTCAGCTGTCGTTAATCATCTGCCATCCCCAATCCCTCCCATCCTCCTCGACAAGTCTATTGATTTATTTTGCTGGTCATTGCACTCCAACAAGAGAATTAAGAGACTCTCTTTAGTGTTGAGCTATTAAATTTCTTGCCCAAATTAAATTGTTTGAGTTCCAAGGAGGACCAAGTTTCTTTCTACTCTTCTTTGAACACTTGGCTTTGATATTTTTCTGATACTCTGACCCTCAAGATAAATGCGAATATTAGTTTTGTAAGCAATGTATTTAAAAAAAAGATTTTATGATTTTATAGCTTGCCCATTCGACAATATGACTCACATAAACATACCTTATTAATTAATTAATTACTATTAATAAATTTAATTCCTTAGCTTAAAAAACACCTTGCAAATTTGCAGCTGTTTATGATATTATGAACTTGATGACTTTTGGATATGTTTACATATTGGGGAAAAGTGTATCTGCTGGCCGGTTACACTCGACAAGAGCACACTTACTTGTTTCTGTTTTTGTTGTTGTTGTTGTTTTTTTGTTGGTTCTTTTTGTTTTTTGGGCGGCAGTCACTTACAGCAAGCAGACCAGAGGCAATTGGCGCAAGTGCGACGAATGAGCCACGGCATTGTTTGGGTCGAGTTGATTGAGCCCTGCCCGCGGATAATTCAATTTATCAAGTTTATTATTATCACGGTCAGCATTATGATTACTTCCCGGTTCCTCGGAAGTCAGCGATTCTTCCGCTCTCGCTTCCTTTTCCCGACAAGTGTTTGGATTGTTTTGCTTTAACCAAATTGTGGTCTTATAATTTCACATCGATGCGACCCATTTAAAATGTGAGTCGCGCTGCAACATTGCTGGCCATGGTTCGTGCAACGCAGCGGCAACAACTTTTCCAATTGCTATTTTGCCACCGGTTGGCGGCAACGTCCACAAATCGCTTTATTTTGACACGATGAAGCAAATAGCAATTAACACATACACAAAGCCAACACCGAGACCATTCTGTAATAAACTTTCGTCCTTGTTGGGCAAACTTTTCTCTGCTCATTGGAGTCCATTGTTATTTAAGTTGATCAACTGGATCTGCCGTAGGCCTTCATATGCAGGACACATTCAACTTGCTGCTGCTGGTGCTGCTACTGCTGCCCGTCTAATTCAATTGTAATCTACTTGGATCCCAACTTTCACTTAATGGCCTTGCCCGCACGTGTGTGCCACAAATCGCAGCACGCCTGCCACTACTACACTCCAAAAAAAAAATAGCCATATAAGCTAAAAAGTGTTTCTTGTTTTCAGAACGAGTTTCTAAATATAAGAAAACATTTTTCCTAAAATTTCGTTGTTTCTTTCTTTCTATTATTAAGAAGTCAATTTCTAAAAAATGGAAATGTAAATCTCAAAACTTTTCTACAATTCAGAAACATGTACTGACATTTAAAACTGACTCGGAGTTTGGAGTTTCGCTGTTGTCTGTGCAATTTCAAAATACTTATTTTTAATAACAATTCAAGCAACAAATAAGCTAATAAGATAAGACAATTTTTCAAATGTACAAATATAAATTAGAAATTTTTTTCTTCTAAGTTTGCGAAAAATCCACTGAAATAAATAAATGTAAGCCCTGGTTTTTCTGAATAAAAAGACGGGTGTATGATGAATTTCTAAAATTCAGGTTGATCTGAGTTTTTCTGAGTGTACTTGTCTGAATGCCGTATAAAGTCACTGTGTTTGGTTCTTGTGATGACGCATTTGCTGGCGCTTTAAGAACTGCCCATGGGGCACCAGCAGAAACAGGCTTCCATTTTGCTACTGATTGGTTGTAATTTTATGCTTTTGCAGCACAACAAAAGCACTCCATTGCAAGTGCAACAGACATTCACACACACACACACACACACACATACCCTGGAGGGATGTGTACAGCATAAACTGTGCAAAATTTAACTTTTCCCTATTTAAACGAATATTTAACTTTAATTAAGTTAACTAATATGAAACAAACAAGTTTTAAAAATGTATTTTCCGATTTGTAAGGAAGAAAACATAAGCCCCTAAATGAATTTTGCATGGTGTATATATAGCATAACTGTATAATCGGAACCTTTTTAAGAGTTGATGATCGGCAAACTGGATTAAAAAACGTCGGTTAATTTACGCAAAACGTTTTCGTTTCCCTTTTTGGGAACAATTTTGATAGTGATGTGATATTTATATATATATATATGTAGATAGATATATATACATATATAAAATTACAGTCTTTCGGCAAATACATATGTTGGAAAAAAATAAATCTAGCACTTTATCTAGATGACTCCAAGACTTGAGATACGATTGCGAAAATTCATATTATTCCAAAATATATATCTGAAAAATGGAAAAGATATCATAATAAACAAATGTGCAACATGTAAACAACATGTTGGGGCACAATAGACCTTATAGGTCGCAGTGCTAACTATCCCCAATTATAAACAACATGTTGCATCTAAATACCAGAAATCCCATTTATTTTATTCATTTCAATTATTTTTTATTTAAATTGAAATAATAATTTCATTTTAAAATTTAGTTAAAACAAATAAAAATATTAATTAATATTTTTATATTGAAATAATTTGTACAAAAACAAGAATACATTTTTATTTTTATTCTGAGTGTGGGATCAGAGTATTACGTAATCAGTTGGGTTCGAGAACTTTTTTCTTTTTTCTTTTCCGCTTTCTGTGGAGCTTTCCAAGGGCTGTCCAAAGCCTGTTGAAAGCGGAAGTTTTACAACGATTTTTGCGGTTCAAAATGAATTTCGATTTCAAGCCCAAGACATGCACGAAATGCTTTAATGCAAATTTAAATTTTCAATTTTAAAATGTTTTACACAACGAATTCCCGTTGAAGCTGAACTTTTTTTTTGGTTGATTGGGGTGTTTGGAAATACCAAAATACGCAGTTGAAGCATTACCTTGGGACACATATAAATCCTATTTGAAACAAACGCTGAACGACCGTTTAGTTAACGACAATCAATCTGTAAGATTTATACATATATATATATTATATTTATAAATAACAGTAATTCTAATAGATTAATTCTAAAATCAAAACCAGTACCGATGCCAATGGGCTAAATAAGCTGATATTCAGTTGCCTCAATCCCAATATTACTTCTAGCTTCCAGAAATCGAACAAGTAAAACTGATCCAAAGTAAAATAAACTGATTAATCGGTTATGATCACAACCAATCTAAAACTATAACTGATTTTCTCACTTTGTGTTGAAAAAAAGTTCCTTTAAGACTTGGCCAATCACGATCAAATTCCGGACAGACAAGCCGGTCGGGGATGTTTCCCTCTGACTGTTACACCGCTGACTTTTTCAAAACTTCATTAAATTTTCTTTTTAAAATATTAAAATATTCAATATTCTCTCAGTGCGTGTTCGGCCTGCAAAGTAAGGAAGAGTATATTGGGTATATAAAGACTTGAAGCTGGGAATGCAAGCTCAATCAAAAGTAGAGTTATCAAATTTAAAGGTAAGGAATTATGTACCCAAACCCAACTCTATATATGTTCATATATAGTCTTGACCAGACTTATAACATTCGAAATTAAGTTCTTTATTGTATTTGGCAGTTGGCTTGCTACGTTGTGATTTGAATATTCAACAAATGTAGTATTTTGTTGGGTAAAGGGTAACTTTTAGTCGAGCACGCTTCACTTGGGCATTTTTACTTGCTTCGAGAAATGGCTCTAAAATTGAAATTTATTGTTTCAGTCGTAAGAAATATGCTTCACACGTTTCAGAAAATTACTTCGCAGTCATTTCATCAACTATTGCGTAATATATATAATATATATATATATATATATATATATATATATATATATATATATTAGCAATATCAAAATGACAAACAAGTACCACAAGTATTGAGGGTAAAATCGATAGACATTAAACATAAAATATTATGTTTTTTTTTTTGTTGAGTGTTACGAAATTCAAAAGCCTATTTGTGAGCATGACCTCTACTAAAGATTGACCCAAATGTTATTCATATTGGATCTTATATTTAAATGTACTTTAGCTTCAAGATATACAACACACACATACAAAAAAGAAAAAGAAAAGAAAAAACATTCCCTCGATGGCAGCACGAACATATCCTCAACTCATAACTGGATGAGGGAAATATTTGCATATGAATGAACTGAAGTGAACCCAAATGGAATTCGAGCAAATTGCGAAACGTCGCATCATCGCATATTAATATATATATATATGTATATATGAATGTGAGTCCTTCTGCACTGCTTATTATGTTGAAATATGAAAAATATGGAAAAAATAGTTTGAACCCAAAATCTCATCGCATTTATTCTGAATTAATTTCAACATGCGTTGAAAGCTCAGTTTTTTTTTTTATTTATTTATAGACAATTGATTTGCCTTTCAATTTTTATTATCAATCAGCAAATATATGCAAATTTTGGTTATGTAAAATTAGCATTTCTCCTTTCCGATCCGTCCTTGAAGCATACAACTGAAATTTTGAATATATTCTCGCCTATGCTCGGAGTGTAAATGTACATATTTCCCACAATTATTTATTATTTCAATTTAATGTTTTTCCAGAAATATCTTTCTTAATGAAGAAACTCGTTTTTTTAGAAAAAAATCTTTCTGAAGTTCGGAAAATAATAATTGAAAAAATCGAATGGTAGCAAGTTCAAATCAACATGAAATTGTATATATATATTTTTTTAAATTAAATGATATACAAAAAAGCCATTGTAAGAAATACATATGCACTGGAATAGTGAAATATTTATTTATTATTTTAATAAAAGAATTTACAAATTTAAGGAAAGTAAAAACTCTTTTTTTCAGTAGAATTTCTTAATAAAAATATGAAAGATGAGCTGGCCTTGGCTAAAAAGTATGTCGATTTTCTAAAATGCACTACATATGTTTGTGCAAAGATATAGACGACTAAATCGAATACAGCTTGAAAATTCTTAATTCCTTTCGGGACACTCCTCCACTCCATCGAACATTTTTATAGCATACTCTCAGGCGCACTGAATAATAAAAACGCATACGTTGCCTTTGCCCGGGAGTCATAAACGTAATTGCAGTCTGCAAGTAGTTGTGTGTGTGTGTGTGAGTGTGTGTATGTGTGTGTGTGTGTGTGTGTGTGCTTGACAGCTTGACGGTTTATGATGAAATTTATATATGACTTTAATATGTCAGTTTGGCCAAAAGACTTGAAAATGACGAACCAATCAAAAGATATGTAGAGAAGGAGAGAGGAGAGAGAGAGAGAGAGAGAGAGAGAGAGGAGTTTGATAGCGAATTAATAAACGCAATATGTTGGCTGCATGAAGAGCTGTCCTAAACGAGTGCTTTATGCTGCCATTCCTGTCATCTTGAAGCATCATAAAGCAACAAGTTAAATAAAGGGAGAGGTAAATAAAAAAGATATGGGAAAACATCTGATCTTGTGGAGTTGAAAATGTAATTTATTTATTTATAGTTCTTATTCAAATACTTAAAACAAGGCATTGTAAGATTTCCAGATGCCATCAAACGGGATTGTGCAAATGCTCAATAAATTAGCTGGCAATATTACTGTTTATGTGGGTTATGTTAAGCCAGGCTTTATCACCTGGTGTCATTTTGGCTTAACATAACCTACGATCCACATCCTCTCTCTTTGCAATGCAACTTGCTCTCAGCGCACTCAGCGCTGTTAGCAACCACCAACTTCACGTGTTAGCATAAAACTTACTTGTAATACAACCACCAACACAAGAAGTAGTGCATATTTTCTAAGTGCAATAAAAGATCAAAAGTGATAAAAACCAACCCAAGCTGCCTTTTATTGAAGGAAGCAAGAAGCAAAGGAAGAAAACACCCCACCACATTTTCAAATACTGACAATTGAACTGGAAAGCAGAAGTCTGTTTTTCGAAAATTGGGTGTTGTTTTCTATGTGTGCACAAATTGAAAAATTCTGATATCAGGCTTTTAATTTGAAAGAACTTACGATTTTACTTCACACAAAGCACAGCTAAACTATAAAAGTAAAAAATATAAAAGCTGAGCCAATAAATTTAATTATTGGTTTCTGAATCTTAGTAAGGATTTTTTCTAAAAATTATTGTTTTGCATTTCTACGATTTTTGAATGAATTTAACTAAAAAAAAAAATAGAAAAAATCGTCATATTTTTGGCAAGTCTTTCCTTATATTTAGAAATTTATGCTAAAAACATGAAAAACTTTGTATTTTTTAGGGCCATTTTTTTGTGAGTGTAGGTAGCTTTGTGTGGGTGTGGGTGATTGCATTCCTTGTGCAAAAGATAACACAATAAATACCGCAAACAACAGCTAACTGGTGACAACCACATTTGTGACTAGCTCCTTTGAAAAGCCGTCAGTAATCAAAAGCACAAGGCCTGGCTAATTGAGCTGTGTGACTGCGGGTTGTCTCGATGTTGTTTGCCTATTGTTGTACTGCTAGATTAATCCTCTTTATGTTCTGGCAATGAAGGTAGAAGATATCCACAGTTGATTGCTGTTCAATTGCCATAAAGTACAGTTTAATATCGGTTATACTTTATGGTAAGCTACTTAGACAGGTTTGACAAATATGTTTATTGAAATATGGTATGGTCGTCAACAAAATTTGACAGAAATGCAAATGGAAAAAGATTTCAGTTGAATGAACATTTCAAATGTCAATTTTCAAAAGAAGTAATGGAATATAAATCGCCGGTTTAAGGTTAGTGAGAAAGGTTTTTAAGTAGACCTGTTTTCTTGTTTCTTGAGAGTAAATCTTAGACACCAATGTTGTGTCCATATATTTAAACTCAAACCGAACTCGAATCATTACAAAATAATAAGAATTGTTAAATTGTGCACAAAATTGAGATTTGCTATCGATAATATATCTCTGGAAATTTGATGTGCATTTTTCACGATTAATCAAAACCCTTGACACTATGTCTGACACAGACTTGGACGAGTATATATTGCCATTTCCAATCTTAACTCTGAAGCTTGAAGAGCGTCGGAGAAATTGAATTACTTTTCAAACTTCACTACTCCATTTCACATTGCAATATTTTGAACGTTTGAGACATTGAAAATCTATAATCTATAATAATAAGATCGACTGAAAATATATATTTCTAGGAACCTCCTCCTCAAATTGGTAACACTTGCAACGATTCATGTTAAGGCAATTAATACAGTATCTCATAGTCGGTCTTGGGCTTTGACTACTATCCTCAAAATGGGACAAGGGAAAATTGTATTCAGTCTAGAAGTTGTGAACAGCTAAGAAGATTTATAAACTTGGGCAGCTTGACAAACAGGGTTTGGTGGATTGAAGCGTTAAAGAGTTGAATGTGAACTGAGATTTCGATATGATTTTAATTTGATTTGAGAAAGACCGTTTCAATTAGCATTTTAAGCATAATTGCATTAATAATCCTGATTAGTAGCATGCTCTGACCCTGAAAAGTTTCATTTTGTTTGTGGGCCTGCGGAAATGAATCAACTTTATTTTGGGATTTTGTAAGGAGAGAGATGGGCGGCAAGTCATGCGCATAATATAATAAATATAATAATGAAAAAAAGAAATGAAAAATAATAAGTAATATATATAATAACTCGCGTACCTTGGCAAAATTATGTTTGTAAGCAATTCTTAAAATGTTTGTGGTTTGTTTTTTATTTGCTCTTCGTCGCAAAGACTGGGGTGTATTCATTGCCTCCATCCACCGATGGACTGCTCCTTAGACTCCTCCTTAGACTCCTCCTTAGACTCCTCCTTAGACTCCTCCGATAGACTCCTCCTTAGACTCCTCCGATAGACTCCTCCTTAGACTCGTCCTTAGACTCCTCCTTAGACTCCTCCTTAGACTCCTCCGATAGACTCCTCCTTGTTGACATCCCTTCCCAACTAGTTGTCGTGCTATGCTACGTTTTATGTTTACTGTTAAATTACTAAATGCTGTAGTCGATTCTGTTGAAATGGATTTTTCTGTGCCCTCTAAATGAACCCCATACTTCTTCCGTTATTCCCGTTACTTCTTCGTTATTCCTCGCATGAAGCGTTTCGAGTACTCTCTGAGGATTACATTAGACTATGTCATGTCTAATTGGGGTTTTCCATTGTTTTTCCCAATCCATGCAACCATTTTGCATTTAAATACCCACAGAAATCTTGTAAATCTTATAAATCTTATAAATATTTCTTATATTTTTTCTTTTAAATTTAATATTCAATTTTATTTTTCATTTAATTTAACCTATTTTTACTTTTTGAAGGTTTTCGTCCTTTTTTTATGCAATTATTTATTTATTGACATTAGATAAATATATAAATAAACCCAAAGCACTAAATTCCTTCACGATTATTTATTACTAAATGCATTTACACGATTCCGGGGCTAAGCTGAATATATGAAAGTATAAAGTTAAGTTCGAGTTTTTTCGACTTCAGAAACTGCATCTTTGACGGCAGCCTACAGAATCTGTCGATAATCGATAATCGATAAGTGCGATGATAAGCGAACGGTCGAAACGGACTTTTAAGATGCAAACATTGTTGAACATATGTAAAATTTATTTGCTTGCAGTTACAAATTGTCGTGTATAAAATTGATTGAATTTAAGTAGGCCAGTTGGTTTGTATTCTCAGTAGAAGAGTTGCTTCGATTATTTAAATTGCATTTTAAACTAAGTTGACTAAATTTGATTCTTTACACATGTAGCTGCTAATCATACAAACATGCCATACAGCAAATTGCATTCTGTACCGAAAGCAAACAACGTTGAACTGCCCGAATGGAATGTGCCACCAAGTGATCCACCAACGGAAGTGATTCAAGTGCCACCCCCGTATGATGTGCCACGCCCACCAACTGAAGTGGTGAACGTGGTGCGCTACAACATTGTTGTTGTAGATAATGCCACCCAAGAGGGCATGATCTGTCCTTATTGCAATGCACGCGTTCGTAGACTGTGGAGCGCTAAGCAACCTGTAAAACTTATCTGTATGCAGCACTCCTCTGTCTCTGCATCTACTGGCCATGCGTCTGTTGTCCGTGCAATATTGCAATCCACAATATTACCCCAACTGTAAAGCCTGCATTGGCGAATTCTGAGCGATTCTGTTTAAGACCCCTACACATTTAATGTAAACAACAAATAGAATCCACATATTCGTATGGAGTTATGCATAGACTACTGTGCAGTAAAATTACTGCTAAATCAGCTATATATTATAATAAGTTCTGAGTTACTTACAAATCGGTTAAATTTTGCTCGCAAATCTTCAACAAGTTAGAGAGCATACGCGCCTTTGATTTGAAATTGCATCGTCAACAAAGTCGTATTTTTATGACAAATACATATTTGATTGCTCATTTTCAATACGAATTCATCTGTGAATGTTTAAAAGATGCCATGTGTTCATTGGAATATTATGTTTCTCAGAATTGCAAGAGTTAAATGAATATCTTTATTAATGGATTCTAAATATTCTACCAGCAGCTTAGCAGAACTCAAATGAAATGCATGAATCAATTATTTAACATTCATGATTTGCGTATAAGAGCGCTGTTATGCTCAAAATGGCCCTGCCCGTTAACAGAGTGCAGATGATGAGAAGTTATCGATAACAGTGTGCGTATTCTCATCAAGCAGTTGTCTCGATATGACATCGATTCAGAAGCTAAAACGAAGCCGAACGAGGCGGATGTGTGACGCTCGCGCGCGCCTCATTTTGCATAAGTGCCGCAAAATGCGCGCGTGTTTCAGTTACCATTTTCTATTGTCATTTGTTGCTGCTGGACAAGTGAATTTGCATTTGCATTAATTAGCCACACAAGTATATATATTTATATATATATATATATATATATGTTCGCTCGTCTCCCATGATACTCAATAAGTACTTAATATTCAAAAAAATAAATAAAATAAAGTTAAAACCGAAATAATTTCATTCAGCCAAACAAACTTGACAACAATAAATAATAACAACTGAACTAAAAAACTGAACGTGGTCCGTCGCTGAGGGACGACATCGTCGTGTGCGATAAGCAAACCAAAGCAACAACAACAGCAACAAGCAAAGTGTGTGTTTATTTTATTTTCATTTAAGTTGCATTCTTGCCAGCGTCACTGCAACTGCGTTAACAGCAGCAGCAGCAACAACAATAACAGCAACAACAACAGCAGCAGCAACCACAACAGCAGCAACAATAACAGCGACTGCAGCTTTAAAAGTTAGGATTTGTTTCAAATTAATTATTTTTAAAAAACACACACACAAGGATGTTTGTGTGTATATTGAATTAAGTGCATAATATGAATAAACATTCGAATAATAATTGCACTTGTTCGTTCTGTTTGTTCGAATGGTTTTTTTTTTACTGTGTTTTGCTTGTGTTTGTGTTTAATTAGTTTACCTGCGACACGCTCTGTCTTTGTTTTCACTGTGTGTGCGTAGTGTCTGTGTGTATGTGTGCTAGTATTATTGGTGAGTTGATCTGGTTGCCTTATTTACTTGTCTCTGTGTTTCTGTTTTTCTTTTAGTATTTGTATTCGCTGTTGTTCTTGACAGCTAAACGCAGCAGAGCGCGAACAAGCAGCAAACAGAAGTCAAATCACAAATGCTGATCATTTTGCATTCCCTCTCGCCTTCTCATTCGCATTCGCAGTTTTTGTTTTTGTTTCTCTGTTCTGCTGCAGCATCAACAGCAGCAGCGATGATCATTTGCTTGCCTGCCCACTTGCTCTCAGCTCCAACTGTCAACTATCAATTCTCTATCTCTCTTTTCTCATGCGCGTCGTTCGCTCTGCGATGCGCTTTTCACTTATTGCTGTTATCCAAGAGCTGTGCATGGTGTAACTATGTAAGGTGGCTTATGTTGCTGGACCACACTTAACAGCTGCTAAGCTTTGCCCGTGAACCGTATCTGTATTAAACATTTCATAACGTAACACATTCGACAGTCTGTGTTTGCAACCATGCAAATTAAATCAACATAAACACAAACCACTGCAACTGCAGCAGCTGCTTAACAGTTACCACCTTCAACAGTTACCCATGATCTATATATCTCTCTGCCTCTTTTTTCCCACTGTATCTGTAGCTGTTTATTTTTTTCTCGAAATTACGCGAAAACATTTAAAATGGTAAGAAGAGGAAGAAAGTAAAATGCAGCAATTTCCTTTTTGGCCAAATGCACTAAAAGCCGTTTAATGGCATCGCCTGCAACAGTCGTTAACAGTGCCACTTTAAACGCGTTTCGCGACATGCCACATTTTTAGTGGCACTTGACCACAACAAGGCAGAACAACCATGACCAAAACTATTAGACAAAAACAGAACAAAAAGGCCAACATATCATCAAGTATTGCTGCTGCTGTCACATGCAGCATGCAGCAAGTGAGATTATTTTATTAATTTGTATTTATAATATATATATTACATTTTATTTATTTATTTATCTTAATTGGCAATATTTCTGACATTCACGGCTCATTGTATTGCTTGTCTTAGATTTACTGATCGAAATTGGAAACAATAACACCATTAATAAGATACTCAACTCCAAATCTCTTAAACCCATGTTGTGTATAAACAAATCTGCTTAAAATAACGATTTCTATTTAAAATGCGCAATTGGTGCTATAATTTGTTACGCTACATTTTGGCAGAATAAACAATACTACAAAAAAAAAATCGACATTTAAAGAAAATACAAAATTAATTGTTTGTTTTTTGATCAGCAACAAAATATATCTTTCGGATCTATTATTTCTTTCGCAGCTATTAATTTTTCCCTGCTTTCCCTAGAACAATAAGAAACTTTCGTATTTTTTTTAACACTGCTTGTTCTGGAATAAAGTTCAAACATATTTAAAAAATTTGCAAATGTGTTTTTAAACACAAACAATCAATAATCGTACATCGATCCAAATCGATATCCGACAGCAATAAAGGCCACAGGTGTAGAGATATAATAATTTGTATCAAGATCGGAATGAGAAACCCAGATGTAACAGATTTAACAGAGACGTATTTGGGGTAGTTGAATTACCCTTCCAAAAAGTAGAAACTGAAAGTGGGTTGGGTTGCCTCGGTTATAATCTGGGCGCGGGGTATCCCCTAGTCGAACTCTTTCTCGATCTATTCAAGTTGAAGCAATCCTAAGTTTAAGTTGAATAAAATGCACAATTTCTTCGAGTGTATAATGCACATTGCACATTGCACACACACACACACACACACTTATACTACGTAAGCAAGTAATGCCGATACGTTTGACATCCAACGTTTGACGTTTTACTAATCACATATAAAATTTCAACGCTTGACGGTTGTCTGGCAACCCATGCGTTAAGCAGGCGTTTACAGTGGGTGGACGGGCTGGCTATGAAGTGTGTGCTTATTGTGTTGGTAGGGGACGGGGAGGGAGGAGGTGGGTTAAGTAGGTGCGCACACCACTTGCACATAATCTAGACGTGGTAACGGGAGCAACAGCAGCAGCAACAACAACAACAACAGCAGCACTATTATTTTACGTAAGCATCTCAATGTCAGCTTGAGTTCTTTTACAGTTTTGCAGTTTAACAGCGCTGCAATTATTATCTGTAGTTCATACGAGAACAGTGGCTAACATTACAATTACGGTTGTAATCGATCTTAACAGATAGAGAGAGCGAGAGAGATAGATAATAACAAACAAACAAATATAACATACTTAAAAAAATGCAGCGTCTTTGTGAAATGACATTTTCGTCTTGAATTCAGTGAGATCAAATTCGGAAAACTGCAAATGAAAACATAACTAACATAAAACTAATATGTACATATTTATGATGGTGCGATTTGTTGTTGTACAAATACACACACAGCCACACATATACTTCGAGAGACGCACGCGCTTAAGACCAGTTTCAGAATCCGATTTTGTCGCTGAAAACCTCTCGACAAATTTCCGAAGTGTGAAGCGACACTAACGTTAACATTAACATCAACAGCAGCAGCGACGACGTCGGCAGCGACTGCAAGAACAGCTGCTTCGTTTTGTTTCGTTTCGAACTGAAAGCAAAGCCAAAACGAAGCGGGTTATCATGTCCGTCCAGTCGTCCAGTTGTCCAGTTGCTCAGATCGTGAAATTCTGATCGATATTTGGCATGATTCAGTTTACAAGTTAAGTTTTTTTTTTTTATTTTTACCCTTGCAGCGGGTATTCAAATTTTGTCATCGCATTGAAAAGAATTGAATTATTGTCTTTCTGTTTTCAATAGAGCTAATAAATAATTCCATTGATTTTATTATTAGTTAAGAGGCTTCAAAATCGTTAAGTCAACTTGACGATAGTATACAGTTTAATAGAGTAGACTATCAGTTGATGGTCCAAAACGAACTCGCTTTATATGAAATTTGAGTTGCAATAATGAATAATTGAAATCCAATAAGCCAAATATCCAATTTACAAAATGTGTCATTGAACTCAAGACTTGCAGCTCCAATTGTGGCAGTCACAACTGTAAATATACATGTATCAAATATAATAAGTTCTTACATAACAACATCCCGTCCATATATATATATTGCTCAAATTATAATAAATACTTTAAAAATATGTATTTGCTTCCTGCAACTATTCCTGATTCGCCATCTCTCTCTCTAGCGAATGCTCTAGGTCGGAATAGATCATAACAGTATAACACATTATAACAGTTAACATTTAACAAGCTGCACTTGCGTAATTTCCCTCAATGTAAAACGATTGCAAACACATCGATTGACTGTCGATTGTTTTGCAATTGTGCTAGAGATCGATGAATTGTTCGGACAATCGATCGATGGGTAAATGAGAGGTCTTCATTAAAAAAAGATATAATTGCATTGAATAATTTGTATTTTACTTTTAATACGCATGGAATTTAAAATCTTGATTTAGTTTTCGATATAAATAAAGTTCCTTCTTTAATTATTGTATTATTGTCAAAACTTTCAGTATATCGATAATTGAAAATAATCGGTTATGGATTCAAGCAAATCCAATAAACTTAAAAATTTCACACAAAATCTAAATTCTGTATGAATCAATTGAACATATTTAACTGTAGCGTGCAGGGTATCTGTTAGTCAGGCATCATTATCATATTGAGCGCTCTCGCCTTACTTGTTTGGCTTGTTGTTGATGTTGCTGGTGCTGTTGTTGTTGTGGTTCTAAGTCAATTGCCGGGAGTCGGGTCGTGAATCAGACTGAATCTGAATCTGACTGAATCAGTGACTGACTACGACAGCGACGAGGTGACGTAATGCGTATGCCTAAAATGTCATTTATACGCTTCAGCAGATCAAGTATCAATTACAATCAATCACACAAAACCGTTGGCGAATCATTTTTGTGGGTCATGCATTTGACTGGACGCCAATTGGCTCTTGGCTCTTGGCGATTGGCTCTTGGCTCTTGGCTCTTGGCTCTTGGCTCATCCGCCTCAAGAAACTGACACTTTTAGAGGGAAGATTGCCGGGGTCAGCGAATGGCTGAGATAAGATAAATGTTAATAATATTGATCTACTACATTAAAGAGGGACCTTAACATATTTCTAGGTTGATGTGCGTTTCCATTCAATGTAAATAAACATCATGCTCAACGAAAACACAAATTGGCCACAGAAAATGCTAACTCAACACGCACACAGACCCGCAGACACATATCTACACAATATATATATATATATATATATATATATATATATATTCAATCGGTTTATTTATATATAAGTTAGCACCTGTGGAGAGCTGAGAGCTCCATGGAAGTGCAAAAGTTTTTCTCGTCTATTTCGAGTTGCTGCTTCAAAGTAAATTATAATTATCTAAAAATAGCCTCAAATTAACATTTCGAGAGATTTCCCACTTGAGGCCACTTTTCTCACATACTCTCAAGAAACTTTATCGACTTGTTGTTGTTGTTGTTGTTGCTGTTGTTTTTATTACTTTGTCTGCTGCTTGCGTAGGAATAGAATGATAATATCGGGTTACCCAAAGCTTTCCGTTTCATGTTGCACACAGCGCTTCTGTTTCACACACACACACACACACACACATTGCGTGCAACATCTTGCCAACACCTGTGCATACCCTGTTCCCATTCATAATTATTCAAAGGGTATAATCAGGTTGTCAATATAACGTTTTGTCATTTTGTTCTCAGACTAATAGACTGATTGCGCATTGGTTACACTATTAGAAAAAATCGATCTTTTTTTCTGAGTGTGTGAATAGAATTTGATCCACAAGCAAGCAAAGCTAGAATTATTTTTATACTCAGAAACGAAATGCTTGGAGTACATTCAAACTACTTATCGGACAATCCCGAAACCCCCTGTGGTATACAAAGTACTCATTACCAGCTGTATCCCTAGATAATTTGATATATAGCCATGTCTGTTTCTATGTCAACTGGTCGCTCAGTTTAGAAGCCATCATGATGAAATTCATAAAATATTTCATCTCCCATACGAAAAATCGGCCAGACTTTGAAACGTTTTTTAATGAAATTTGAATCCTACAATTGGAGTCTTCCAACTTTGGCTATTCCTTTGCAAAATATTGGCCAAGTGTAGAGATTGTCTTAAGGTTGGATAAGAAACACAGATAGACAGACAGACAGACAGACAGATAGATAGACAGACAGACAGACAGACAGATGTTCACGTGATGTTTATATATACAAGCGAGCAGCAAGATAAGTTGTGGACGGGTGAAGAAATTCTACGTATATATATATATGGTGTCTAACTGAAACCATTTGCCAGCTGTCAGCATTTTAGATGTAGATGTAGATACCTCTATATTATATAAAAACAATTAAATATATATCTTTCAGATTGGCTCAAAGTGTTTGCATTCCATACCGATAGAAACTTTGCCAAGTGTAAATATTCAACTTGTTTTCGTACAAATGTTTGTTTTTGTTTTAGTACTTTTCTGTTCGAAAGAACGAGAAGATACCCTGTACTCAGTGAAACATGGTAGAGATTGAAGAGAATTAAGTGTTAGAATTGGACTGGTTGCAACCAGATAAACTGAATAATTTCACAAGGTTAAACAACTTTTTCATTTAAGAAATCAATTTATTATTATAATTGGGGATAGTTAGCACTGCGACCTATAAGGTCTATTGTGCCCCCTAACTGAGCCTACAGCTCTTGCATCAATCCCAACTCCTGCACGAATGCTAGAATCTTCGTTGGGTTGAGGGTTTCTATGTCCTTGGGCCTCATGATATGCTGCCCTAGGATGCTGCATCTTTTCCTGGTTAAGGCGACGCATTCTGTTAGGAGGTGCGTCGAGGATTCCTCCTCGTATCCGCAAGACCTGCATATGTTGCTGCTGTAAATACCTAATTTGGTTAGGTGACTTCTCAGTCTACAGTGTCCTGTCAATAGACCTGTGAGTATTCTGAGTCTATTCTTCCCCATGGATATCATTTGCTTAAATCGCTTTTGATTATAGCCACCTAGGAGACTCCTGGCTTGTCGGAGTCCTGGTGTCTCAGCCCAGCTCCTTTCCCAAGCAATCAATTTACAAATAGAAATGTTTTTATTGGTAAGGCGACTATTCAGTTGGTATTTTAAACACTTATTACACTTACTTTGGCAGTTTTTTTAAATCTTTATTTGTTAGTTCCAATAGTTCATAGATTAAATAGCAAATTGTTAACTCAAGCAGAGATTCATATACTTTGATGCCGAAGAGTCTATCTGACAAGAGACTCGTCACTTGAATATGTATAAAGTACGGCGAATTTCTAAAATTCGGGTCGAATTTCTTTCTAAGTACAAACGTATATAGAAAAATAAGTAGTTCATAAACCTCAGAGCAAACCTCTAGAATATTGGATGAAAATGTGATGACAATTGAGCACTTGATCAAAGGACCTTGATTATTTCTGTTTTTATTGCTGCTATTTTATATACTTGGTTGATTGTTGCTGTGCATGTAATTAGTGTGTAAATATAAATATATATATATGTATATACATATTTCGATGTCGGATTCGAGTACGGGTATATGGGTAGCATTAAATACACGTGCGAGAGTTTTCCCCAAGGTCCCATAGGCATATTCACTAATGATAGACATATAACTGAATTAGCATATACTACTCTGATACCGAAGATAGAAGAAGAAGAGTATCTCGTCATGCTGCCTGCCTGATATATATATATATATTGTCTAAGCCGCGTCAAAGTCCCAAAATTGGGGTGCTATGTCGACGTAAGGGTTCTATGATACTCTGCAGTTTAAGCGCTAAAGTTCGGAAACTTTAAAAAAAGATTATTAAAAACTTCCTTAAAATATTAATAAACCCTGTTCTTCCCCACCAAAAAGAAGATAAATGATATATAAATAACATAAATAGATAAATAAATCTGATCTTATATTTATTGCAAAGCTTGGGGAAACCCAGAAAAACATCAATCAAATTCTTAAACATTTGTAGCTTAGTAGAAATAAGTAAAGTAAAACCGAGAGAACACCAATAAGAATCGTATAATAACATTTTGAATAGCTTTACTTATTAACAGACCGCGTATGCGCCAAGTTTCCTTTATTCTTAATATAGACCATGATAAAAACCGCTCGTTCTGTTTATGTTGATGATCATGGCCGCTGGGCCCATTAAGCCATATACACATAGAGCCCATAAAAATCATTTGGTTCCCATCGCCTATAAACACAGTTGATGATGCATTTATATTCTTTATTGATCGAACTTTACGTTTCCCTATTTAGGTTTATTGTAGAACAGAGATCTTCTGATCTCCCTTTCCTTAAGAGCTGTAGCGTTTGCCATGGAATTGTATTTCTCCACTTACTCTTTCTGAATCTAGTGCTCTGATCGGATCGTCAGTCTTATCAAGCTAAACCTTAAATGCCTCTTCATCTCAAGACCAGTCATGAGTGATATGAATCGGTTAACTGACTGCCCATTTTTGGCCAGTTTCACTTGGCCCATCTCAACGCATCTGATGCCACATTTGAAAGCACAAACAATGTTTGCTGTTCCCGATATTGACTTGCATGACTTATTTGTGGTCTGCTTGCTGATTTTCCATTTGCATGGCATAAAGCATCCAAAAGTTCCAATTGGAATCTTAATTAACTCTTTTGAACGGCTTGGATGGAAAGTTGGCCGTATCTGTCAGCGACAGCAACGTCAACTTTTGTTCTTACACTCAGAAAAAATCCCTAAAATCAAAAAGCTTTCCTGGTTTTTTAAATTTTAGAAAAAATCGTCCTGAAATTTAGAATTGGAAAACTTTGTGTTTAGAAAGCCAAAACCATAAATTTTAGAAACTTTCTGAATAAAATGGCGACCAACAGTTGGCGCAAAAAGTATGGCGAAAAATGTAGGACCAATTTTTTCTGAGTGTAGCTAGTGTGTTGTGCCTGTTTAGCTTGTGATTGGCAAATATGAACACTACATAAAAACACACAAAGAAACACACACACACAAACACAACAAGAACAAATGGACAACGAAAAGACAAAGAAAAAGATTTGAAATATTTTTGAAATTAAATGCGAAATTTATTTTGTTATTGTAACTTGTGACTGGGCAAGTTTGCATTGCGATAGTAAATATAATAAAATAAATCAGTTCACTGGCAATGTTGACAGTGCATATTGAATGAACTTTTGGAGCTGGGCGTGTGGATTTAGCCACTGTCACTGTCACTGCGCTACAATTATGGCCCGACTAATGCGGCATATTAAATATTAATATCAAATTTATGCATAATCATAGCAAAAGCCTCCACGCGCCAGAAGCAAAGGCAACCGAAATTGATAGCTCTCTCAGCTAGAGAGATACCCTGCGAACAAATATTAAATATTCGCGCAATATATTTAATCTTTGTCTTTATTGTTGCATTGTTGTAGGCATATATGTGAACATATATTGGCATATATTTACATCTTATGAAAGATGCCTGAGAATGACGCTACAAATGGCAGAGCATTAACTCATCATTTGCGCAACAATTAATTTTTTTTATCAACTAACAGTTGGAAATTATGCTGATGTTGATGCTGATTTTGTCTATGTGACGAGCGCTTCACATCTGTGATTGCAATGCCTGCCGCAAGGTGTCGCTCTATGTGAAGAGCTACGAATGATGTAGCAATTGAGAAATGTTATCGTTTGTAAAATGGATCGACTTAACAAATGGTAATATATAGAATTATTTAGTGTCCACCATGTATGGTGGACGATCCCTTTCAAGCTGCAATTCGTATATTGTCAGCCAACAAAAGCACTTTGACGCATGACATAATGCATATTAAAAAAAATCTATTAAAAAAAAAACCGCATTAAAGTTCTGCTGTTGCTGTATCTGCTGCTGTTGGTAAAGTGCGACAAGTGCAAAACATGAGACAGACAGTAAGAGGATACGAGTGAGCGAGCGAGATAGGAGGAGGAGAACGGACGAGAAAACGAAGGCCTTGAGTATTGAGCGCACTCTGTCTGTGGGCGAGAGTAGCGCACCCGACACTATTTACGCGCATACGTATGTGTACATACATACATACATTTGTGCAAACATTCATACGTACGTCAACAGCGTGCACAGCGTGGGGAGCTCAGTCCCAGCTTCTTTTGGCAACGGTTGCTGCTCAGAGGCAGAGGCAGATGCAGAGAGAGAGGTAGAGGCAGAGGCAGAGAGAGAGAAAGAGAGGGAGAGAGTGATAAAAAGAGGTAGAGAGAGAGAGAGAGTGATAAATAGAGGTAGAGAGAGAGATTGATAAAGAGAGGTAGAGAGAGAGAGTGATAAAGCCAGGTAGAGAGAGAGAGTGATAAAGAGAGGTAGAGAGAGAGAGTGATAAAGAGGGGTAGAGAGAGAGAGAGAGAGTGATAAAGAGAGATAGAGAGAGGGAGAGAGAGTGATAAAGAGGGAGTAATAAAGAGAGATAGAGAGAGAGAGAGAGAATGATAAAGAGAGATAGAGAGAGAGAGAGAGAATGATAAAGAGAGGTAGAGAGTGAGAAAGAGAGTGATAAAGAGGGGGAGAGAAAGAGAGAGTGATAAAGAGAGACACAGAAAGAGAGAGAGAGATAAAGAGCGATAGAGAGAGAGTGATAAAGAGAGGTAGAGAGTGAGAAAGAGAGTGATAAAGAGGGGTAGAGAGAGATAGAGTGATAAAGAGAGATAGAGAGAGAGAGAGAGAGTGATAAAGAAAGATAAAGAGAGAGAGAGAGAGATAAAGAGAGAGAGAGAGTGATATAGAGCGATAGAGAGAGAGAGAGAGTGACAAAGAGCGATAGAGAGAGAGAGAGAGGGATAAAGAGAGAGTGATAAAGAGAGAGAGAGAGTGATAAAGAGAGATAGAGAGAGAGAGAGAGAGTGATAAAGAGAGATATAGAGAGAGAGAGATAAAGGGAGATAATGAGAGTGATAAAGAGAGATTATGAGAGTGATAAAGAGAGAGGGGGAGAGAGATTTAGATAGAGAGAGAGAGAGAGAGGATGAGCAGACGACTGTGGCCGAGCGCAATGTAATTTGATATGGAGCTTTTAGAGTTGATGTATCGAATCAGATGAGAGCACAGCTGCCAAACAGCAGCAGTTACAGCCTCAGCTTATCCTCAGGCTGGCCTCAAACTAGTTTCAATAAATACTAACAAAAACATTTTATTCGTGTGACGTCAGAGACGAGACAAACAAAAAAAAACAGATCAAGAATGTCGAGAGAGCTCGACTAGGAGGTCAGACGGACATGGACAAATGTATGGGGTCAAAGATGCCTGCTCAACACTTTTGCACAACTTCAAAATACCCTAAGTAGTTGTGCATAAAGTGACAATGTAAACAATCCAGAGTGCTCTCAACAAGAGCACATTCAAAGACACAAAGAAAAACAAAATCTTAAGAAAAATAGAATTTTGCAAATTGAGCATAATATTTTCCACCGAGGGGTCGAAAATTCCCGAAAATAAAAATTTAATTTTCATGGAATTTTATTATGGGCCAAACAGATGAGGGTTGAATTCGTATTTAATTCTCATATGGATCTCTGAATAAGATTTTGACCTTGTTTGAATAAAAATAAAAAGATTGCCTGTGGGAAACTATTTCGTACTTCAAGGTTTTTGAAGGCAACTTTTTCGACACCAATACTTATAGCCAGAAACTTGAAACATATATTCTTCCGTACCCACAAATTCTCCAGTTTAGAGCTAAAGTCAGCAAATTTGAGAAGTAAATTACCTGTAAGCCCCTTTAAAGTGCGATCAATAAACTTATGAATGCAATTGTACATTATGTTGGATCGGGGAAAGTATCCAAAAAGAGAAATAGCCTTAATCTGTCAAATTTGATATAATTTGAAAAACGAAGACAAGTTAAAACGATTATATTTTTACAGACTGTGTTCAGAAATTAATTTATTTTTTAAACTATGGAAGCCATACGATACGGTAGTCCAGTGTTTAGGATTTGTTGTCCATGTGAGAAGCATAATTGTCTTTGGTTTGGTTTGGATATCTTGGTGTACGAAAAGCTTTTTTATACTCAAGAACTTTATATCTTATCTTATATATCTTTAAATATATTGTATATATTTATATATGTTTATATCTAATCCTTATAGTGATAGTGATTAGATTGCATCCGCTATGACATATGTAGTGCCTGCAGCCAAATGTATGTATATATAATATGTATTTGAAGATAAAATATTTATAGTCTGCGCATGATATATGTATATACATCCGAGTCGCTTGAGATTAACGCATTCACACAGACAGACAGACGGACAATAATAGTTAGCGCGACGTCTCTGTTTTTCACATTTATTTGGTCTTATTGGGGTTTTTTTTCGGAGATTTCCCCAATCATTTTTTGAAGTTTTTTATTTTTCTTAATCTTATAGTTTTGAATTGATTATTTTATTTTGAATCCTTAATCCAAAATGAAATATTTGAAATCTGTCACATTTTGTCGACTGTTTACAGGTCACACATTATACATATATATATATAAGTAATTATATACTTAGCGAGTTTAAAGAGGTGTAATTTTGCCTGTTTGCATTTGCACACCTTCAAGATAGCCCTTTTTTTCCGGTGAAGCGCAATCGTGTTGAAATTGTGTGGAATGTGTATTGGCCCTCGTCTCTGCGCCTTCTGCTAATTTGTCTCACCGTTGATTTCTTGGCTGGTTTGCCCCTCGCAGCAGACTGTTCGCTGTTCACTCGCTCAAATTTCGTTGGTTTTGGCAGAAAATGACATCGACAACATGTAAGCATACATTACGAAAGAGAGCTCTGCTAGAAGATACCCTGCATTCAGCTGTTAAATCAGAAAAAAAATAATACATCAATCTTAACCAGTTGCTCTCCTTACTACACATAGAAATACAAACACACAGTTAGGCAAACTTGGATAGACCTGCTCGGCTGTTCAAGTAAATATATACTATATTGGATCAGAGATGCTTCCTTCTGCACAACTTCATAATACCCCTTTTAGCCATTTTCAATGGGTACAGCTTGTAATACAAATTTAGTCACCAACATACAGCACTTGGGGCAAGTTGGGGCAGTCAAATTTCAAGCTCTACAAATTTTGCTCAACGACAGGTCAGAGTTTCAGCTCGAAATCATTTCACGGTGCAAACAATTCTTGGAAGAAATTCAGCACTCCGCCAACATGCTGATTACGTTCGAACTTGAACGTTTCCATCCCAATTGAATGTCGACAATCGAACTCTCGACTTGGCTAAGGCCATTAACACAAATGCGCTCATCATCAGGTCACAGGCTGGTACCGTGAATGACTCCAAGCCGACTGTGCAATGCTAAACCGTTGCTAAAACTGTCATTAACCAAAGAAGTTACCCAAACTCAAACAAGAAAAACTGCTAAAGTGTTTATTGCATATTGAAAAGTCGACAAATCTGTATACCATTTCGGATTTTACTCAATTTTTTTGTGAAATATACTTTCAAAAAGTATAAGTGCAAACACCAATTTTGAAAACCATCTAAGAATCGGGTTTTCTTTTTATATGCCATAATTTAATTGATTTTCATAAGGCTCATTTATGATTTGAGCTTAAAGAAGGCTATAAAAATGTGAACAATTAAGAAAAATTCTTAAACAATTTATTGTATAACATTTGTAGAAAGAAAATGTGGAAGCAACACTTTAGCCGATAAATGTTTTGTCGCCTGCATAAATCAATGATGGCGAAACGGGTCAACGCTTGATTAAAAATAGCACAAAGATTTATAACATCGACGATAACAAGAAATGCACAAGGAGATGGGTTCCGAACCGTAACGTTGACGTCTTTAAATTTATCACCCAAAGATTCTTGAACTCGTCGAACCTATGGCCCGCAACTTGGCCTGTTGCCTGTTACCTGTTTTTTTTTTTTGTCTGTTTTATTGATAAATTGCCTTGTGGAGACTGTAATCTGTGTTGGGTGTTCTCTTTTTGCAGCCATGCGGCGATGAGGCGGTCAGCAACTGGAAATATGCGGTGCCACTTGTTGCATGAACGTTCCATGCAGCAAAAGCAAAATCAACAGCTGCAGCAGCAGCAGCAGCAACGAACTTGCGTTAGGTATCCCGAATGTTACTCATTCGCCATGTGGCGCCAGGATGCAACTGTAGCATGGTGCAGCAGCAGCTGCCATCGATTGCAGCTAAGAAGCCCTGAATAATTCAACAATTACAATTAAACAACATATTAACAACAACAAACAAACAAACAAACAAAGTCGGCCGCAACACAACCCAAAATGTCTGAGGTAAGTTTGGCGAAAGTTTCGAGACTGTCTATGGAAACCACAAAGGTCCAATTTAATATTGTGTTTTGTGCAACTTCCGCCCGACTACTACTATAAAACTTATATTCAGTTTCGCATCGAACTATCGGAAATCGGAATTCGCGATTATTCGAGTAGAATAAGCTATATCCGTCTGTATGAACACGCGGATCTCAGAGACTGTAAGAGCTAGTGACTTCAAATTATATACATAGGTTCTCGAATACCAGGCGCATATTTTATTATATTGATTTATTTGATCGATAACTGCCACCGTTTCAGAAAGATCGATATATTTCGATTTCCGATAACGATTCATGCTACAATTTTAAAGACATAATCTTCTAATTAATACATACACATGCATATGCATATTATTGATCAACTGCCCAAATTTATACTCGAAAATATATTCTCATATTGACCTCATTTCTATCGGCAGCCGCAAGCATTTTCTGTATGTATAAATATGCGAACGTATGTGTGAGAAAGAGATGGCAAGATAATCGACGCAAGCGTCAATATGTTTTCGTGTGTATTCTTCAGGGACCCGTTACCTACAATTGCGTGTACATATATATGTATATATATATGTATGTATGTACGTATGTATGTATGAGACCTTCTCACATTTGGGTGCAAGACTTTTTAAAGGGAAATTTCAGGGTATATCGTAGTCGAGCTCCCTCGACTACAGCATTCTTACTTGTTTTTTTTTCTTCTTTTGGTTTTACGACGGCAAAACGAAAATCCATAAAAAATAATGAGTACTTATAAAAAGCGGAGAGGCGAGAAAATGAAATAATTAATTTTTTGGTTCTCAGCCGACTTTTTTGTCTTTTCATTGCATTTTCGTGAGCAGAATTTCGATCTAAAAAAAGGGCTTTAATGAAATGGAGAGCAATTACAATTACATTAGATACCCATCGATGAATTTGTAAGCGCCTAATTCGAAATGACGTGAATAATTGAATTGTGTGTTTTTGTGGTGCCTAATTGCAAAAGTATCGCCCCAAAAACAAGAACTCCAACAATATGTTGATCATTGCTGGGTAAACTCGTCTTTCTGTGGCCCCGCATAAACATTTGAATTTTGGGTCACTGATGTTGGCGTCTCATGTCTCATGTCTCATGCCACATGTTTCAGTATGCGACACATTCACGCACACTCACACACACGCAAACACACACATTTTTTTTGTAGACATGAAGCAGTAGCAACAGGCGCCTTTAGCTCTCCGAACAGCTGTCGCCACTCTACAAATATTGACCTAATTTGCACCTGTTTACAAATTCATTTGGCCCACAGCGCATATCCTTGCATCCTTTGGGGCTATGTGGCTATGGGGCAGGACTTTGCGTTTTTGGCGTATGATTTATGCAGTAAGCAAACCGATGGCGACCGCTGTCCGTTCTGGCCAGCGCCACTTTTAAGTGGGTGAAACGAGTTCATGTTTCGACACCGCCATGCCCCACTCAGCCACAGGATGTTTGCGGTGACTCCGTGCTTGCCGGGTTCCATGTTAACGGATAGCTGCATAGGAGGAGACGGACGAGGAAGAGGAAGGACGGTCAGTTGTGCACACATTATTCGAATTTCTCCGTTGAGCAAATTTACATTTTCATGCGCCAGTGGAGCAGCAGGCACTGGACAAACAACACAATACCAGAAAAGCTCTCCAGTTATACGCACACAAGCCGAAAAGTGCTTGGACACCACAACTAGCGCAGTCAGAAAGGGAACTCCAGTCGAAAGTCGACATACGTACTTCGTACATGTATATAATTGCACTTTTGCAATGTTTGTTTGTGGGATTCGAATCGGATCACAATATCATATATCAACCGTAAGCATCTGTAGATGAATTCTGGTAATATAAACTTACTTATCATATTTACTTCATATTGTTTTGAGATTAACACTCAGTTAACAGTGTAGATATACGTTTTCCCGTCTCAAAACCCCCTTCTTTTTTCTAGTTTTTCATTATTAATAGCTTTATTTTATATGAAAGCACGGCTTTAATCAGCTGGTATTAGCATGAAAATCAAAGATATAGAAAACTGTGCAAGATTAACGGATTTTTATTACTTTGCGTACGTCCAATCGGAACTGGAACCCAAATTTTGAATTCCGAGGCTGATGCATCTTTAATCTAAAAGTTGAAGGGGAAACTATTGTCAATAGTTATCCCTTAAGTTGAATTCTACATAGTTATGAAATATTATCTTCGGGTTACGTGTATATTTCAGGTATGTAGATAGATATCAAAAGAACTATGATGAGGATTTGTGGGAATGTGGCTCGCTTATCCAGCTCGCTGTCTTCCATCGTGTTAATCAGTTTCGTGCACATCGGTTTGATTGTTTAATGAGATTTTATAAAGAGATAAAAGATTCACTTGAATCATTAGCGATGCAAATCGTCCCTACTCCTTTTGCACCCTCTCTTCTGCTTTAGTCTACAAGTCGTCGCGTCTTAATTGGAAAGCCAAGTTGTGGGCATGGGTTGGGCGGCAGAGGTGGAATAGGCGTGCCATGGACATGTGTACATATCGAACTTTGAAGTAGTTCATCAGCATTATGCCGTTCGAGTTTCGTAACTACAGCTTGGGGTATTTATCGATTCGAACTTATCGATTTTCACGCTCCCAATAGCTAACTTTACCAGTGTAAGAGCATAACATTTCGCACGTTCACATTCTGTACATTTCGCGATTCCATTGTGATTTAAATAAAAGAGCAGATCGGTTAATATTTATTATTATTATTGGTAATATTGATTATATTATATATATATATATGATTCGAAATTCTATAAATCATCGCAATAAAACACGAAATACTTGAGGCAAATTTGTAAAATCCGCAACACATTCAAAGTACAGATTAGTAGACATTCAAGAATGAATGAATTGGTAATAGTAGAATAAGGCTATATATATATATATATATATATATGAGATTTGAAGTCGTCTTCGACTGCATCTACAAAACGCAACATAATGATTATTTGGGCATCACATTGGATTGGATTGGACGATCTCAAAAATATAAATTTAGTTTCGCACAGTGCTGTACAGAATTCAGGACTATACTTTCGGGAATGCTTTAACCATCTATATAAATAAAATGTTTTAAATAAAAGTTGACATTGGTTAGTGAACGTGACATTTTTGAAAATCAAAATAAAATATTGAAGATATTTGTTAAGAGCAGGCATTTATTATTTGCTAACGTAGTCCGGAAAGAAAGTATTTATGAGAATTAACATAAATATATAAGCGAAAAATATGAAGGGAAATATTGTAATTTTCTTGAAATGACAACTAAGAGATGCTGTAAAAACAATATTTTACCAACACACAGACAATTTTTAATTGAATATTTGAAAAATCCGTTTGATTATTTAAAAACATTGAAGTCCCTCGTTCCCAGATTGACCATCTATAAACACATAGAAAAATACCATTTAGACAAAAAAAAAAATATGAAAGAGAAAACAAAATTAAAAAGTAACCAAGCATAAGAAAAAAACACTTTGAAACTTTCAGGAAAGCTCAGCACTTGACAAAATGACTTGTGTTCTAAAGATCTGAGCTATGCTCTAAATTGAGAATAGTCTCTTTCTCCTATATGTGATGAGACCTCCAAAGTCAGATGTATGTATGTTTGGTTTGGTTAACTGCCATGCTTGGAAATGCACACAGAAATGAAGGTACGATAAGTAAATAAAAGAGCAAAGGGCAAAAGGCCAAACAAACAACAACAACAACAATAACAACAACAACAACCATACAAACAGAGCACATGGGAATGTCGTTTGGCAATGCCAGTTGTTGTTTACGAGTCGCCTGCAAGTATGCTATGAAAAATGTTGTAATCATAAACTATGCCACACAACAAAAGCAACAACAGCCAACTGCTGAACATCGCCACTGAGCCACTGAACCACTGTTTGTCCTTGCGGTCAATGTGGAAAAAGGAGAACAATCCCCTTGGAATTGCCAGTGGTACAAAGGCATCCTCAGGACAACCACTTGAATTATTCAAACTTATATCACTCAAACATTGAGATAAACAGTCGAATTAAGTTTGAATAATATTTAATATATATCCTTTTTTATATGTATTATTAAACTCATTTTTTAAAAACTTCTGGGAATATTTTGTGAAGTCGGTTTTCATATTTTGTTGAAAATTGAATATACTTTGATAGATATATTTAAAGAAGTCTTGAACGGATGTGCCAATTTGGAAAATTCCATGCTCGAAAAACTGATGCATGCTGCTCTATAATTTACCATCACAAAATGTGTATCGCATTAGAGCACACATTTCGGAATCCATAAATTATAAGTAATATATAATAATATATGTGTATAAATTCACATAAGCATTTCGAAGGATCAAAGATAGTTTCCTTTGTGATGTTAGTCGAGCTGTCTATTAAATATATGCAAATCGAGTAATAACTGAAATATTTCTTGGTTTGTGATGAGTGATGGAGGGGAGCTGTGTAGGATGAGGACAGGGTGCTTTAGTAATAAATGTCAATGTTAGCGTGTTGGCTTGCAGGATGTCAAACAATATTCAAGGCGAGTCAAGTTGCCGTTGCCAGCGTCATTTGGATGGCTGCTGCTGCAGCGACAACTTATTCATTATGAATTCATGGCTTCAACGTTGCCAAAGAGGCCAGACAACAAGGCCGATTGGAGGGCCAAATCGGGCGATTATTGGGTGGTGCAATTAACGGGCAAGCTTCGGTGACATTCTCAGAGTCATGATGGGGGGGCTGCTTGGTGGAAGCGGACAAAATACCCCGAGTTGCTCTTGAAAGCCATTGAAGCATAAAAGTGAAAGTAATTTGAGAGCTGACAGTCTTAGACATTTAAAATGTCCTTAAGGTAGGCAATGGCAATGGCAATGGCAATGGCAATCGCTGCGTCGCTGCGAGTTTCACATAGATCAAACATCAGATTAAATTTGAGCACTTCTTAGCCTTACAACAAGTTTAAATCTTAATAAAAACTTATCAGACTTAAACAAACCCATAATATATAACATTGATTCAAATGTATCTTTCCCATGACAGCATTGTGTATTATTATTATTTTATATTATTATTATATTTGCTTATTCTGCTTGTCTTCAATTATTATTTTCAAGTTTATACAGACTAAAGTTAGGGAAATTCATATTTGTATAATTAAAATAATGCAACAAAAGATTAAGTGTAATTTATTTAATTACATATAAAAAGTAATGCTATAAGGGGAAGGATAAAGATAAGTAGAAAATTATAGCAACTATAATTTAGTATAATCTAGCCTATTTCTGTCAAATATATTTATATCGAACCGAATTTCGTGAGCTGATATTTTATTATTTAAATGAATAGTGCGCGCCTATATCTATGATTTACTATAGTAATACCATAATGGTTTTGCACTAGACCACGTTTTTCAAGGTATAAACTTTAATTATTTACTTCGTCTGTTGATACTTGTTCTTTCCCCGCTATTTGAAAGGAGTTCTTTATTCTTCCTCTTCCAGAAGAAGCTTAAATTGTCCGCAATACCTAGGACGATATTTGTGAAAATAGTAACAACTCAATTGCAACATTTATGTGGGTCTATCACTAACATTCTTGAATTTACTTCCCTTGTGATCAAAGGATTTCAGATTTCAGTCGTTTATACTGACCTCAGTAAGACCTTTGATTCTGTTAACCATTGTCTTCTGCTTTATAAACTAAACCTTATAGGACCCTACTAACTTTCTTGCCTGGATTTCTGAGTGTCTGAGTAACAGAACTCAAAAAGGACGCTTCAAAACATTACGCTCTAAACCTATCATAGTCACCTCTGGGGTATCCAAGGGGTCCAGTGCTTTTTATTTATGACCTTTCTTCTGTTATATTGTTTTCTAACGTTCTACTGTATGCAGATGATGTCAAGCTGTTCCTGACAGATAATGATATTACCTCTCAATGTTTACTGCAGGCGGTCGTACTTGCTCTTTGGTCATGTTACAAACTGAATCTTTTCCATTGAAACTGCTCCTAGTCGATGGGATGCCATTTGATAGACTGATTGTAGTAAATGTTTTGGGTTTGCTTCTTGACCATTTTTTGATAGTCCCATTAAATTCGCTGTCAACAAAGCCTTACAAGTTCTTGGTTCTCGTGCACGTCCAATTCTGGAATTCGGATCATGTGTGTGGTGTCCTCTATATCCGATGCACCGAAGCAGTTTGGCATTTGTGCAGCAGAGTTTCGTAAATTTGACTAAGATGTACTGCCTCCTTACATCGATAGACTGCTCCTTATTAACCTTTCCCCTTAACTAATCTTCGTGTGATAGCTGTAGGTAAATCACTAAATGGTATTGAGTCAAATTAACTTTTCTGTTCCCTTTAGACCGTCTCGTTACTTCCTCCTAATTTCTCTTAATCGTTGTACTACTAATTATTCTTTGCATGGAACGTTTCGAGTTCTCTGTAATGATTGCAATGGACTCTATTATGTAATCAATTCAGAGTCCTACATTTCTATAATCAAGAACTTCATTTTAAACGTCGCATTTTCGCATGCATTTTTGTTGAGGCTCAACTTTTAAGTTTTAATTTAATTAAATTGAATCGGTTACTCTATGTATAGAGTATATAAATAAAGAAATAAATAAATAAACGATAAACAATGTTGGCTCAAACAGTCGAAGAAGTCAATGTCTCCCACAATCTCGATTCAACTAATCTGGAAAGTGGATTACCAATTAGCTTATTTAGAAGAGTTTCACGTGTTTCCAGCTAGCTTCAGAGCATCCCACTTTTGACTATGATGCCCGTCTGCCAGGTTGATTGCAAATTGTTAATTGTTGTCTGGTGTTCCCATGTTCCCGATTCGTTTCACTTACGAAGTATTTTCTCGCTTGAATTGTAAATAAACACATTTTAATAATTGTTTGTGTGGTTTGCATAATTTCATCGGCTTACATGTAATTTCCTTCTGTTTGGTTGGTTGGTTGGGGCATGTGTGTGTGTGTGTAGTTGTGTAGTTGTCGTGATGTGATGTGAAGCACGCAACGTGTTTATCTCTGCGTATGCAAAACTTTTCCAATTAAAAGTTTAGCTTCGTCGTCACCAGTGTCACTCAGCCGTGTTGTCCTGATTCTTGAACGCACCAAGTATGAGTCAGTTAGTCAGCGCGTGAGGTAGCCACACTCAACAAAAAAAATCGCCTACAAATCAATTAAAAACAATTTCTAAATGAGATATTTTAGAAAAAATTACGAAAAACAAGCACTGGTTTTTTGGAAAATCACAACGTTCAAATTCAGGAATTCACATTCTGAACAAAAATGCGAATTTCTAAGAATCAGAGCGATTCTTTTTCTGAGTGCAGTGAGCAAGAAAGAGCAACTAAAAGGCAATCAGCAACGGCGGCAATCAGCAACGCCAACACCGTTACCGTTAACGTTACCCTTACCGTTACCGACAATTAATAAGCTGCGAACTCTCTCTCGTGCAAAACGGAGCAGCTTAGTCAATTTGCCAACATTTAAAGAGCTGCACCGTCTGCTCAAGTGATAAGCACACATGTCAGCTGTCTCAACTAGTTGTTGTTGTTGTTGTTGTTGTTGTGTGTGCAAACAAATAAGAGAAATACAACTACGGCTAAGGAGCAGCGCTCCTTGCCTGGACTTGCTCCAACTCCTCTAGCAGATCTGTAGCCGTACTGCGCTCCTGGCAAGTGAGCCGTGGAACAAACAAAAAACCAATGCAATGGGTCGGTGGTGGGGGGGGGGGGGGGTGTGGTGTTAGCTGTGGGTAAACAATTGGCATAATCGTTGCTCTGACAGCTTTGACAGATTGTTTATGGGACCATCGACATTATTGTTATATACCCCACACTTATTCAAATAGTTCTTAGCCTTTCTTGTGTGCCAGGTAGGAGCAGCAGCAGTGGCAACCAGCTCCAATTCAAAAGAATATGGTCATCGACCAAGCTTGACCAGCCAGACAACATCCTGTACACTCCACACTCAGAAAAATACAAGTTGCCCCGAATTTTAGCAAATTGCCCTGAAAGCTACAACATTTTTCTTATGTTTGGAAATAATTGCTCCCCTGTTGATCCTAACCAAGAATATATATACCTTGTGGTCTGTCTGTAATAGCTTTTTTTAATTGACTGATCCTAGGGAGCCTACACATAGTGATCCATAGATTCTGCTAGCGATGCTGATCGGAAATCAGTATACTTTAACGGGTCTGCTTATCGTGCTTCTGGCATAGGCAACTCGTTGTTTGTTGCATATTTGTTAGGGGAACGTGGAAGCAAGAACCTAAGCTAGAACAGGAATTGTGAACAACAGACCCGTCATAATTTTGTCCATCAGTATCAGTCAGTGTAGTTCCGTAATTCACTGCATCAAACGTCGTCAGCTGCATTGACACCGTGCCACTCATTTGCGTAACTGCCAGTGGCATGCACTGAGCTTTTGCTGAGCCACTGAGCAGCTCTGAAGGACCAATCTGCTCGCTGCCATGGCGATCATTTGTCTGCTTGTCATTCGCCAGATGCGTGCATACAAAATTTAAATCGAGCGCACAAATTGGAGTGAGGAGCTGCCATTAACACGGGATTCCCATGTCCATTCACATACTGCATGAACATTCCACAATTTCCATTCACACACATATTCACAAACACTACTCAAAAGCAGTTGAATAATGACTATTGAAACAAATTGAATGTATGTGTTTCTGGAGAATGCTGCACGTACACAAAACAAGTGAATACATATCAGTGATAAAAGAACAGATCCACACAAAAAAAAAAAAAAAAAACAGCAACGAATGAACAGCTTGCCATAAAAAATTCAATGAAAAAATGACAAATGAGGCTGAGCAAAAAATAGCAGTTGGTAAATTCTTATTAATTAAGCAAGTCTTGTGTCCTTGCAGCTAATCTATTCTGCCCAAAACATTTTCCACTGTCTTTATTTTTTTCAAATATTCAAGTTTTCAACCTTATTTAACTGCAATGTTTTTAATAGAATTAAAAAGATACTTAGTACAAATAACCACAATCATTACTTTATCACCTTAAAAAATACCCTCATATATAATATATTTTTCAAGTGGTAACTCTAGTTCTAGTTCAGAAATTCATAATCAAAATGTCTTGCCATAGTTCCTCTCTACAATAAATTGTAATAATTAACTACCTACAACAAAGGATACCTCTTTCCAGCTGTAATGTTAAAGGTTTCAATGTTCCTTATATATATTTACCGTTTTTTAACCAGCTATTCCAACTCCAAACTACAAACTAGTATAGTAATATTGAACTAGTAAACGATAGGTTCTCAGCAGGCTGAAACTGAGTTGCATTTTGTAATAAATCAAATCTACTTTAATACAGATTTACACCATGATTCAATTCTTCATACACAACTACCATACTATGTCCCCCCACTTCAGTCCTTGGATTATTTTTCGTGATAGTTTGTTTTTGCTTTGGCTGGCAGCTTTTGGTTGAAGGGGGCGGGGGTAGCACAACAGGGCCAAGTAGTCAATGAATTACATTGAATAGGATAATATTATGCATGCAATTTTCATTCTAATCAGACTATCTAAATATGTATGAGTGTATTTCTACATATATGTCCATTATCATAAGCGTTGCAGCAGTGTGTTCGTTGGGTGTAGCATACCTTTGGGCGCAGCCGAGGCAAAACGCATTACGCGTGCCAAATCGGGTATTCAAACTGAATGCGGAATGTGGAATGCTTTGGGCAATAACATCGAATGAAAGTGCCTGCTGTATACTAGAGTTCGTATTCAATGTGAGCAGCCATTGTGGCAAGGGATAAGCAGACAGACAAACAAACTAATTTGCCATTGAATTACGTACAACAAAAGCAGAACAAAGCAGCATAAAAAAAACTGCACGTAAAAATTATGTCCATACGGATTGGGACAGACACAGTGGGTCAAAAACAAATACAAAATTAATTTTGAAATAATAAATGAGTAATTTGACATGTTTCACATCTGCAGTAAATACAAACTTTAAAGAAGTAAACTATTATTTGAAATGCTGTTAGCATTACTTGTTTTTTTGTCAGGATTGCGTTTGTAAGGATTTTTTTCAAATGAACAAACTATCTCTCATGGCTTACGACAACCAATTAATATCCTTCGATTTGCGAATTTTTTATTATTTTTTTAAGCAAAGAACAGCGAAGAACACTGATTTTTTGCATTGATGGTATTTTTGTACAGGGTCATCGAATAACAATGAGGGAGAGGGAAAACTAATGTTTACTTAACCATTTTCACTCTGCCCCAATGGTCTTACGGCAAACGCAGATGGAAATGGAAAATGATATTAGTGAAAGTAACTGAAGGGGCAGTAACCATTACTCAACCAGTTCGCAGCAGCCAATCCCATCTTTCCAGTTTCAATATCAGCAAGCGTACTCCCACTTGAGATTGCTGCTAATTTAATTGGATTTATTTGCAATCTGGGCGCATTTTATGATAGCGGCAAGTACAAAAAGCAGAAGATACCCAAGAGCCTTGACCGAATGGGTTGCCACAAAAACTGTTGAAAAGCTCCGATTGATAATGATATTATCGACTTCAATGTAAATTACAAAACCAACCAAAAATGGCCTGGCTAATGTATCTGACACTTGAAGCACTGGTTATTATCAGATTTTCATTTTACTTCTGACAAAATATTGTATTTGAAAACTGTTTTGTTAAATATACCAGTAGTTGACATAGTAATTAAATTTAACTCTGACTATTGAAATGTTTTAACTGAATCCCGATTTCATCATTTGTTACAACAGAATTGACTTCATTTCTCGGGACAGATACAGAACGGAATGTGATGTGAATTATCACTCAATTTATATATAGCCACAATGAGATTATTAATGTTTATAATTTGAATGAGAGCAGGTGTCACACATGCAGCGCATTAAGCATTCTGAATACCTTCTTTTTACATACCTTTGGAAATGGGCTTTATTGATTTCAGATAGTTAATGTTTCGAGTAATAAAAGTGCACATTTGAGAATTAATCCGCAGCAATGACTTAGCCTAGTTTTGTGCCAAAGCCAACTTGGGAATTATTGAGCTTTTTTTTTGATTCGCTGCACTCACGCAATTGTACAAAAATTATAAAGTTGTACCTATGCAATTAGGTACACGAGAATATGGGATATATGTCCATATAAAGTATGTTCACAGTTATTTGCAGAGCTTTTTCGCCATCGTTGTCAACAGCTCGCAAAATTCGCTATCAAACGTCTTTCGTGTTCCCAATAGACGCAATAAATGGGAAATTTCTTAAAGAGTGAGAGAGAGAAATGCTTAATCAGGATAAATACGTCAATTACTATCTATTTTTATGTTTATATGTACACTGCCTTAGGGTTGTAGTGCCCCTCTTAGGCCTCAGTTGCCGGAGCAACAACAACAGCAGTGGAAACGGAACAATGTCTGTGCCGGACTGCAGTGTCCGGTTGTTGGGTAATCAATTAAATGTGCGGCACGCAATTTCCTCAATGTTGACACGGGAGTCTTATCGGCCAGTCGGTTGTGCACTCAGAAAAACCATCGGCATTGAAATTCAGAAATTCGCCATACTTTTGACGTTAAGCGTAACTCACTTTAATATTATTCAGAAAGTATGTTTCTAAAAATCTGGGTTTTTCCTTTACATAATTCCATGGCATAATTTATGGGTAAACTCTTGAATAAGAGAGGATCAGGATCAGCAGGCGAGACGATAATGCCATGTTCGTCCGTCCGGTAGTGACTTCAGATTTGGAATATAAGGTCTAGTCTAAACTGCGCAAGTTTATTTCGTTTTATCGATAACTGTTTCGCAATTATCGACATATCGTTCCCCGATATCAATGAAAGTCTCAATTTTAAAGAACGAGGTTTCTAATACATATATTATATACATTGATATATTGCTGATCAACTGGTCATATTCAATTTTAAACTTAAGATCGGATAAGTAGCGTCAAAGTTGTAGTCGAAAACATATTCTCACATTCGGGTCTGTGAATAAAAACCTGCCTGCCATAAGATATGAGAGCAATTCTACATAAACTTCTGAAAGGGAATTTTGGTAAGATTCGAATATATAATTTTTTTAAAATAGCAAATATTTCTAAAAGATTATAAAAAAAATGAATTTAATTTTAGGGTGGTTTTGTTTTTTCTGAGTGTAGGCCATGTAGCCCCCTCATCTGAACTGGATCCTGACCATTTTTGCGGCATGAAACCAACACGTAACAGCAACGTGACAAACTGTGCAAGCCGACACCATAACAATAAGAACCAGTAAAAGCTTTGCGCTCTTCCGACTTGGCAATACTCTGTTTCCCGCCAACATTTTCGATTGTGGTTTTAATAAAACCAAATCTGACACTCTAAGTTGATGTATTTTTGAAACTACTGTGAGTCTTGCATACATCTGTGTATATGAGAATAAATTTGCTCAAAACTAAAACACTTTGTTCTCTCTTTGTGAGCAGAGTATTGCTAAAACAGTGGCAACAACAAGACGGGAAAAAGTGTGAGACAAAATCTTGAAGCAATTTAGGGGCAACAATTTAGTAGAATTTAAACAGCTTTTAAGCGGAATGCAGACGACGTTGGGGAGAGGGGGAGTGGCAGTGGGAGTGGGATTGTGCGTGTGTATGTATGTGTCTATGTGCCAAGGACTTGCCAAGCTATTGACATAAATCTGCAGGCGGAGAGCAATGCTCATAGAATTAGAGCAGCAACGAACAAGCAGGTAAATAGCGCTGCCATAAAATATGTAAAAAATAAACCAAAATCGCGACAAAGTGATTCAAGATAACTGGAACGTATTGAAAAAACAACTGTGGAATTGAATGTGGAGCAAGGGCGTGCGAGGCACTTGATGGGGTTCCTTGAACACTCAAATCCAGGCTAAAGTAAACCAAAGTGTGCGAAAAGATGGCGAAACGGTTAACAAGGGCTAACTGTGAATGTGCTTGGTCAAACAAAGTTGGCAATTTGCAAGATATTCACAAACTAATCAAATGCTCATTTAATCACATCATTTGCATATCACCCATTTGTTTCAATATCCCAAGTTGATGTTTTGAGTGTGCTGTAATTCGAAATTATCCCATTAATGGTGTGCCAGAAGCATGTGCTTGGCTAGTGAGCGTGCTTATCTCTTAATTTGGCTTTGAAAACACAACATAGCTTTAAGCCCTGTTTTGAGATCGAACAAAATTGCAAAATATATTTCGCTTGTGAAACCTACAAACAATTAGGTCGGCTGAGAGGCAAAAAATTAATTCATTCATTTTCTTTATAAATTCACTTTTCTTGACGAATTAAATCATTTTTTCTATTTTCTCTTTCTCTTGGAATAGGAGGATTGCCGATAAGCACTGATAAAATATATCAGCTGTTCGCTATCGATTATCGATAACTGAATAAAATCAGTTATTTGACGATTACTTACCGAATTGGCTATATCTTCCACAGTTATTAAGCGAAGATTTCCTTCAAAGGTCGAGAAATACCTTTCCTAACCACGCCCACACCCCCGCCCCTTCAAATCTGATTTGTCTGTATTTCGAAACTAGTCACCAAATTTTAAATGTATGCGACTGGCAACTCCCTTTAAAGAGCGATCAAAAATTGGATGGCCACGCCCAGTTTGGCCCAAAAACCTATTTACCTGATAATGTAAATCGGTTTATAAACCAATTAGCTCACATCATTTGAAAGCTAGTCAGCAAATTTAAACGGTATATGGCTAGTTACAGTCACTCACTCCCACTCACTATATATGATATACACATATATTTTCCGCAATTTGAGAGCTAATGTTTCCCAACTTGGAATGAAGACTACCAGGAACCTCTTCCAAAGATTATTTTGCTGAAATCCAAATTACTTCGAAATGTCAATTAGAAAAATAAATAATATTTATTGCAATTGCAGAAATATTGAATCTAATTGTTCAAATCTCCAGTTTGTCGAAATTATTTCTATAATTTTATAAAAAATAAATTCTTTCAATCCCTCTGCAAATTACTTTACCGTGTTTTCCTATATCGATTAACTTAAATAAACAAAAGCTGTCTTCGGATTGCCGAGGATTACAGACAGACGCAGTACAACTGCTTACATCTAAATTTTATAAATGATATCCCTACTATTAGACACCCGGAACCCCCCGATTGTTTACCTATCAAAAGTCGAAAAATACTTTAATGTGCAAAACAATAAAACTAAAAACCGTGTTTTGATCAAATTAATATATTTACTCGGTTGGCTGGTTACTCGGTGTCTCTCGGTATCTGCTTGTCGGGCACTCACGACTCGAGTATTCCTACTTGCTAAGCCTTCACTTCACGTAGGTGTCATAACATCAGAAGAGAATTATCTTTTCAAATTCTCCCTTTTGTCTCTCTGCCTCTGCCATTGCTGCTGCGGCAACCAAATTGCCCCAAGATACACAATTTAAATATTCAGCGAACTGAGCAATGTATTTTATTATCAGCTCTCATATTACAAACACACACACAAACATACACACACACAAACATACGCACACACACACACATACACACACACGTCAGTTAACTTGGCAAACACAGCAGCCGATGCCGCCGATCTTATCGCATATCTTTTAATGGCCAACAAACGCTTCACGTCCGTCATCTGTCAACTGTATGTTGCTCTTGTTGTTGTTGTTGTTGCAGTTGTTGTTCTGTGTTTTTTGGTCTTGGGCGCTGATAAGGTCGGCATATGCCATCGCCCCATTGTCACCCGACAGCCATCAGCAGACGTCAAGCATCAATCAAAATATGCTTCAGATTTCAACTGATGCGGGCTGATGTGGCGGATACTTAATATGGCATTCGCCATAGGGCATTCCTTGCACCTTGCATAAAAGTGATGTCCTAGAGCACTCCCATCTGCCTGTCTGCCTACACTCGAAAAAAAATCGTTGCGAATTTTGGAAATTTACCTTGCTTTTGGCGCCAATGGTAAGGTTTGAGTATCTTATTGTTATGGGGAAGAATAGACTCAGAATACTCACAGGTCTACTGACAGGACACTGTAGACTGAGAAGTCACCTAACCAAATTAGGTATTTACAGCAGCAACATATGCAGGTTCTGCGGATACGAGGAGGAATCCTCGACGCACCTCCTAACAGAATGCGTCGCCTTAACCAGGAAAAGATGCAGCATCCTAGGGCAGCATATCATGAGACCCAAGGACATAGAAACCCTCAACCCAACAAAGATTCTAGCATTCGTGCAGGAGTTGGGATTGATGGAAGAGCTGTAGGCTCAGTAAGGGGGCACAATAGACCTTAAAGGTCGCAGTGCTAACTATCCCCAATTATAATAATAATAATAATCTTATTGTTATTCAGAAAGTATATTTCTAAAACGTGGAACCAATATGTCTAGTTTTCAAAATGTGTTTTTTTTTTTTATATATATACTGTTCTGTTTTTTTTTAGTGTAAATGCAGCTCAAATTTAGCACGCCGCTGTCATGTTTGATTCGATGCACTGTCAGTGCTCTTTATGTGGGAGCCATCATCCAATCAATCCACTTCAAACCCTTCAATCCAATATAAATGGAATTACAGCTTTAAGCTGACTCGCGTGTTGTGTTTCCCCCAGTTCGGCTTTTTGTTTACACTTGAAACAATGGCCAATAACGACTTTGAAACGACTTGAAAAACTTTTAGTTCACAAAAAAGTCAATTAGTAACAAAATGCGTTAGCTACAACAACAATAACAACAGCAACAACTACCGTTAACTCAACTAGACAACGGACAAAAATTACACAAATTGTTGAGCGCTTCTACACTCAGAAAAAAAATCTACCTTTATTTCAGAAATTCCCCATACCTTCGGCACCAAAGGTTGTTAGTCCGAAAGTGAATGTCTAAAAAATTCAGGATGCATTTTTCAAAAATTGCGTGTTCTGGGTTTTTTAGTTTTTTTTCACATGTGAAACAAATAGAATTTTGACATTAGAGCTTTTGTTACTAATATTATTATTATTAAACGTTAGTCTCTTATAATATTATATATATTTATAAATTCATACAGCAATTTGTCTAAAGTAGATGACAGCTAAACTCTAATATAAAAGTCGGGAAAGCACATTTCATTAGTAAGGACATTTTGTTAGAATCAGCGAAAAAGAACACATTTTTAATCATTTCTAATTAAAACACGAATCTTAATCAATATTTTATCTAGTCTAGTAATAAACAATACATGCAAATATAAAAATATCTAAAAATACATGAAAAAAAAAATTGAATTTGCTTAATTTTTGTACATTTCCCGCAATAAGATAAAACTGATATAGAACTGGTGCTTGTAAGCCATAGAAGAATAGAAATAAAAAGAAAATGCTGACCACCCGCAATGCCACAAATGCTAATCACGCTTAATGGTGCAATCCCACATCTTTGCATTGATTAACTGATTAAATTATTCAGCTTAAATGAAAATGTCCTCGGTATCTAGATGACTGATGATAATCGAAGTTAAGCAATGCGAAGCTAACCGTTAGTTGCATGACATCGCCAATTTTGAAGCGGAAAACTAGAGTTCAAATTCGAAAATCTGCTCATTCACACGATCTATATAATATAACTGAGCAGACTATACATGTATAGTGATAATATTTTAGGAAGAATCAGGAATCGCACTTACCTGCTTATGCTCCATATGTGACACACACATGCGTAGCTCCTTCGTATGTATGTGCTTCTTATCTTAGTCGCATTAGGCAGGCATTACAGAAGGCTTACACTTTAGCATTCTTAAACATAATTATAACCATAAGTTTACGATTATTGCTTATTATTATTTAGTTTAACGGGTTTTATGTGCCTTTGGGATCTTGAAGAACGACGACATTTAGCGAGTTAAACAGCTTTCATGGAATTGACTGACAATGTGATAAGCACAAATGTATATATCTATATATATGTATATATATATCTCCATGTATGTAATTTTTTTTTTAAATCTTAATTATTTTCTGGCGGATTAACACGAATAACTGGTGAATTTTATTAGGATAGCTGTGCAAACAAAAATTAATTTTTGACCGTTCGTGCTCTGATCACACAGAGCCTCATCGAGGGCGAGATTTTTGCTTTATGGTTAAAAGCAGTTTATAACCGACTAATTCATTTGCCAAATAATTTGAGCATCGACATTTTGCCGAGTGACACTTTGCTGGTGCTAATTATTTATGCCAATTAATTTGGTGGCGTGTGTGCGTGGCAAGACTCGCACACTTTGATTATTATTGAATCTGCGAATTTGATATGTCAGGCAAATTGATATGGCAAACACATCCAAGTTACTATTACTATTTTTGTAGTGTAATCAAAATTGACTGCAAAATAAATAATACAATTTCTTAATTGTAGTTTGCGTGTTGTAATTTATTACAACTGATTTATATTTATATGTGATCTATTTAAATATATAGCTAAATATTATAGCAACTTTATTAAGATCATTGCTAGCAGAAGGACGAACTGAGGCTGACTGATGTCAGACCATATCAAATCATTCATCATCGGAAAAAGATATTTTAATTGTCATTCTGATTAATTTCGAAGAACGTTATTTTTAGCTCATTTTCATATATATATTTCGGAGGTTAATACTTTGCGCAACTGTAATACGATACTAAGCATGTACATGTAAGTCCTTACTGCACATACACAAAAGAACTGGTTTAAATATTGCACAGTTAACTTCAAGTACAGCACAGTTAAAAGTTTCAAAGTATTGTTACTATTATAATATATTATATTAGTTGGATATCGCATTGTCTCTGGAATTTAGAGATTTGTCGCGAATCGCAGCTTGCCAGTGATTTGCGGTCTTGTGATTGTCATTGTTGTCATTGTTGTCATTTCGTTGTTTTGGCATTTGCCTCTAAGTCTGTGCCATTGTCCTAGCTCTCTACATAAACACACACACACACACACACACACACGAGCACATATTTTGTCGGCAGCTAGGAGCTCATTATCCTTGGCACTGTACACCAATGCTCTAAAATTGATTTTCCGCTTTTTATATATGCTCTTCCACTGAAGGCTAAGGAGCATATTGATTGTGTGGAATGCTCGGCGCCCTGCCAGCTGGAAACTACAAATTTGAAACATTTGTTCATGCCAAAATAAAGTTAACAAATTTCAAAGCCTGGTTCACCCACCTCCCCTCCATTATTTCAAATGCATTTTCCTCCAGTCTCCCGCGGTTTTCCGCAAAAAAAAACCAGTTTGCCCTGAGTTTAGAGTATTACGTATTCGGTTTCGATTACAACGCTCTTTTGGCTTGTTTTCATACATATTATTTTATTCATATATGTATGTACATACGTGTGTATACACACACACACTTATACGTTAGAATTTGTCTGCTTTTTGTGTCAACGTTTGTGCGATGCGATTGTTATACCCTTCCAGAAGATATGCATAATTAGTTTGGCGTGTAGCTTGAGACGCCAAACCCCACAATGTATACATATTCTATTCAGCTCCGTCTCCTTCCACAGTTCATCAATATTTGAATGCAGATTTATTTATATGTTTGTTGACAACTAATAAAAAAATACAAAAAGTAAAAATTGGGAATTTAAATGCAAAATTTAACAAAAAAAAAAACCCGTTAATATGAATTTATAATTAAAGACTCTGAATTGATTACATAATAAAGTCTGTGGGAATCATAAAAGTAGCTTAAACTTAAGCTATATATTTATGCGACTGCTTTCAGAGAGTATTCAGCAGTCGGCTACATTCTCGTTTGTTTTCTTCGTATTTGTACCTGGCTGACTGTTTATTGACTGTGGTCTGCACTGTGCCTTCTCAGTGGGGAAATCTAAAGTTCAACTTTTGTTGCAAAATATGCTTTTATTTCGCATGCTCTTCTTTTCGTCAGCATCAATCGACAAATGTGTGGCTTTTGTATTTAAGTTTTACTGTAAAGGAGAAATTGGCATTTTGAGGCGAAAGTTTTAATCTGCATAAAAAGCAGAATCGATAAAACCCTTTCCGTCTGCCTTTCTGCCTGTCTGTCTGACTGCATCCAATACAAGCAGCCTCTCAATATTCAAAACTATCCTCTTTTGCAATCATTGATTTATATTGTGATTTGCTTTTGATTTCAGACTGAATTCCATAAAAGTTTCTACTTTATTTAATTCTACATTTCTATTGCAACTTTGAGGGCAGATAAGTGATTTCGTTGAATTTGTTGTTGTCGTTTTGGTTTCTTATTGATAAATAATACATCTTAACGATCTGCTATAGCCCCTCAGAAGCCAAAGGCATTTTATCTGTTTTAATCAGCGGAATATGCATATAAATATGTACTGAATATTGGATTTCTCATAAATTTCAGCGAGGCATTCCTCATACCCGGCGAGGTTTGCCGTCCATTTGCCTCAAATATGAGAGAAGGTTGGGTTAGGTTAGGGCGGCTTCCGGCAGGGGAGGAAGAGAAACCTCTCGACCGAAACTACTCGAAACATTTTTGGCTCATTGGGATGCATCACGGACTACATCCCCTACTGATTTGCATGAATATTGCGGATATCAGAGAGTTCCAAACACAGACAGATCGAACCGAAGGAGGAAGTGATGAAGTTGTCGTTGTTCATTATAGTTGTTTGGAGCGTTTTTCCGATCGGAGAGCCCAAATCGATATTGAACAGATAGTGAGTGATGTTCACTTCCAGTTTGAAGTCGCAAGGTGGCAAGTGCAACATCGTCTTATTGATTGGCCAAGATGTTAGGCTAGGCTATTATATGCAGTAGCATTGTTAATATCGTTCTCTTTTCTATTATTGTGACTTTTGTTGTTGTTATTGTTGCTTGTCTTGTTATATTGTACCAAACAAGTGGACAAGTGGACAAATGGACATTTGAGACTAATGTGATGCCGCAATACAACAAATGGACCAAATGAAGTGAACGAACGGAGCGAATGGAAACGTTGTCATACAAATGCATTGCATTGCATTCAGTGCATTTAATTGCATTATCATATACTCAGACAAACACATACATATATGTATATGCATGCAACCACAACAACAACAACAAGAACAACAACAACAACAACAACAACTGCAACAAGCCAAGAGTCAATAATAAATAGCAACGCAAGTAAACAATTAGAAAACAACAACAGCAAATTACTCGTGTTAAATAATGTGTAATGAGAGGTTGCTTGAGGGTCGACTGAAGCTGATTGACTGCGACTGAGCACAAAACATGATGAATACTCATTATTCACTTAACATGTGCTTTATAGGATTCGTTGCAATTGCTGTTAATTCAAAATTGCAAAACTAATATACTCGCAGCTAACGAGTGTAAGCCACAACCAAATCAGACTAATATAATAATAATTGAGGAATTTGCTCCAAATGAACAACATTTACATTTACATTTACACAAAATGCAATTTGTCATCTGCAGCTTATTTCACATCAGGTCATCTATTGATATATAGACATCTGTTACCGACATCGGCTAGTTACAAATTAATTATTAATATATGGCTTTTTTCAGAGTAACTATTCGTATTTAGTTTGTGGAAGACAAATAAAATAATTAATGACAATTAGTTGGAAAATAGATGAGCTTTCTAAATGCTAGTCGAAATTTGTATTATTTTGTGTTGCAACACATTTTGTAGATATAATAGCTAATGCCAAAGGAGGATGTAAGAGGCATGGGAGGCATGCCAAACAGCTTGGATAACAAGACGCCGTTGAAGTCTGTGAATTTAATTGACATTCATTTGATTGTTTTGAGTTTCGAGTGCATTCATTTGCATTTCGGGTCATGGCTGCGAGGGGGGTGGAGGAGAGGAAGGAAGGGGCAAGTTCAAGGCATTTCGAGCGCTCCCAAAAAGCAATGAAATTTCTTGGCGGCCAAGAAGCGCCAGGCCGTGTCTTATCTTATCAAAATATCAGTGGAAATAACCGAGCGCCAAGTTCTATTTATACTACACACTTTACACAGAGAGAGGGAGAGAGAGAGAGAGAGAGAGATAGAGTGAGAGAGAGAGCGAGAAAGAGGGAGAGGGAGAGAGAGAGAGTAAAAGAGGAGGGTCCAATAGTTTACAGCAGAGCCGACCATCGCTATCTCAAGGCCATTGAGAAGTTACTGAGACACCTTTAGCAGGGACTCTCACACTGAGCAATAAAATGATAGCAAAGCATGCAAAAATATATATACACTGTGCAAAGAGCTGAACAAAATTCGCGCTCGTTTTAATTTAGTGCAGCTTGTTATCCAAATCATATTCATATCCATTATCAAACCATATAATGTCGATGATAATATTCATTTCGAATGATGTCATGAATTGCAGGTGAGATTTCTATATTATATGTACTCCCAATTTCGCGCAGTGATCAAGCATCCTCTTGTATCCTCGGCGTACAGAAGTCAATCCTGCTGCTATTGTCCAGCGAACGATCATCAACAGCTCTCCCTCTTCCGCACTCTCTCTCTCTCTTTCTTTCTCTCTTCCTCTCTCTCAGTCTGTCTCTCTTTTCTTTTGAATCTTTGCGCCTATCTAGTCTATTTATCTAGCTGTCTCACCTGCCTGGTCTTATCAGCGCAAGCGATAAGCTCCCTAGTTTTGCAATTTGTTGTTGTTGTTGTTGGTGCTGTCAGCTGTTTTTTTGCAGCCAGTAACAACAGCAACAGCAAAAACAACAATAGCATCGACATCGACGTTCGTTGTTGTCGCCGTCGTCGTCGTTGCCGTCGTCGCCGTCGCTGCCGTCAGTCCAGCAAAAAAAATTCAAATCAGTTCCCGTCGCGTCAACGGCAACGTCGGGAGTTTAAAGCGTTGCGCTGAACCTTTTTTCTTGCCTTATTGCTTTTATTACTGTTGCTCCGCGAGTGCGTCTTTGTGTGGGTGCGCGCGTGTGTGTGTGTGTGTGTGTGTGTGTGGGTGTGCGAGCGTATGCGTGTGTGTGTGTGTGTGTGTGTGTGTGTGTCTTCTGCTCTAAGTTATAACAAATCAAATAAAATCCAAATCAAATACATAATAATTTAAGGCAATCCCAGACTCATTTTTTGCAGTGTATTTTCGGCAACAATTTCAATTTGATTTAGTTCGTTTTTTATTCAAAATGCAAACTTTATGAATATCTTTGATTCTTTGTTGCTACTGACGCGTTTGACTTTCATGAATTTTATTGAACCAATAATGATGCCTGCATATTTATGGCATTTTCTGGGTACGTAAGTTTTAGAATTAAGATCGCATTATGTTGCCAACCCACATTCTCATTTTTCACTCCCGCATAGATTTCGATTTTGTATTTTTTGGCGTACATCCAAAACTCAACTCATAAAACAGAGCATTGCAACTCGTAACAGTGAAATACATACATACATACATACACAAGAAGTGAACTTTTCTATTCTTCTGGAAATATGGCATTCAAATACGTTCATATGTATGCCAAATATCAAGATCATATCTACGATAAATTAACGTGGTGATTAAACTTAACACTTGGAAGCAAATGTATTCCTTCATGTAAACATGACGATGTGTGTCATACGTTACTCGCAGAGTTACCAAAATTGACTCAAATTTTTGACTATCGATTAAACCACATAGTTGAGCTTAATAAGATTTAAATGTGTGCCGACTGTACTCGGGAAATCAACTCCTTGCTCCGAACTGGAGATGGTGAAGCTCAAGTTACCAAACTTGAAAGGACATTCCTAATGATTGGTAGACACACATTTTTTGCTTCACACTGGTATAAGGTCTTATTATCAGAGTATGAAGCAGCCGCCTTTGTTTTTTTTTTTATATATATATTTACTGTGTGTTTGTGTGTCTACAATTATTCGCGGTCAAAGTTTTAATGTAAATATTATTATTTGCTATAGTTGCTATTTTTAGCTGAGCTTATTAGCAGCCTGCATTGAATCGCGCTTCGAAAACTTGAATAAAATTTGCCATGCTTTAGTTAGCAACTCCCCAACGAATTCGGTATATATATCGAAATTTATTTGTATATGTTGAGCTGACTACTTGAACGGACGGGTCGGATACTTAATTAGATAACGTCGTTGCATTCATTTTTTTTTTTGTTTTTACCTTTTATAAGCTGGCTGCTGCTGCGGCTGCTCCATGATAAGATTATAAAGTCGAACAAATCAAAATCAAAATCCGACCTGGTCGCGTGACTCGCACAGTATGCAAAAGGGCAACAATTTGCCACATATTTAAAATACGTCTTCCACCAACAAGAGTTGTTGATCAGCAGCCGCTGTAAAAACCCAGAACAAGCAAACAGAAATACAGACAAACAGACAGACAGACAAACAGACAGGCAGGCAAAGAGACAAACAGACAAACAGACAGACCCCCGAACACTGGCCCAGTTAACAAATAGCAAATGTCAAAGGCACGTCCTCAAATGCGTCCTTGTCCTCTCAGTGGATAGCTGGTGACCTCCCATAGAGATGCTTACTTTGCGGCGCTATGCATATATATATATATATACATAGCGTTGCGAAAAAAATAATAGAACCACTCTCACTGGAAATGTTTTGAATTTGTAAGTTGAAGGAACCTATGAATAAGTTCATAGCAGTGGACGACGACTTTAAGCAAAAAGTGAGAAAGAAGGCAAGAGAGAACGTTGCATACCATAAGCACTACCAGCTGAGATCAGGTAGCTGCGAACTATGTGGGTGTAGAAATACCAAGAAATACCGTCCAAGCTTGCCTTTCAAGGGGGCGTGGGTGTGGCCGAAAAAATTGTTGGAAGAGTTTTCTAGTAACCTTCCTTCCAATTTTGGCAACTGTACCTCTTAAATTATTGGGAGATATGGGCAATTATTGGGGGCGGCAGTGGGCGTGGTTGAAAAGATTTCTTAGAAAAGATTCCAAGTTTGGTAACTCTCTTAAATTGCGCGAGATTCCACAATTCTTTTTTTACGGTTTTTTTAAGGATGTGTGTAAAAACTTAACTAACAAAATAAATGCAGCCTTTTCCAAATATGCACTTATAACTATGAAAATGACAAATAAATAAATGACCTCTATAAAGTACGTAAATAGTGATATTATATCTTTCGCTATATATTTATTTGTGCCAAGAAGTAGCGAAAAATATAATAGCACTACTTTCACTTTGAAAGGAATTCCAAGAGCAGTGCTAACTATAATGTATCGCTATATTAAAAATCAATATCAATATTTGCAAAAAGTGACAACTTAATGAGGCCAAGTCTTATCGATGTTATTTATCACTCGATCAGCAGAGTTGCTTCTACCACTGCCATACATGGTTTTGATATCGATTATCAGAGTTGCTTAACATAATTATTATGGCGGTAATATTCAAATGAGCCATGCTCATTTATTATAGTACTGCCACAATATATACACAGCTCGCACAGCCATATATACTGGGGATATTGCACAAGGCCGAATGCATTTCGCTAACGAATCTTTCTCCATTTGTTTTGCTTTGTTTTTCCAATAGTCGCGTCGGCAGTCAGTCAGCTTTACAGCAATGCCACCGGGTGTTCTAGTCAACGATAGCCGGGCCAACTCCTCCGATGACATACAAATCGCCCTTGCGCCGCACATCCAAACCTATCTAAGTCAAACCGGACGCCGGCACTCCTGCTGCAGCGTCATGCTACCGGTGGCCTTCGAGCGAGCTGCCGCCAAATCATGGCTAGATCCCAAATTCGATTCACCTGTCCTCGAGGAGCAGTTCCAGGCCAGCGTATTTCCACACATTCGCATGCGGTACAGGTGAGTGAACGAACGGCATAAATATCTATTCATGAATGCAGTCATGAATGCATGCATATCTATAGTATGTATGTACAGGCGTAACCGACTGCGGAATACTCTGATATCAATGTAATACTAGCTGAGAACACCTTTTAAGTTTCGTGGCTCTAACTCTAAAATTACAGCAGTTATAGGCTTTCCTGATGTTTCGGGATATCGAGAGTTTTAAATGTTTTTCAAAAAAGCATTTCTTAAATATATAAAATGCAAAAACTCCAAAATTATACAAACCTAAAGGCAAGAAATATATTTTTCAAACTGATTTTAAAGCTACTGCAAATGAAATTTACATATTGATATATATATATATATATATATATATATATATATATTATAATTCTTAACAAATAAATCTGAAAATGTAATCAATTTAATTGTATTCATTAATTATGGGTCAATAGAGAAAAATTAGATATTTGATAAAATTAAAAAAAACATATTTTTGGAATTGTCGATTTGAGGCAAGCCATCTTAATTTTAACTTGGTTTTCTTTAATTTAGAAATTATTTCTTAAAACAAGAAAAAACATTATAGTTTTCAGGGCGATTTTTTGTCTGAGATGATGTAGGCAACTCAACATTGTAGCAGGCTTAGATACGATATCCGAACTTTATTATATTTTGCATTATCTAGCTTAATCTATCCATGATAATTTTTAGCACATCAAATGGATCGAGTGCTTCTTGAGAATCCTTGGCTGTGTCTGCTCCTCCGCCTGCTCAGCCATCTGTGCGGCTGAACCACAAGCGCCTCCAAGTATCAAATCCTTGAATCAAATTCATCGATTGTCCGTGGAGCTAATAGCACTAACATTTTGGGAACACAGCCACAGCTGTTCGAATCAACAGACACGCAAATTGCAAATTGCATTGTATAGTTTATGACTCAATGGCTCCTCTTGACTTGTGTCTAGGTTTTGTCCACTTGCTCGGCCCAGGAATAATTGCCTTGATTAGCGAAATTAACTTAACAGTCGAAAGCTGCAAAGAGGTTATTGCGTCCAAAATAAATTCCACGACAGCTTTTTGTGTCCTTAGCTAACCTTATTTGCTGGCTTATATACTGGGCTTATTCGCGATTACCATTAAGCATGCGACAGTAATTAGTATGATTGTCCTTTCAGGCTAAGTTGCCAAGCAACTAAAATACTCCACAGACTGTTGCACTTTGAGAATGGGCAGGGGCAACAGACCTTAATTTCATTTATGCCACAATATATACCATGTACATGGTCCTGGTATACCTGGAGTTGATTGAACCATGTCCGCCTGTCTGTCAGTTACTATGCAAACCCCATTAATTTCAATTCCAACCCCATTAATTCTAAGGTTATTCTGCTACTTAAAATTTGGCAAAAATCGTCTATATTCTTTAATTAATTCAAACTCAGATTAATATATCAATATATTAATAATCTTAATATCGGTTAACATTCGCAGAATTAGACCAATTCTTAGAGAGTATGGCTATGATATGAACTATAGTAACACATGTCTGACAGTGTATATCATCTTCTTATAATATGAATATTAACCTTGTCTCAAAGAGAGCTGTCGGACCCGTTATTTGTGTACCGGCTATATGCATATATCTAGACTGATGAGCCGATTCCTTAAGTGCTACATTTAGCAGTGTTAACTTAATGTTGCCGAACTGAAGGGATGCAGATCAAATTATGGGGCCGTTGATTAGTTGGGTTAGCTGTGGAGGCAATAGTAGTACTTGCAATCTATCATTCGAGAACGAAACACATCAATATTCTCATAAATTCCCGATTTGCTTCAATTTCTACACTCAAAAAAATAAAATTGAACCAAAATTGTGAAATCGCCCTAAAATTAAAATCGTCTTAAAATTAAGAAAGTTTTTCGTGTATTTAGAAAAACAATTTCTAAAAACAAGCAAATATTTTTCTTAAATAATTATTGGCCCTAAATTGACAATCCCACAAATGGCATATATTTATTTTCTATATTTTCTATTATTAAGAAATGAATTTCGAAAAGAAATGCATTTCAAATGCAAACCCTGCAAACCCTCTTAGAAAATATTCTCATGAAATTTGCTCGCTTTAAAAGCAAAGCATGATTTTTTCTGAGTGTGTTTGGCTTTGTTTTTTAAACTCTACTGATTAAATTGACTTTTTTGTAGATTCACATTGTCGTACATTTTACTGTGCTCTGTCGTGTGGTTTGTGTATTTTATGATCGATGGCGGCTCGGAGCATTTTATGCGTCCCATCTCAACATCGTTTTCAATGCTGTCGCTGGTGACGATAATGGCCATGTGCTTCACACACTGGGACCCGTACAAGCAGCACAGGATCTTGACGTCGGCGTTGACAGCACTAATCCTGTGCAGCGCCTCGCTGGCCTTTCTCACGTACACGGACAAGGCGTTCAGTCCATTGGGCCACTTTGCCATCTGCCTGGAGATCGTGTTGCTCATCTATACGGCGCTGCCCATGCCGCTCTGGCTGTGCGCCAGCATTGCCATGTCCTATTCGATTGCCTTCGAGCTAGTCTCCCACATGGTCATCGGGCTGAGTGCTGTGCATAGCGCAACAACGGAGATAGCTGCTATCACAGGAGGCGGAGGAGAAGAAGGAGGTGGCGGAGGAGGAGGAGCAGCTGGAGGTGGCAGCGATCCCAGCCACAAGATACTAATGCTAAGAATCCTGTCGCATTTGAGTGTGCACCTGGTGGGTGTGCATGTGCTGATCATGAATCTGGTGCGGATGCGCGGCACCTTTATGAAGGTGGGTCAAAATCTGCTGGTTCGTCGCCAGCTGGAAATGGAGAAGCAGCTCAAGGAGAAGATGATACACTCTGTGATGCCACCCAAGGTGGCTGACATGCTGCTCAACAAGGGCGGCGGCGATCCGAACCAGATACCAGAATCCCATTACATGCGTCCACGAGCCTCCCACGGTGTGAAGTCCCTGTTCCGGCCATTTCACATGCACAGCATGGAGGATGTTAGCATCCTGTTCGCCGATATTGTCGGCTTCACGCGGATGTCCTCAACCAAGACGGCCGAGCAGCTTGTTGAGATTCTGAACGATCTCTTCGAACGTTTCGATGACCTCTGCACCCTTAGCGGCTGCGAAAAGATCTCCACCCTGGGCGATTGCTATTACTGCGTCTCCGGCTGCCCGGAGCCCCGTGCTGATCACGCCATCTGCTGCGTAGAAATGGGTCTTGGCATGATTGAAGCCATGCGCTGCTTCGATGCCCAGCGCCACGAGGGCGTCAAGATGCGCGTCGGTGTCCACACTGGCACCGTACTCTGCGGCATTCTGGGCACCGGACGCGTCAAGTTCGATGTGTGGAGCAACGACGTCAACCTGGCCAATAAGTGAGCATAAATATATAAATACCTATTTATGAACAATCCTATTATAAAGTGGTGTGATCTCAGAAACTCTACATTGATTCTCAAATACCACATGTAGAATAGTTTTGCTTGATCGATAGCCCAATATCGATGAGAATCGACTACCGATAGTATAATAAATACACAATTTTTTTACTTGTACACATACTTCAATTATCAGCCTGTCTTCTAAATTTTATTATATACTTCTCTTGTGTGTGGTTTCCACAGATTCCGATTCACCAAAGCAGATTGGAATCTGTACAAAAATAATATCGTACTTTTAACAATATTTTTTCCGAGGTTTTCCCTAAAAATCTTATAAACATATATATTTTTTTATTTATATATAAAATTTTAGTTTTAATTGTGTCGTTTTTTTATTGAACTCTCAGAATGGAATCTTCGGGAAAGCCAGAGCAGGTGCACATTTCGCAGGAGACGTCAAGCTTTCTGGGCGACGCCTACTACCTTGAAGAGGGAGACGAGGTCTTTGGTATGCCTCCAGCAACTAATACCGTTCTGCCACTGCCAATGCTAATGACTATATTTATGTTTCAGGTCATCGCACCTACTTTGTGGTTGGCCGCCGTCGGGACCTTTCGCGCACCAATAGCTTGAGGTCGTGCATAACGGTTACTGCCCCTGGCGTCAGTTCCCTTATGCTACCTGGAGGAGGAGGAGCAGGTGGAGGAGGCCATGGCGGTATTGCATCGTTGTCGCAGAGTGCGACAAGCATATCGGTGGTGCATTCGCATGTGCCACCCGCCTCTCCAGTGGGTCAGCTGTCCAACTCGCTAAAGTCCTCGCCGGTGCTCTCTCGGCCACGCCTCACATCGCTGAGCATCAAGCAGCGCAACAAGTCCCAGTCGCATAGCCGCAACCGAGATGTGGAGCGCGGCATTATAAATCCAATTGCCACCGGTATACCGCCGGTGATTGTGGTGCGCGAGAGGCCCAAGATTATTATAACTACCAAGTCGCTGCCGGACAGCCTCGATTCGGATGAACAGCTGCCAGGCATGGAGCAGCAACAGCAGCAGCAGCAACAGCAGCAACAGCAGCAACAGCAGCAGGAAGAGAACGGAACACGTTCCAGTTTCAAGCTGAAAGTGCTAAAAATTACCAAGTTTCTGAAACTGAACGCAAGTCGCAAGGACAAAGCAGATAGCCCAGATAAGAAGCTAATCCGCACGAACTCAAGTTCCTTGCCAGCGCCCGGCGATGAAACGGTGGCATTCATTGAGCCAGCTGCAGTGCCGGTGCTGAACGGCTGCGGCTATCAGCAGCTGCCCGTCCTGGTGGAGACGACGTCCAGCACACGATTGGGCAGCACCCAACAACTAGACATACCCATTGCACGGCCAGTGTTGCATCACGCGGCCACTTCGACGGCCCTCGCCAGCAATAATATGATGCGATCGCCGGACAGCAATATGGCAGCGACATCTGGTCACGTCGGCGTTGGCTGCTACTCGCCGGGCCAGTATTCCATGTACGATGACATCATCGATGTGCGCTCCTACATCAGCCAATCGCGCAGCGACATTTCGCCCTTTGGCCGGACGGGCAGCTATCGATCCCAGTGCGGCCGTCAGTCAGCGGCTCCGTCGGTCGGCCAATCCGTGGAGCAATCACCCTTGCCGCGCCCCCGCGCCTCAACACTCTCTGTGGGACGATCACCACTCGGCACTGAGCCCAGCACCAGCACCAACGCCCATGCCAATGCCAGTGCCTATGCCAATGCCAATGCCAATTGCAGTGGCAATTCAAATGGCAATCCTTCGTCCAGCGGCAATCCTTGCTGCTTGCCAGCACCCGCACCTGGCGCCAGTGCAACATATACGCATTCGCGTAACTCAAGCATTTGGCCGGATGGCCTGAGCATCTGTCCGTCGGCGACATCGCGCAAGGATTCGGGCATTAAGAGCAATTCGCGACGCAGCTCGATACAGCAGCAGATCTATGCGCTGAATCAGTCGACGATTAGCCAGCATCGCGTCTCCGGCTACTTTACCAGCTCCACGTCGAGCATTTCGAATCTTGGCGAGGCGGGGGCGCTGCCGTTTCCATTGCCACAGCCGCCACCAGCAGCGGCAACGATGGCGCCGCAGATGGTCGATCCGCTGGCCGCATGCTTGCAGCAGCTGCGCAAGCAATCCGATCTGCAACTCATACGCTGTGTGCGAGACAACGATCTCTCGCAGCGCAGCTATCTGGTGAAGCCGCCGTTGCACGGCTTCAGTTTGTACTTTGAGTCGCGTGAGCTAGAGAACGACTTCCGCTCCAAGGCGCATCGCTTTGGCAGCGAGAACGAGACGGAGGGGCCGCCGACACTGGCCACGCCCCGCTACAACACATACATTGACATATTTGTGGGCATCGCCGTCTATCTGTGCATATCGATATCGCTATTCCTGATGACCCAGAACACGGTGACGCCCACCTTTCGCCTCTGGGTGACGCTCTTCTCCTGCTTCACGGCCATCCAGGTGTTTGCGCTCTTCCTCTTCACGCGCCAGATGTGCCGCCGCCATGGCACCCGTACGCGCTCCAGGTCCACTGCCACGGCAAGTGGTGCCAACAGCGATGTGGCAGTTACCGCAGCTGCTTCAGATTCGCAGGTGCCCGTACAGCAGGAGGTGGAGCAGGACCAGGAACAGGAGCTCGAACATTTTGAATCATGCGCGGATCGCATCTTTGAGGCAATATCCAGCTGGTATCCCTGGCACATCTGTTTGGCCGTACTCATGGCCATGCCCGTCGTCCTGATCATCGCCAACTTTCTGCTGCTCGACCTCACACAACTAGAGGCGTTCGAGTATCACTACGGATTCCTGATCTTTGTCTGCATCGTGCACTTCTGCAATTTTACGCAGCTCAATTGTTGGATGCGCAACATCTTGGCCCTAATGGCCGCTCTTTGTTTCGTTGGCATCGCCGTGTCGCAGCTGACCGTCTACTCCAGGCGGTCGGTGAGCGATGAGGATGCGGAACTGGACACCGATCTGAGCAGCACGGCGGCAGCGTCATTCATTTTCGAGGAGATCAAATGGTTTGACGATTACCACGTTGAGATCTATTTGGATTTGTTGCTGATACTGGTGCTTGTCTGGTTCCTCAATCGTGAATTCGAGATCGGCTATCGGCTGACCTTTTATGGCAATGCACGAGCCAACCAGGACAAGATTCGTGTGCAGAACATGAAGAACCAGGCGGATCTGCTCCTGCATAACATCATACCCAAGCATGTTGCTGAGCATCTAAAGAATACGGCCAAGTACTCGGAAAATTATCACAACATCGCCATCATCTTTGCGTCCATTATCAACTTCAATGAAATGTACGAGGAGAGTTACCTGGGCGGCAAGGAGTTTCTCCGTGTGCTGAACGAGCTCATTGGCGACTTTGATGAGCTGCTGTCGATGCCAAAGTTTCGTGCTGTCGAAAAGATTAAGACGATCGGATCCACGTTCATGGCTGCCAGTGGCCTGGATCCATCGCATCGGGGCACCGGCGATGAGCACATCCATACCCTAATGGAGTTTGCCATCGAAATTCAGCGGGTGGTAAATGAGTTCAACAACCATCTGCTCAACTTCAAGCTGATCCTGCGCATTGGCATGAATATTGGCGATGTGGCTGCCGGGGTTATTGGCACCAGCAAGCTCTACTATGATATTTGGGGTGATGCTGTCAATGTGGCGTCTCGTATGGACACAACGGGTCTGCCCAATCGCATACAGGTTGGCAAGGATTGCCTGCCCTTTCTATCCTCCGTGTATGAGTTCACGTCGCGTGGCTTCGTTCCCGTCAAGGGCAAGGATGATATGGAGGTGTTTATCTTCACCGGACGTCGGTCGGAGCCGGAGGAGGCGGAGGAAGCCGAGAAGGCGGAGCAGCCCCTTATCGTAGAACTCAATAAAAACCAATGTGAAGATAACGTAGAGCAACAGCAAAAGTTGCCACAAAATGAGATCGATGAAAACAATAAGGATAACGAGGATGCTGCTGCTGATGATGGCGATGATGTCAATGATGTCGATAATGTCAATGATGCCGACAATGATGATGCTGATGATGATGATGTCAATGATGAGGATGATGGCGACATACACTCCAGCGAAACAACAACGTTGTTCAAGTCACAGGAATCGTTGAATGCAACACACTCGAATGGCGGCAGCCACTTTAATGTAGCAAACACAACTGACACAAACAAAGTCAAATCAAATCGAAATCAAATCAAATCAACTTAAATTGTGGCTTAAAGCACTTGGAAAATGGTTTCAAAGTTCCATTTACTGACTGAACAAAATGTTGGCCAAAACAGTAGCAGTAGCATTTTCAGTTCCCGCTGAAATATGTTTTTGGCGTGTTGAGATTATGATGAATATGTATGTATATCATGTGTACATTGTACATTGTACATATATATATATATATACATATATATATGTATTCATGAATAACATAGATCTGGATTGAGCAATGTGTACGTTTAACTTGTATTAGCCACTTATTTAACAGTTAACTAACAAAAGAACAAGATCGACATACAGATTTTAAATGTATGCGTGTATAATTGTTGTATTTTTATTTAATTTTTTTTTATTATTCTAAGAATGTATTTTAATTGTAGCTTAATTTATTACTGTATAAATAAATTGCCAATAATTTAGCACACACTAAACTAATGGAAATCTGTGGCTTTAAATGTATTAAATGTGTCTCCTCAGACTTAAGCTATAAAAAGGTTTTATTTAATTGCTGAAATTTACATTTACAAAACATACAAAAAACTAACCGAAAAATCAACAAAAAAAAATATTATAAAATGTTGTCAAACAGAGACGACAACCATGAAAGAGAAATTTAATGTGTTACATGAATTGTTGTTGTTATCATTAATGTTAATGTCTTTCGTAAGACAAGTGCAACAGCATGAATATAGAAATATATATATATATATATATCCAATTCGAGAGCGCATGCATACGAGTTAGCCTGAATCCAAGTCTTGGGAAATGGAATATGAATTATGGACAGAAGCAGCTGCAAATGGAAATGCTTCCTTCTGCCAGTTTCAAACATTTTTGCACAACTTCAGTATACGCTTATAATAAAAAATAAATAAAATAGAAATTAACAAGTACGCACTAGTCGAGAGGGCTCGACTAGCAGATACCCTGAACGCAAATCTCCACCTATCTTAATTGTAATTGTAAATATGCATAAATAGATACGTTTTCGCCCGTGGTTCTTGTCGGTAACATTAATGAAATTGTAACAGTTGGTCAATATTTACATTCCCAAAAAAACCTATATTGTGGCATTTATTCCTATTGATAATCGATTTTTATCATTACCACAAAAAAACGGGGGAAATCATCGAAAATAAAACTATATCTGCATATGGTATACAAGAACCAACATTCCAATTCTGATGAAATCTACACTTTAGCACCTTACAGTCAGGCCTAGCGATAAAGTTTCGCACATACTGCTCTTTTATATATATATATTTTATATTTGAACAATGAACTATGCGTTCACCATAACCAAATTAAATCAAAAACTGAAATCAAGCAACATTTTTTATTTTCGATTTGATGTATTTTTCTCAAAACTAATCTGCTTACAACCATATTTGGAGGCAAATGAAGAATCTTATAATGAAACGCTGTAAACTATGGACCCTCTTGTATTTTTATATATGTATTTTCTGTATGTATCAAGTAAAACAAAATTATTTTCTACTAATTTATTGAACCATACTATATAAACGAAATATATATGTATACATATACACTTACCAATTGCATACATGTACGTAAGAAAGTATTGAGCCGAAATTGCAAATATTGTTAGCCATTTTAAAACGTTTTGGTTTTTTTTGAATACAAAAAATCCCAAATCCCAAAACCAACAAAAATTGAAACAAAAAGAAAAGAATACACAAATATAGATACATCAGTTGAAGCTGATAGCAAAATAATTATACTAATGATATTTTATATTGTTGTCTACTCTTAAATGTAACTGTTTCAATGTTAAGCAATGCCGATGTTGCCACTGCAATTATTGCCCAGTTGTCCAACATAGTCTATGCAGTCCATGCAGACAACCAAACAAAAATCTGTTCTAGCGTTTTTTATTTGTTTTTTGTAGCAAAAATGTATTCAAATATATTTGTAAAGTAAAAATAAACCGCTGCAGTGTCTATGTATGAATGTATACTCTAACCCAACAATGATCAATTACTGAACAATGGGTGGAAATTCCTCGACCATGCAATAAGCAACAGTCAACAAGCCAAGGGGGTTTTTAGAATCGTAGACGTGGCCGAGATAGTGAATATAAAAGATGTTGCCAGTGGCATGTAAACACAGTTATAAAAAATATTTCTCATGAGTTTTGAGCTAAAATCTCGTTTCAAACTTTGAATGCAGTTCTCATATAGAGGTCAAACCATGATCAAAAAAAATAGGCTCGCTTTTGACAAAGTTATGGCCAAAAGACCACTTTTCGACCGTTTAAGTTTAACATGCATTTCGAGTTCGAATAGCTTTTCCAACTTTCAATGCAGTTCTCATATAGGTCTCATGGCTCACACCATGATCAGAAGGCCCTGGCTTGAGTTGCGAGCAGGAATCGCGTTGCCAACTTTGGATCCTGAATTTCGGAACGTTTACGAATCCTCGCCACGCCTGAGCTCAGTCACAGTTGTAATCCAGCGGAACCAGCGGAAAAGGTGCGGCTAGTCTTGAGAATAAACAGGAGAAGCGAGAATCAAATCCTGACTGCTAGAAGCGATAGTCATGAGATCAACATGAGTGTAGTTTTACGAATAATAACTTGGATGTTTCTTATCTCGATCGATCGATCTTGAGGCAAAATGTACATTTGATCAATAATATGTCAAGGATTTAAGTGGAAGTGGAATTGTGGCTTTTTTTGGTATCAGAAATCGCTTTGTATCGCTTTCGATCAAACGAAGTAAACTTGATCTGAATATTATAGCCGTAGCTTTAAGGAATAGGAACTGCTTGGCTCCGAGGTACCTTGAAATCAACTGTTCACCAAAAAAATGATGGGAGTCTTCTGAAAATTCTGAAATTCGGCAACGTAACCCCAATTCTTGGGATTTAAGACCCAACTTCCATGTTAAACGAGTTCTGCCTAATTCAGACGCTATTGATCGGATCGACTATAGATACCAGAACAGAGAGTTTCGCCTGAATCATAAAAAACCAATGTGAAAATCAGGCGTAACCAACTGCGGAATACTCTGATAACAGTATAATATCACTGTTTATCATAGGTGGCAATATAACCTTCTTGGTAGGTGGGTGTGCCCCGATCATTGAATAATCATTAATGTGTCTTTCAAATTGGGTGAGTCTACCTCAAATAATTCTAGGCTCTTCAAATGTTTGGGGGCGATATGGGCGTGGCCAGATGATTTGCTTCGCTCTTTAAATAGTGTTATCAGTAATCTACAATTCAATTTTAGCGATTCTAACTTTATGTGAGTTACAAGATATTATCGATTCACACCAGGTACATCATGAGCGTGGCCATACAATTTTGTTACTGATACTTTAAGGCGATATTTTCCGTATCAGAGTATAAAAATTCGTTCAACTAGCTTAAAAGAGGAATTAGTCAAAGCAATGCAACATAATCGGAGAGGCTATCATAATTTGGTGACTGTACCTTTAAAATTGTGGGAGATATATGGCTCTCTCAATTTGCGAATATCCATTTTATCGATTGCCAAGCCTCCTAGTGGATGTAGCATCCTAATTTTAACTTATTGTCTGACGCAGACCAGTATATGTTCCAAGCTTCAAGGCTCTAGCCTTAAGGGTGTTGACAGACGGACATTAAACAAAACCAATATGCTATGGATGCCTTCGGGGTCAGTTCATAAAATGGTACAAATCGTTCTTAATATCTAGCAGGTCCTCCTTATTGCCTTTATAACGATTTCTAAACGCCGACGCCTACTAAGGCATGGTTGTCATTAACCATTCATGGGATTTTTCGCTATCCTTATTTAGTTTTGCGTTATATTAACTGCATTTACTGCAACATTACGCCCTTCTCGGAGTGTGAGTATTTTAGACCTCCCAGCTTCAAATCACAAGTTTGGAGCCGATTCACCAGTTCGCCAATTTTTCGAATACTATATTTATTTTTACTACATTTTAATGAAAATCGCGACGAAGCTGATATCAAACCAAAGCGAATTGCAAATCAAAGAGAAGCGCCGAATAAATTTATTTGTTGTCTGCATTTAGAATTATACGATCTGAAACAAATAAATAAAAAAATATCACAATGTTAGGAAGGTACGCGCATATCAGTTGCCAGAGTATGAAATCAAGAGCGATCGAATAAATATTGGGCTGACATTACGAGTCACACTTGCTATATACATAAGTGCACAAATGTTGTATGTTGAGTTGGAAGCAAAAATGGCATATAGCCATATATATATATATACTACTATATATATATACTACCGACTACTTTCTCTGATTTGTACAAGTTATTGTTGTTGTCGTATAAAATTAATTGTTTACAATTACAATAAATACAAACGCACAACGTCCATCCCATATTTGATGGGATTTGTCTGAGGAATGGCCAAATAAAATGAAAAATGTTGAAATCTTAGACACACAATTACGGTTTATTGCATTTAATAGTATGCATAATGGAACAGTTTGTGTTTTGATTGCTTGATTTGATATATGATTTATTGATTGAAATATTATGGGCAGTCATTTATTGCAACATTAACTAGCAAACGCAGCTGAAGGCAACTAACTAAGTTAGCACAATTCATTATTCATTTTCTATGCATGTACATGTATGTATTTATCTCTCTTTAAACTATACAGCTCACTCAACGTCTCTTTCTCTTTCACACACACACACAAAAAACTATAAGCAACTTGCCCAGACTTGATTAATACTCTTTTTGTTGTGTTTTTGTTTTGAAAATACTTCTTTCTATTGGCTAGAGTACAAATGAAATATACTTGTTTACAAAAATATCAATACAAACTATGCATATATGTATATATTTAGTAAAAAAAAAAAAAAGGAAATGGAAACAAAAGAATCATTAAAATATTAATAGTAAGTGAACACAATTACAATTCAGATGACATTTGCTTACAAAAACGGAGCCAGACTTTGGCCACAAATTCTAACAAAGCATTGACAGATTGGCGTGTGAATAGTGCGCTGGAACTCTGTGCATATACAAATAGATGTATGTTACTTGGAAAGAGGAGGTTTCGCAAAAGAAGCAAGAAGTGAACATGAACGCGATGCACGCTGCATTCGCTTTCGCATTCGCAGCAATAACTAGACACAATGTAGCAAGCACTGAGCACTAACTGACTCTCTCTCTCTCTCTCTCTCTCTCTCGCTATCTCTATCTCCGTCTCTTTCTCTTAATCTCTATCTCTCTTATCAAAAGGCTATGAATAATAACTTAAGAATTGCATTTGCAAATGCAAAAACAAATAATGCTTTTGTATCAAACAATAATCGTTCCAGTTAGCTTTTGTTGTTATTGATGTTGGTGTTGTTGCTATTGTTGTTTAGTTGCTGATCTTTTGCAGTTTCTGCAACACTTTCAGACCCTGTTCCTGATACTCCTGTTTGGACATCCAGAAGCCATCTCGATCTTTCGTTACCTCAGCCAAAACAGCGCCGCCAATGAATACCATATCTTTGCGACGCGGTGGATCTTCAATGCGTATTTTGAATTTCTTGACGAGAAAAGGGAAATTATTAAAACTCAATAATATCAATATAGTCGAGAGTGCCCGACCTGAAGATAACACCCGATACCCAACCCCGTTCTTATTAGTTGTGAGTTTCGTTCCGTATTTTATTTTATACAAGAAATCAGATTTTAATCAATTATTGCTGCAGTCAGCAAAAAACGGATATGTTGCAAGTAGCCTTATGAGATACTAGTTCGCATAGAAACAACAGTTAGCGGATGCATGCACAATCGGGATATGCCTCTAAATCTTCATGGGATGTATCCAAAATGTCAAATTTACAGACAGACGGACGGACGTGCATTTCTGTCACATACAATTTCACCACTTGACTGGTTATGGGTGGGTACAGGGTATAAAAGTAAATACATTTATTTAGTCCACTTACCGCCAGTTTCTCCGTGTCGTTTTTGAGAACACGCTCCAAATACAGCTGCTTAATTTCACGCTCCAGACGACTTGGCAGCCCCGGATACATGGTTGAGCCACCAGAGAGTACTATGTGCTTATAAAGCTCGGGACGTATATCGATGTCCGCTGCTTGTATTGTGTTGAAGGCCAATTCCGCAATGCCGGGTCCTTCAATGTTTATTAAATGCGGTTGGAATAGCGCCTCAGGCGCCTCAAAACGCTCGCCACCCACTTTAATGACACGGCCATCGGGTAACTGAATCGAAGTACATGATATTAAGATGTGAAACAATGAGCTGAGCTGTAACCAGTACATACCGTATAAGACTCCACAAGCACTGTGGTCTCAAGTGCCAAACGTTGCTCCATTTCAATGTCGTAGCCAATGTAGCAAAGTTTCTCCTTCATGATGCGCACCGTTTCAAAGTCAGCGGAATGATTAAAGGCATAGCCACGTAGTAACAGTAACTGCACAAATTAAGAATTTCACAACAAATAAGTAGTACAGTAAACCCACTGAATCTTGCTGAATATCTCTACCTTAATCAAATAGCGCGTTATATCACGACCAGCAATATCCAGACGTCTCGTCAAATGTGGCAACGAGAATTCCTCGTAAACTGGGCAAATATGTGTTACGCCGTCGCCTGAGTCGATAACCACACCAGATATCAGACCCTGGGCATACAGTGTCAGTACTGCCTGTATGGCAATGTACGTTGAATCGAACCCGTATTTCTCAAACATCACCTGTGCGTGTGAGTAAAAGTCTATGGATTATATATGGACGAGACAATTGAAACTTCATACAATACCTCGATCATTTTTTCACGATTCTTTGTGGGATTCATTGGAGGCTCTGTCAGCAATATTTTTGTGTTCGTCGGATCAATGTCCATTTTCTTAGGGCCAAACGTATAATCCCACACATGACACATATCCTCCCAATTCCGAACAACTCCGTTTTCCATGGGATAGGATACCTCGAGCAGTGAGCGCAGCTGTGAGGCTTCATCTCCAACCATAAGATCCTGTAAATGGGCATACAAATGGTTTAATATCAATGCAGTGGGCGCATTTAGCATGGCGTTCTTTAGTACATTGTTCGATTTAAATCGTTAGAGGGATTAGAGTTAGTTCATCTTGTTCAGATGCCAACACAGTTAGGCGCTAGACATGCAGGACAACAAAGGACTACAAGAAAATAAATTACAAATGCTTAACAACTTGAAAATAGCAAACAAGTAGCGAACAACGTGTAACAAGTAACGAGTAACGAGTAACGGGTAACAAGTAACGATCAAAAGAGAACTTTGCGTTATTAATTCGTATTCAAATTATATGTATGCAACTGATAAGTAAGGAACATACTACTAATAATACCTACTACAAATTCTAGACTACTATATACTATACATGCACTGAAAAAAACAAAATACAAAAAACAGAAACTATAGGCAGCTACACACAAATAGTTGTGTACACAAAAATAAGAGTGCAACAGCCACAACATTCATTTCCGGTCTTGTTCTTCAGAATAACTGGACAACATTTAAATGGTCTGCCTCCGTTCCGGAAAAACAAATTATTAAGTTTTTGTCGATAATTTGTACATTAATGCGAGTATTAGGACTGTCAATTATATACATTTAATAATATTGAACGGATATTTCTTGATCTTTACCAATGTCATCAATTCGTGCGATTTAATTTCCTATTTTGGTGAAAGTGGAATATATGCGCATTATATAGATTTAATTGGAGCAATCGTTCAGTATGTAAATGGAATATAATACAATTTAGTGAGCAGGTACAGAGCGATCTCCAAATCTACGCATGTGTTGAAAGCTAATTCAGAGCAGCCAGTTTAATTCTAATTGTATAATTGACCTATGCAGGCACAAATTTGATTAAAACTCTGCCACAAAAAAAAAAATAATTAAATATTTATATATAATCTCATATGACTGATGACATTGGAAAAGATCAAGAAATGTGTTGAAGACATGTATATATAAAGAATAGCAAGCTAAATTGTGCATCATCGACGGGAGATCAACACTTTTGAATACAGATAGGCGAAGAGTAAACAATTTGATTTCATTCCTTTTGGGAAACCGAGAATATCTATCAATTGCATAATCGGGGACTTTAATCGGGATCTGAAACGGTAGCAGACCTGACTCATTTAGTTGACACTTTTATAGTTGACGATCAGTACGCAGATATATATATATATATATATATATAACTAGCGCTAGCAAACGAAAAACTAAATAAGAAAACTGAAATTCAGCAAAATACATTGGAAAACATTATGATGCAGTGATGCCGGAAGTGTTTGGATATATCCAAAGGTGAGTAATACTCACACATGCACGCATATGGCTCAGCGAAATCAACTGTAGAAGTGTGTGTGGAAATTTGAGAATATTCATTTGCTGAATTTTATTTATTTTTTTTTGTAAATATTATTTTACTATCTCTCACTTATATATATCTAGATATATAGATAGACATAGAGCAGTATCTGATAGTGGCATGCGCCCAAAGTATTTTTTCATCTGCGAACTGACCTTAGGATGGAACGGGAGCACTACTAACTGTACTTGTACATGGCGTGTGTGTATGTGTGTATTCATGTGTGAATGCGGACACACACACATACAGGTCATTACACATACATACATATATAACAGTACTAAATACAATCGAATGAAAAGAGAACAACAAAAACAACAACAAAAACTTTAAGCTTGTTAAGAATTATATTAAAAAACGTATTCCAGCGAAAGAATTTGAGAAATGAAAAAAGAAAAAACAAAATTGAATTTTTAGCTTTTCAAATGTGATTTGTTGGGATTCAAAATAAAGGATTACTGGACTTCCAAGTGCGATTGCTGGACTAGTTAGTGTGTTAGCGTGTGCAATCGTGCACATTACAAAATATAATTGAGTTTCAGCAAATTGAGAAACTCCGTTTCAAGATTTTTGTATAGTTTGTGCCAAAACAAAAAAAAAAAACAAAAAACATTTGAAGCTAAATATTCGTCTTGGTTTTTTATTGTTGTATTGTGTAAACTATAAAACTTGACTTACATCGACATGTAAATCCTGTAAAATATTTGTTTTCAAAAAAAATATGTAAAAAAAAGAACAGAAAAAATTTATAAGAATATTAAAAACCGAAAGATTTACCTTATTTTTTTTTTTCATTTTTTAGCTATTTTTTTTGTTTTATATAATATTTTGTGAATAAGCTAAAATGAATACTTAGTATAATGTAGTATTAAATTTCAAAACTGACCAATAAATATGTGTATCTACTTTGCATGAATATTTGTATCTGGAATGTATTAAGCACTCGAACGACCTTAAGCTAATGCATAAAAAGAATAAAAACAAAAACAAAAAAAAAAAGATAAAAAATTGAAAATCAAATACCAACACCAAAACCAAAGATACAAATTACAGTAATGTTGATGTTGCAGCAACTTAAAACAAACTGCAATTATTGTTGCAAATGAATTGATGATGAGTAATCGACATTAAATTGATGTGATTTCAATATTCAACATAAATATCACAGAATGAAATCAAGTTGAAGAATGTAACGGTGAAATGATGAACACATACATGGTGAGTATGGTGCGGCTATAAGCTATGGTTTCGACTAATGCTAGTGTTCATGTATACATATATATGTATTTATCTATGTAGTATATACTTAGTTATTACGAGTAGATTATGGACCTGCTGTGCATATGGCTATTTGAATTCGTTTTCATAGTATATGTTTATAGTACGATTATTGTGTGTATGTGTATGTGGGTGTAATTTGAGGTGTGCGTGTGTGCTAGTTGGTAAATACGCTTCTCATACCTTCACTTCGATGTCACCAATTTTATTGACCGCTCGTATTATCGGCCTGCCAACCATCGAGGGGAAAATGTGCGCGGGAAAATTGCTGCCAGCATAGCCGCATTTTACGAACTATTAATGAGAAATAGAAAAAACATTAGATTTTTATATATGCATTCATATATATATATATATATATATATATATTGATATTAAGATCTGTTTGCATACTGTTACATTTGTCAGGCACCATAACGTTTCCCAATATTCCAACGTGAAAATGTTGATCCATTACAACAGATCTAATCCAACAAATCGAACCCACTCCATAATTAGAAAAACCAGTACATCGGGAATCCTGCCTAGGAAATTCCGCGACACAACATAATTGTACTGAATATCGAATACTGTAAAAAAAAAATTGGAAAAATACCGGAATCCTTACTTACGTACTTACGTAAACTACACTACAATGTTTTAGGCGAACGTCGAAAGAACTTTAGATGTACAGGTGAATCTATTGTTTGACATTAAACTTATTTCAAAGATAGTTTTTGGTAGCGATCAAGAATGGAGAACTCAACTAGGAGATATCTTCGATTCCAATACTTTATTTTATCTCCGATCCCATTAAATATGTATATAAAACTCTATGGGAGATGCCTCGGATATAAAGATTGATTATTTATGTTACTCGTGTGGTTGACGGGCGCAAGAATACAACCACAGTGAATTCGCGTCGAACGAGGCGACTAATGGGAGAAGGATCATCAACCCATAACTGTTTCTGATCATAAATTGGTAGTACTCTTCAGATACGAGGCGTGGCCGAAAGCTTGATTTTTGGTGACCACGGGTGACCAGAAGGTCGGAAGTCGCTTAGGCAGGCGGCCATCCAAACCAAGGAGGAAGTTCACGATTAAGCCATTGTGGCATTCACAGGTGCTCATGCTGAACGCATTGACTTAATGTATCTGTGAACAAGAATGTTTTTAATTTGGCTAACAGTTTCATTAGCGGGTTTTGCTTCAAAAATGTTCATAACAAAAAATTTCACATTTATTCATATATATATATATATATGTATAAAGTGATGTACATTTATCAAAGCGAGGTAACCTACAAACAAATTTCTTTAGCCGTGATAAGGAATTAGATTGGACACGATATCTCTCTCTTTATTGAAAATTGCGCTCTTTTTTCATACCCCTGCTTATCATAATTTTATTTTTTCTTATTTCATTCCCATTTCGCTTTGGGTGTATGTGTGTGTGTAGGTGTGTTTGAGTAACTTTTGATTGGCTGCGGTGAGTAATTCTGTTTGCCGACGCAGCTTGTAACAATGACTAAAGCGCCTTTTATACACACACACATATAAATAAATAAACATATGCTTTATACATACATATCCCATCCTAAGAATACAGTTTCCAGTCATGGTGCAGGTGCAACTACAATTCCCCCCCTCCCCTTCCCGAATAACGACAACACCCCACCATGGTAAGAGCAAAAAAAAAACCAGTGTTTAACCTACAACCAAATACAACAACAAGCAAAATGTGTGTCACCAAAAAAGAGTCGAGTGACTGGCTATCTGTGATATATATGCGAGAATGTGGATAAATCGAATACATACCCCGGTGCCGTTATCACAGACAATAACTTTGCGACCCTTGCTATCCATTTTCTGCTCCAATCCAACTACGGACTACAACTGAAATTCTCCACAATTGTTGCTTTACCGCTGATCTGCCGCTTGTTGTTGTTGTTGTTGTTGTCGTCGTGGTGTTGGTTAATTCTTTTTTAGTGTTTGCGCTGCTCTTGTGGCTGACTGCTTTTGTTTTATTGTTGTTGTTTTAACGGTTAAATGCCGTAGCAGTTGAGTCGAATTGTTGCTGGTGCCACAGGCACAGTTGTTTAAGCTCTAATATATAGTAATATAATAATGACTATCGACGACTGCAGTTAATCACACAATTTCCAACCAACCGTACAACACACACATACACAGACATAACATGCCCGCTCCATTCATACGCATACGCAAGTTAAGTCAAACACACACATACACACACATGTATTGGCACGCGGGCGGGCTGTTCTCTTGGTTCGCTCTCTTCTCGTGTTTGCTCACGTTTTGCGCTAATCCATGTATTTCTGTATATTTTTTTTAATAATATTATGCCAGCGCAATGTATTAATTCCAATTGATATATGATAAAATAATTGGAAACGCTTCAAATTTCAATTTCTCGGCGGCACAAGTCACGGCAAAATACGCACACACATACACACACGCGCGGAAGTAGAGTTGACTTGTGAATATCGATGTATCGAACTTATCGCTTATTTCCAGGGCTACATAACCAATGTCGTCATTAAGGGATTTCGATTAACTAACAATTATCCATTTTTGGAAATTTTTCTTAAGAATTTGTATGTGAATATAAAAAAATAATCGCAGGTATCATACATATTAATCCAACATCCTTTTAGTAAATTACATGATTAGCTTTGGAACATTTTTTTTTTGTAATTTATTTGCTTTGATTAGAAGTAAATAATTTTAAAGAAAAGTATTTAAATTTAAAACATATGGAAGTTATCGATATATTTATCGAGCACCTGCATCACGGACCATGGCAAACAATTTCGGCGGCACTTTTAAATTTATAGTGAGAAGCCAAAAAAAAGATAAATAGAAGAACGAGCATGCGGAGAGTCGCGACAATTTATTTTATTGGTTTATATAATATGTATGTATATTTAATTTGTTTTCTTTAGAATTGCTTTAAGAGGCGAAATATCTTAGATATATATATATAATCTATATATATTTATATATATATATATATATATATATATATGCTGTTTTCACATACAATTGTATTCTTCCACGTGCAAATTCTGCACTAATTTTCTTTCCGTGTTTTAGTTTTTGAATCAGTTTTCTTTATGATTCTGCATAGTTCTTTTGTGGTCGTTCCATGAATTTGTAATCGTATAATGTATTTATTTGTATGGTCTTGACACTTATCAAAATCTATACACAACAAACATTTGTGTGCATGCATGTGTATCTGTGAGTGTGTAAAATTGCACGAAATTTGAGTCGTAGTCGCTTAAACCATGGACAACAAATGATTTGTAGTGATACATAAGTATTTATATTTAATACTTGTAAATGGAAGGGAGCTGTATAATTAAGTTACAATTGATTGACAATAGCCGGAACCGTTTATATAAGTATTTACCATAGTTATTACAGCTAGCTCCATTGTATATTTAAGACATGAACTCCTCAGCCAATGCCAATGCCAATGCCGTCCACATAATATAATTCATGTGTCAATCTGATAACAAGTCCATTATGATTTGGTGTTTGATTTACTATTCCTGTTTGACAATTTTTGTTCAATGTTTATCTTCTTATTACAAAACAGTTTAAGCACATCGTTTATAAGCGGATTGAACACAAAACACTGTAACCAAATATTTGTATGTGTGTCAAAAAATGTAGGTTTTAACTGAGTAATCGGTTTGTAGTGTTTATATATGCATATGCTAGAGTTAATTCGACAAGTACATAATTCACTAAGTTTAAGATTAAAACAATTTGTATGTCTTTACATATTATTATTGGTATTTTAATGTGTGTTTATTAATTAGGATTAGCAGTTTTCAAGCTAAAAACAAAAAATATTCAAATAAAATAAACAGCAGTGCCAAAGAAAGAAAGAGAATCAAATGTTAAAGGTTAAAGGTTAAGTAAACATTGTTTCAAATATTAACAAAACAAACAATGATTATGAGGCATTTGTTTTCATGGCCTTAACAATCTCATACAATCCATATATTGTATATAATTTATAGTTGAAATATATGTTCAGGGACCGCAAAATTAAAGTTTTTATCTTGATTCTGGTTCAGATCAGACTGTTTCCAGATGGAAAATGCATACATTTATATATATATATGTATATTTTGTGTATTACTTATGCCTTGATTGATTTGTATTATATAATTCCAAAAATTGAAAACAATTCATTTATCGTTCGATTTATCGTATAATCAAAAATAGGAAATAAGCTTAAGATATTTTCTTCACCTCATGGCCCCTGATAACAATCGTTAATAATTTGTTGTAATTGAAAGATTAGCTAACGTGATTTACATATATATATATATATTTAAGAGTTTCTTGAGTTCTAGCATGGCACAAGTAAATCATTTTCAGTTCGAAGTATAGAAAAACGTTTCGGCATCGGTTTCGAGTTTCGAGTTTCGAGTTTCTTCAAATGTGCATGTAAAAAGCTTATTATTGTTTCACTTGAATTTATTTATTTACCATATTGTAAATAGATGTATTGTGCATAATTTGTAAATGGTGGTTTAACGATATATATTTCCTTAGCTTACTAATTGGGTAGACTGTTGTTCTTGAGGTTATTGTTATATGCATATATCAACAGATTACCATATATATATATATATATAATATAAGAAATGTTTGTGCGTGCTTCCTTATTTCGTTTACCAAGTGAAACTCTTTCAATTCATCAAAATTGTTTGTATATTTTGCTATCATTTAAAAACAAAAGAACAAAAAGATCGAAATTAATATTAAAAACAAATTAACCTTAAATTACGTCGTATAAACAAAAGAAAAATGTTTTTGTTTTCGATTTTCACGATTGTTTATGTGTAGATTTGGTTAAACAAAAACAATAGTTGGAAAACGTTGTTAATCTTCAGATGGAGTCATACATATGTATTTAGGTTTTTTTGTTTTTTTTTATTATTTTTAAGTATATGTTAGTTAAATATTTGATTTGTGATATTTAAGGGTAATTATTTTGTTTTTGTTGTAGTATTATTTCTCTGTGAGGGGGATTAATTATAAAGCCCTTTTTTTTATCAATTAAGTAGTTAAAATGCAATCCCTAGTTTTTTTTTTGTAAAGTCTGGAATTATTAGCTAGTATTGTACACAGTGGGGGAGGAAGGGAAACAAATCAAAATGTTTAGCAAAGTAAATTAACAAAACAAACAAAAAACAAAGTTAGGTTATGTTAGGAAACAATTCAGCATTCAAAAAACATCATTTAATTATAGACAAACAAATATACATACGTGTGTATATGTATATATATTTATATGTATGTGTATAAGCTATGTACGTATGGTATATATATATATATATATATATATATAAGTATGTTTGTATGCATGTAGTAAATTGTATAAGGAACATTTGTGGACTATTGCGGCACATATTGCAAATGGTTTCATCAAATGGTTCATCATGTCATCAATTATTCAATGTATTCAAAACTACAAAAAAACATTTTGTGTTTTCGATTGCACAGTTTTGGTTTTGAGTTCTGTTATTATCTTTAAATATATATGTATGTATATATATATATATATATATTTCATTATGTAAGTATGCATGTATTCCTTTATGTTCATTTTATTTTACTTCTTTTTTTTCTGCTCTCATTAATTATAATATGTACGCTTCTTTTTGGCGCTGCTAAATGTTTTGAACAAATTAGCGCTATTTTCGTTTGGATTTCATTTTTTTTTTTTGTTATCTATTTTTTCATTGTTTTTTTTTTGTTTGTTTTTGTTGTTTTTGCTGGTAATTTATTATACATACGGGCTTAAGATAAGTTTCGGTTTTTACTTCGGAAAAGGAATTGGGTAATCTAGCGCTGGCAAAAGTATTCAATGCATCAACTGACTGTAATATCTATGCTGTCCTGTCTATATATATATATATATATATATACCCCATCGGGGACAAGACGAGTTCTCTGCTCCTGCGCCGGGCAGCTCTCCTCTTGTCTTACAAGTTTCATACGTGTGAGATTTGAGAATTGAGTTTGCCACGTGGCATGTTCCGGTTTCTATTCTGATCGATCGATCCAAGTGTGCTCCATTGTTGCTTTGCTCTGCTCTGCTTTTGACCTTTCGCTTATTATTAATGTAAGTATGTATTTGTCTATTACAGTATTACGAATGATGCTTTAGCTAAAACGACAAATCTTTGCAACTTTATAATGTTTATATGTAGATATTATATGTTAATATTATATACTCGCGTGCGTCTGCATCTCTGTGTGTGTGTGTGTGTATGTGTGTGTATGTGTATGTGTATGCATGTGTGTGTGTTGTATGTGCGTGTGAGTGTTTGTGATGTGCGTATGTGAGAGAGAGAGAGAGTCCCGCGTCCTGCTCGGAATGTGCTCGGGGCGCACAGCCAACACCCAATCCAATATACGACATCTACACCCAACAACACCCGCCACAAACACAACAAAATCCCCACAACACATCACATCTTATCTTCAGCAACACGTATTTGATTGAATACCGAACACCGAATACCGATCGAGATCGGTGCTCACACAGAAAAGCTGCCGTCTCCCACTCCCGTTGTCGCCCTCCACGTCGTTGCCATGGTTGCGATCCTTGTTTGCCATGTTTAGCCATGCGCCGCTCCGTTGTTGCCTTGACTGTGATGCTGATGCGGATGCTGATTTGGATGCGAATGTGTATGCGGATGCTGGTGATCGTCGCTGGGCGTGGGCGCCTGATCGCGACGGGGCGGCATCCGCTCGTTGACTGCATCGAGTCCCTTGGCCTCCGCGAACGAGGTAATCTTGTGATTGGGTGAGAAGCCCTGCATTGCATTCTTGAGAGATTGCTTGCCACCGGATAGGGCGCCGAGGGGCAGGGCGCCCGTCGGCGTCAGTCCCTTCAGTTGCAGCACTGACTCCGACTCCTCGCGCAGCACGGAGAAGACGCGCGCCATTTTGCCAATGGCGCGTATCTTGTTGCGTATGACCTCCTTGCGCAGCGCCGCCTCATCGTCCGAGAGCGGCTCCTCGCTCTCCTCGGTCATGAGCTCATCGTCGGAGCAGATGTTCAGCACGTTCACCAGCATCTCGGTGACCTTCTCGCCGACAAAGGGCAGCGACCAGGTGAACACGTCCATGAAGTTGGGAAGCCAGTAGGGATGCGGCGAGCAATTGAACTGCCGGATGTTCATCACGTTGTTCTCGTACTTGAGAACCGCCGCCTTGTTGTTGTACACGTCCAGATAATTGGGCGCCGAGAAGATGGTGATCAGCGAGGGAAAACCGGTGGTCTGGCTCTTGCGGTACATGCGGTAGCCGGCGTCCTGGGCCTCGTGCGCCCGTATGATCGACAGCAGGTTGTTGTTCTGCAGGAAGTCGCAGCAGGCGGCGTAGCTGTAGAAATACGAACAGCCGCGCACCGAGTTGTGCGTGTAGAAGTCCGAGTTCTTCTCGTTGCCGAAGTCCTCGAGCGGATCGGACCACAGCAAGTCGCACATGGGGCCAAAGGCGGGCGGCTCCTTGAATCTGTCGAGCCGCCTAATGTCCTCCAGCTCGTGTATCTCGGGCGAGAGGCCGCCGTGCACGCAGAGGAACTGCTGGTTCATGAGCGCCGCCAGCGGCAGGCAATCGAACGCATCCATGCACGCGTCGTACACGCGCTCCGAGTACTTGATCTTGCACTCCTGCTTGAAGGTGAAGTACTCGGTCAGATGCCGGCACTCGTGGTTGCCGCGCAGCAGGAACAGCGTCTGCGGATACGTGATCTTCAGCGACCACAAATAGAGGACGCACTCAATGCTGAAGTAGCCCCGGTCCACATAGTCGCCAAGGAACAGATATTTTGTTGTAGCCGGCGACCCGCCAACCTCGAAGAGCTTCATGAGATCATAGAACTGGCCGTGAATATCGCCGCAGACAGTCACCGGCGCCTCAATATCAATCATTGTCTTCTCGTGCCGCAGCAGAGCGGCGCCCTCCTGAATAATGCGCAGTGCGGGCGCCTCCTCGATGCGCCCCTCCAGGATGAAGTGCTGCTTGAGCAGATCGTGATTTGGTTTGCCGCTGCGCGGATCGAACACCTCGGCCAGCGTCAGTTTGTGACTGGGTGGGAACGGGACGCTGTCCACGACACGCTCCTTGGTGTTGACAGCTGCGTGCCCGCCATGCGCCCTATGCGTGGGACTCTCGTGGTCAGCGTTGGCCGCATTCGAGTTGTTGCCGCTGTTGCTGCCGGTTGTCGCATTGCCCGCCGACGAAGCATTCGCGTTCGTGTTCGTATTGGAATTGGTATTCGCATTCGTATTGGAATTGGCATTGGAATTGGCATTGGTGCTGCTGCTGCTGGTGTTGGTGGTGTTGGTGTTGGTAGTGCTGCCATGTTGGGTGTCTGTGCCGTCCGTGGAGTTGCCACCCCGTTGGCTGGCACTTGTTGCCACTTGAGCACTCGATTGATTATTCGAAGACATGCTTGCAGTCAATGCGGATGCGGATACGGATGCTGCTCGATCTGCTATTGCTGGCGCCCACGCTTGGTGAGCGATTCTTAGTGTGAGCCGTCTGCTGCACTACACACACACACACACACACTCACACACACACTCACACTCACACTCACACACACACACACACACACACACAGAGAGAGAGAGAGGCACGTTGGCCAACAACACTGGCACTCTTTCGACTTTGCTTCTACGACTGCTGCTGCTGCTGCTGCTGTTGTTGTTGTTACTGCTGCTGCTGCTGTTGTTGTTGCTGCTGTTGTTGTTAGTGTTGTTAGCCGCTTTATCGCGTTGTCAGCCTTTCGGTATTTTGGAAAGTTATCTGGCTGCTGTTGTTACTGCTGCTGCTGCTGTAACACACAACAATGAGTTTATATTCACAATTTGTATTTATATTTTGGGTTCGTTTTGGCTGCTGCTGGTGATGCTGGTGCTCCGCAGACGTCGTAATTTCTCTCTTGTAACTTTTTTTTTCGCTTCTCAATGGAATTTTCAGCTCCCCCTCCCTTTCCTTTATTTTTATTGATATTCTGCCAATGTGACCGCGAGCGGTTACAGCTTAGTGCCCGACAAAAATACCAAAAAATACCAAGCATGACGTTAAGTCAGCGCACGCTAACGTAAAGACGTAATGACGTTAATGACGTAAGTGGGCACATTTAGAGATTATTTTGCAACAATTAGCATAACATTTCCTATATACATTAAATTTGCCTACCAACAATTAACAGTGAAGTAAATATTTTTATTGATCCCCTCGATTTTATTTATTCTTGCGTTGTGCATTATTAGCGCGTCTTCTATTTTGGGTATATAATTTCGAACTTCGCATTATCTTATTGTATTAATTGAAATATTTTTTACTGGTTCAATCAACTGCTCACAGATGATTTTGCATTTCTTACTATTACAACGGCAAACATCAAAGAATGTAAGGAATCTTAACATTTTCATTCTACGTAATCGTGGAGCCAACCTTCTCGCTGACATGCTATGCGGTTATGATCGAGACACTGTAGCAAGCTACTATTGAAGTATTCATAATTCTATAACATAACATCTGTAATATTACATGCACATATGTATATAACATACGATATCGATATCGATCGATATCAATGGTTTGAACACCAGCTTAGAAGAAAGAAAATGAAAGAGTCGGTGATGAGTGAAGGCAGTGAGCGGGCGTGTTTAGAAGAGATATTTAATTTCAGTACTAAAATACAGTCAATCTCGTATAAAGTTAACAACTCCCTCGCTATATAATGCGGAACGGTTTGCCTGAGAGCCAGTTGGTGCTCTCGTTAGTGGTGGGTCTTAACTAAAAACATCTCTAAGCAGCACATCTCGAACGATAAAATTTAGGCGCGCATCTTAAATTAAAATTCAAAATTTTAATGTTGGGTTTCTTTTTGCATTAACATCTCCGTACTAATGTCAAAATTTGATTGAAAATTTAACACATCAAAACACAGTAACGGAACCAAAAGAAGAAACAAAGTAATCTCCAGTTGAATCACGCTGCGCCAATTTGTGTAATTTATACTCTCCATATGGAAGCGGCTGGTAAAAAGTCCTAGTTGAGTCATGACCCTGCCAGGTCACGAGGTGTACTCTATAACGCTGTGCTAAGCTAGAAGCTGTGGATTGAGAGAAGGTCCAAGCAGACCACATCGTGTCGAGGCGTCGCTTCGTAGCGTGGTTTGAGAACAGTGTATTGATGGGAAGTCCGTAGAACAGCACCTCTCTACTAAGGTTTTCGTTTCGTTCGTCATAAAAGATGTACTTGACAAAATAGTGAATAGTATTATGTCTTGTCTGATTTAAGATTAAACATTCCACAAACATTCCAGAAACCCTGTTGAATTTGCGGAAATAAATAAATCTCATTGAAGGCTTTGCGAAGGTCAATAAAGGTTTTAACGGTTGCCGGCTTAGGCCAGCTTTGCCCGTTGTGAAAGGTCAATAAAAGAGCAAATGTTCTGTGCAGTCAGCTAGCCAAAGGGTAAACAGAAACCTCCCTGATTGACTGAGATGGGGAGATGTGCCTGGACTCTATGGGTCACTAAAAATCATTCAAATATATATACTTAAAACGAACATTTAGAGGAAATAATAAACGTGCGCGCATTTTATTCTCAGGATAGGTACTTGTATATTTTGTTGTTGTTGAATGTTTTGTTTTTGTTTTTGTTTTTGTTTTTGGTTGCATTGTTTGCATTGTTAATATTAATTATGTTAATAACATTGATAATCATTTTTATTTTGCATTCACTTAATGTTAAAACGTTTTGTCTGCATTTGTTCATGCCCTTTGTATATTCATTTGTTGTTCTTGTTCTTCTTTTGGATTGCACATAATTTCTCACAACGGCACAATTGCAATTTGGCAATTAGCATTTTGCATTTTGCATTCTGCATTCTGCATTTTGCATTTTGCATTTTGCATTCTGCATTTTGCATTCTGGAATTTGCATTCTGCATTCTGCATTTTGCAGTCTGCATTTTGCATTTTGCATTCTGCATTTTGCAGTCTGCATTTTGCATTTTGCATTCTGCATTTTGCATTTTGCAGTCTGCATTTTGCGTTTTGCATTCTGCATTTTGCATTTTGCATTCTGCATTTTGCATTTTGCATTCTGCATTTTGCATCTTGCATCTTGCATTCTGCATTCTGCATTTTGCATCTTGCATTCTGCATTTTGCATTCTGCATTTTGCATCTTGCATCTTGCATCTTGCATTTGTTTTGCCAGCCAATCTGCCCTTTGAAATACATTCATAAATTTATAATATAATAATGCTTTCACTGTTAAATTTGTTAATTTATTATTTATTTTCCGTTTAATAATAAAATTGAAAATTTTTAAGAGATTTATCTAGATGTGTTTTTGTTTTGTTTTTGTTGCTTTTTTTTGTTTTTTTGTTTATAATTGTTTTAAATATTAATTTTTTAATGTTGTTTTAATATTATGTTATTTTTTACTTTGTTTAAGTATAAGTATATAAACTTTTTTGCTTTGACAAAGTTTTGTTCAACTTAAATTTATTTGATGTATATATGTATATATATGTATATATGCATATAAATAAATGTTTAAATATATATAAAATATGCATTTCAATTGATTTATCCAAAAGGTAAAGTTTTTAATTCTTTTCATAATATATATATTTAAGTTTTTTTCTTGTGTAAAGTTTTAAAGCATTCGAGGGCAGGAAGTAGATGTTGAAAAATACATGTATCAAAAAATTATATAAAGTATATATATATATAAAAGGAGTTGGTTTCTGCTAACTGTAAATCATGAATAAAGTATAGCCAACAAAAATAATAAAGCAACCACACACACACACACACACACACACACACACACATACAAACACACATAAAATTAGGCAAGTGTGAGCAAAATGAAAATGGTTTTTCAAGATTCCAATTAACGAAAATCAAGCAAATTATTTGATATATTATTTTGTTGTTAGTTCGATTATTTGTTTGAAACAATGTGATTGTACATATGTATGTAAAAGTATCGCTTTACAGTTATCATTTCTATGTATATTGCAACAAACAAAAAATGAAATTCAAATTTACGAATATTTTCCATCTCTCTCTATGTCATTCTCATTCTCAATAAGGAATATAAAAATCGAAAACGTGTATATTGTATATATATATATATATATATATATATATATGTATGTATTTTTGCTTTAAGATTTGTAACGATGTTTTTCAATTTTTCTTATATATTCGGTTTGAAATTTATTTAATTTTTTTTTTGTTTTTTTTTTTGTTTTTTTTGCGTTTCTTTTGGGTAAATTTATATTTCTTGCGGCTGCAGTAAAAAATGTATCTTTCAACATTGATGTGTATGCTGCGAAGATGCATTGGAATAAGTGGCAAGAAGAGCGTTTAAGGAGCGGTTGAGTGTAAGTCGTGGAAAAAAGATTCGAAATTTAATAAGTTTTTTTTTTTCGTTTTTTTCTGTGTATATAGTATAAAAGTATTGGTTTTAGGTATACATGTATGTATATACATATATACACATATTGTATATATATGTATGTATATATATATACATATGAACATATATATATATATATATCGATTTTGTATTCTTAGTTTATGTTAGCTTCTTAATAAATTTTAATATTCATTTCTTGTGGTTTTTTATGTTTGTTTTAGAAGAGCGCGCTAAATTGCATGTAAAGGGGTGGGGGGGGAAGGGCTGCGGAAATTGAAGCATGTCTGTACATGTCTCTGTATATGTACATGTTTGTTTTTGCTCATACTTTATAAGTATTCATTTATTCATTTGAAACAATAGTAGCAATTTCTCTCACTGCATTAATATTTGTTATTGTTGCTTAATTATATTACTTTTGGAATTGAAATGCAGAAAATGTTTGTAAATTGTCTGATTTTGCTGAATATTCTTTGTTTTTTCGTATTTCTCTTTTTTAGCAATATTTTTGGTTTGTTCTTGTTGCTTAGCTTAAAACTGGATTTTTTTTGTTTAAATATATTTTAATTAATATTTTGACTATTTGGAAAATGTGTGAGTGTGTGTGTGTGTGTGTGCTGAAACTGGGCTTATAATGGATCTGCAGCTGCTCAACATTTTAAGTATGTGTGTGTGTGAGTGGATTTATATTACTGAATGCGCACATGGGCAGAGTGAGTTGCTCGTGCAAAGCGAAGGCTAGTTTGTGGCTTGTGTGAGCTGTTGCCAGCTTTTAGGCGCTGGAGTAAATGAGGAATTTGTGAGGCACGCTCTCTCGCTTACTCGCAGTGTTGCCAACTCTCTCTACGGCATGTGCCCATGCACCCATGTTGGATGTTGTTCTGCTTTATCTGATATTAGATTTAGATTTAATTGTCAATGATTTTACGGCGTGCATGTATATACATTTCGTATGCGTAGAGGGGCAACGTTATACGGAATTGTTATGTGTTTCAACTATGGTATTAGGATTAGTTTTCTCTGTTGCTCTCTCTCTCTGTGTTCTCCCCCCACCCCCACCACATTCTGCTAATACTTCTATTCCATGTTGTTGTCGCAATCTTGCATCCAGCGTCTTGCCGTTATTTCTGTATGTATACATTAATGCTTGGATGAATGCTTGTATATAAAATCTTATGCATATACGTTTGTATGCATATATATGTATATGTATGTATAAATGTTTATAAAGTACTTTAAATTGCTATAAGTTTGCGTTTTGTGTTACATTCTTGTCAACTATCAATTGTTAGGCCTTTGTCTAATTTGTTTTAATTGTTTGTTTGCTAACTGCATTTACTTTCGTTTCTTTCCCCCATTTCTACATTAATCCGCTCAACAATAAACCGTTAATGGTTTTCTTCACTTTAAACCTAGTTGTAAATGTACATAGTTGCTGTTGTTGTTGTTGTTTTTGTTGTTATTGCATTCGTTTTTCATTGAAATTAATTTTGTTAATTTCCTTCTTTTTGCATTTGCTTTGCTTTTTGTTATGTTAATAATTGTTGACTTTAATAATAATGTATTTGTATTTGTTTAAGAAAACTTGCACTCCCTTTTTTAGGCTTTTGCATTTTATTATTATAAATTCATTTTACTTAAGGTGTAGTAAACCATAAATGTATGTAAATATACAATAAGTGAAAACATAAGCTTCATAAGGTAGAACAATTTGATTTATAATTCGTATTTCGTATGCATAAATATTACATTTGTTTACTTAAAATATCAATTAACAAAATAAAAAAAGACAAAATATAACTAATAACAGCTTAATAGAAATTCCAATTCAACTTTTGCACACTTTTTCGCATGCTTAGTTTTGCTAATTTCCATTCTTTTAGATTTCTTTTTAATAATTATATATATACTTTTTTTTTTTTTGGTTTTTTTTTTTTTTTTTTGTATAATTTTAACAAATAACTAAAATTATATTAAATATAAAAAAAGTGATTCGACAGACGCCGGCGACGCAGGCTCAAATGTGATGCTGCTGTGCATGCAAATTGAATTCAGTGTTCAGTGAATTGTTGCTTTTGGTTTTTACAGTTGCATACGTAACGGGCGCAAGGCACTTGCATTGAGATTCGAGATTCGACTGTAATCCGTGCTTCGCTCTTCGCTCTTCACTCTTCACTTTTCACTTTGTTTGCTGGCTCTGCCGCTAGATCGTGTGTAGGTGTAAGTACATATGTATGTGTGTAGGTTGGTAGGTAGGTAAGTGGGAGAGAATAGAATAGAACACGCGCGATTAGTTGTCTGTGTGTGTGTACCGTTAGGTGCCGATATATATATTTTGCGTTGCTTTTGGCGACTTCTGCTGCACATTTGACATCTGCCTCGCTTCGGCCTGTTCGGTTTCAATCATAGAAAATATACATATTTACATATATATATATATATATATATATATGTGCTTGTATTAATTATATATAATCAGCTAATGACTACGACAAAGATGGCACGTATATAAAGACCACATACACAATCACCAGATGAGAGAGTGTGAGGCGACAATGGCGACGACAATGTTCTCATAATAAACTTTTAGTTTATTTAGCATGAGTTAGTGTACGTGTTTTTTGGTTTGGGTGTGTGTGTGTGTGTGTGTGTGTGTGTGTGATTCGTGTTTCTCTAGAGAGAGAGAAAAGTTGGAGTTAGAGAGAGATTCAGTCATTTTCATTTTAGCTTGTCAGTTTTGGTTTTCCTTTCGTTTCGTTTCTTCATGTTTTGTAATATAAAGATTGTAGTAAAATATTGCTGTTCTCGTTTGTTTTGTTTTGTTTTGTTTTTTGTTTTTTGTTTTTTGTTTTTTGTTTTTGTATAGGAAGTAGTAGTTTAACATTAGCTTCTTATTGGTGTTTAGCTTTAAAGTCGTCTTCTTCGGCGCCACACAACGAAAGTAGTAAATTCTTAGCGTATTAAATTTGTATTATTTTTTGGGATTTTCTTGTTTTCTTGTTCTCCTCCTCTCATATTTTAGTTCTCCTTCCTCATGAGGGATATTTTGGTTGATCTGTTTATCCATTAATACAGAGACGAGAGATGTATCTATAATTTTTATATGTATAAAGTTCATTGATTTTCTTTTTCTTTTTCTTTTTTGCATTGTTTTCTTTTTTCTTTTGTTTTGTTTTTTTGTTTTTTGTTTTTTGTTTCTTGTTTTTTTTTTTGCATTTTTGTTGCTTGCAAATAAATGAATATTATACCTAAACTGCATGTTGTTGCCGCTGCCGCTGCCGCTGCTGCTACTGCTGCTGCTGCGACGCGCCCGTTAACTTGGCTGAGCATTTGTTAGCTCTTTTGATATAACGTTGCACAAAATTTTGATGATATATGGTATCGAATATATATACACATGCATATGTGCGTACATATGCATGCACATACATACCTATATATAGTTGTATATATTGTTTAACTGCATTTAATAATTTGCTTTTGTTTCGTTTATCAACTTTTAAATTGTTTTTAAATACCAATAAATTAAAACGCTAGCGTTAAATTTTCTTATCTTTTTTTTTGTTTTTGTTTTGCTTGCTTGCTTGCGCACTCCTCTCTCTTCTGCTGCTGCTGCTGCTGCTGCTGCTGCGTGTTTTACTTATTTCTCTTTGCATTTTAGTTTTTTAGTTTTTGTATTTAAATCTTGCTTTTGCATCTAGCGCTGAGGGGTGCATTTTACCAGCGACGCTTTACTAACGCGTGCGCCTTTGAGTATGTGTATATGTGTGTGTTTGTGTGTGTATATGTGTGAGTGTGTGTGTGAGTGTGTGTGTGTGTGTGTTCAATGTATGTGCCTGCTTAGTACGAGGAGGCTGTGCTGACGCTGTTGCTGCCGCTGCTTGCAACAATTTGTATAACTATTTGATTTCTTTCTCCCTCCCACTTGCACGCCACTTGCACCCCCAATTTTGTTTGTTTTCTTCATATTTTTTTTGTTTTTCTTTTTTTTTGTTGCTTAACTGTCGACTCCTAAAACTGACTGCTGCTCTACAGCTCCTCTCTTCTACCCAGCTGCTGCTGCTGCTGCTCGCTCTTCTCTACTGTGACTTAGAATTATCCATTGATTGAATTCGCGTTTGCGTTGGCCGCAGCTGCTGCCGCCGCTGATAGTGTTTTCTGGCAATCCTCCGCCGGCGAGGGTGTTGCGTCGCGACGGGGCGGCATCCGCTCGTTGACCGCATCGAGTCCCTTGGCCTCCGCGAACGAGGTAATCTTGTGATTGGGTGAGAAGCCCTGCATGGCATTCTTGAGAGATTGCTTGCCACCAGATAGGGCGCCGAGGGGCAGGGCGCCCGTCGGCGTCAGTCCCTTCAGTTGCAGCACTGACTCCGACTCCTCGCGCAGCACGGAGAAGACGCGCGCCATTTTGCCAATGGCGCGTATCTTGTTGCGTATGACCTCCTTGCGCAGCGCCGCCTCATCGTCCGAGAGCGGCTCCTCGCTCTCCTCGGTCATGAGCTCATCGTCGGAGCAGATGTTCAGCACGTTCACCAGCATCTCGGTGACCTTCTCGCCGACAAAGGGCAGCGACCAGGTGAACACGTCCATGAAGTTGGGAAGCCAGTAGGGATGCGGCGAGCAATTGAACTGCCGGATGTTCATCACGTTGTTCTCGTACTTGAGAACCGCCGCCTTGTTGTTGTACACGTCCAGATAATTGGGCGCCGAGAAGATGGTGATCAGCGAGGGAAAACCGGTGGTCTGGCTCTTGCGGTACATGCGGTAGCCGGCGTCCTGGGCCTCGTGCGCCCGTATGATCGACAGCAGGTTGTTGTTCTGCAGGAAGTCGCAGCAGGCGGCGTAGCTGTAGAAATACGAACAGCCGCGCACCGAGTTGTGCGTGTAGAAGTCCGAGTTCTTCTCGTTGCCGAAGTCCTCGAGCGGATCGGACCACAGCAAGTCGCACATGGGGCCAAAGGCGGGCGGCTCCTTGAATCTGTCGAGCCGCCTAATGTCCTCCAGCTCGTGTATCTCGGGCGAGAGGCCGCCGTGCACGCAGAGGAACTGCTGGTTCATGAGCGCCGCCAGCGGCAGGCAATCGAACGCATCCATGCACGCGTCGTACACGCGCTCCGAGTACTTGATCTTGCACTCCTGCTTGAAGGTGAAGTACTCGGTCAGATGCCGGCACTCGTGGTTGCCGCGCAGCAGGAACAGCGTCTGCGGATACGTGATCTTCAGCGACCATAAATAGAGGACGCACTCAATGCTGAAGTAGCCCCGGTCCACATAGTCGCCAAGGAACAGATATTTTGTTGTTGCCGGCGATCCTCCGATTTCGAACAGTTTCATTAGGTCGTAGAACTGGCCATGAATATCGCCACAGACAGTCACCGGCGCCTCAATATCAATCATTGTCTTCTCCTGGCGCAGCAGCGTGGCGCCGTCCTGGATGATCCGCAGAGCGGCACTCTCCTCGATGCGCCCCTCCAGGATGAAGTGCTGCTTTAGCACATCGTGCTGGGGCTTGCCGGTGCGCGCATCGAATACATCGGAGCAGGTCAATTTGCGGCTGGGTGGAAAGGGAACGCTGTCCACGACACGCTCCTTTGTGGATATTGTGCTCCGTTTTGTGGGGCTCTGTGGGGCAGCGACTGTTGTCGCGTCTCCCTCTGCTACTGCACCGCCGCCACTTGTTGTCGTCCCCGTTGTTGTTGCTGCACCAACCGCATTCTTTTCATGTGTATTATTCACGCTGCTGCTTGCAGCTGAATTTGGCTTTTGATTTTGCGTTGCTGCCGCTGCTGCTGCTGCTGCTGCTGAAGACTGCGACTGCGACTGGGACTGGGACTGGGACTGGCTGCTATTGCTGTTGTTGTTCTGTGCTAATGGCGAAGACATTTTAGTTGACTTCGACGACTGCTGCCGGCTGCCGACTGCTGACCAGGTCAATGCGACGTCAGACGCACGCCGCCACTGCTCTCTGCCCCCAAGGCCACGGACACCAGCGACACTTTCCTCAAATGCTGAAAGTGCTGTGGCTAATGGCTTCAAGCTAATGGCCAACGGGCGGGCAACTACTACCAACTGCTAGCTGTTAACTGTTAACTGGTAATTAGTAACCAGTAACTAGTAACTAGTAACTAGTAACTGGTAACGGCTACCAGTGGTCGTCTTCCTCGTCCTGGCCGCTTAACTCTCGCTTGCTCTGCAAATATAATAATGTAAAAAACTTATCATTAGCTTCTCGAAAAACTAGAGTACACAGAGTGAGTTCGACTAGCAGATACCCTTGAGTCCACTTTTTTGATTCCAAAGATAATAAATAAAATACGAAATAATATCGACATGACATGGCATTATTATTATTTAGGCAAAATACATCTGTCTACTGGGTGGAAAGTGGTTGTACGGACGTATACTTAACTTCCGTCCGATTAACCAACAACTTCGCTTCGAATTTTAGTTTAGTTTGAACATTCTCAAATTTGCTTGCAATCGGTTTTTTTTTTACTATGATTTAAATAAATCACTTGTATGCACTAACATTATCGGTTGCTGATCGGATATTGCCGCACAGTGTTTTCCCGATCTATAAGCTACAACTGTGTGTCAACTATCCGTAACCATTTTGCATTAGTTTCGAGTTATGAATCATTGCACAGAGATGGTGCAACGTGTGGCGAGGTGTGAATATTTCATTTAATCGATCTGTGGGTGTAAATGGGCGTGATATAATATTTTTAGGCAATGCTTGAACGTACACGTAACTGTTCCCAGAATGGCAAATGCAGAAAATTATTTGGTTTTTCCGTTTGCTTAAGTGGAATTCATGGAAAAACCAAATCAAAAAATTAATGACCCATTCTTATGTTGCAAGCAAGTGCAGGAGTTGGGATTGATGGAAGAGCTGTAGGCTCAGTAAGGGGCACAATAGACCCTATAGGTCGCAGTGCTAACTATCCCCAATTATTATAATATGTTGCAAGCAACTTAAATTCCAAATACATTTAAAGCCACATTAGTGGTGGATAATCCAGCATTTGAAAGATGGTGACACTCGTTGTATGCAACTTCCGATTGCAACCGATTTGGTTCAACGCACTCAACGCACTTTCAGAGCGATGCGTGTTGCAGATGGACCCGTGCGAAGCCGGAACACACACCCTTCAAGCCCATGCAGCTTTGTATAGATTTATACTGCGTATCATCTACCTACACACACACACACACATGCGTACGTGTATATATATTATATATTTATGCACACTCGAAAAAAAAGTTACACTGAATTTTAGAAAATCGCCCGAAAAATTAGAAAAACATTTTTCTTCAAATGAAAAATCCGAAATCTGCAATCCCAAAGAGTATTTTTTTTTCTATTTTTCCGAAATATATATATATATATATATCTTAATAATAGAAAACAATATGAGAATTGTTCAATATGTAAATCTTAGAAAAATCCAAACTGAAATTCAAAAATGCTAATTCCAAAATCTGCAAATTTTCAAAGTTACTTTCTACAATAATCATAATAAGGTGAGGAATGCCGAAATTCGAAAATGCAGTGTGTTTTTGTTCTGAGTGTAGACACAACTGGGTCGCTCCGGCCACTGTGGTCTGCCTTGTTGCGTTGCAGTGGCGTTACAACAGTTTAAAAATTATTAGTTCACATGTCAAGCGTGTGTCGCAGCCTGTGTGTAAGCATGTCTGTACACACACACATAGATGGAGCTGTCTATAACCAGCTAACGACTTGCTAACACGCACACACACACACACACACACACACACGACCAAAATGAACAGCCCAGTTTATCAAGCAAGGTGCATAAGCTATTTCAAAAACTCTTACAAATTGCGTAAATGTCAATCACAATGTCGACGCCGTCAACGATACCTCAGACCTCACGTCTCTCTCTGTGTGTGTGTGTGTGTGTATGTGTGCAACATGCGCACATTTGCAAAGTTTGTGTGGAAATAATCGAATCCTTTAAGGACGGACGAGTGAAAAGTGCAAGAGCAATTATCTGCAAGACTGACTACAAAGTGTTGGCATACTTTATTTAATTGAATAATAATCGACGATTCCACGACGACAAGAAATCGATCGATTTGCGCAAACGAATTATTGAGTGCTGCAATTTGCGCAATCGTTTAGCTATTATTAGTATAATTGGGGAAAAAGTTTGCACTGCGACCTCTGAGGTCTATTGTGCCCCCTTACTGAGCCCACAGCTCCTCCATCAATCCCAACTCCTGCACGAATGCTAGAATCTTTGTTGGGTTGAGGGTTTCAATGTCCTTGGGCCTCATGATATGCTGCCCTAGGATGCTGCATCTTTTCCTGGTTAAGGCGACGCATTCTGTTAGGAGGTGCGTCGAGGATTCCTCCTCGTATCCGCAAGACCTGCATGCATTGCTGCTATAGATACATACATACATTGCTGCTATAGAAAAGGTTTGCACTGCGACCTCTGAGGTCTATTGTGCCCCCTTACTGAGCCTACAGCTCTTTCATCAATCCCAACTCCTGCACGAATGCTAGAATCTTTGTTGGGTTGAGGGTTTCTATGTCCTTGGGCCTCATGATATGCTGCCCTAGGATGCTGCATCTTTTCCTGGTTAAGGCGACGCATTCTGTTAGGAATCGTATCCGCAGAACCTGCATATGTTGCTGCTGTAAATACCTAATTTGGTTAGGTGACTTCTCAGTCTACAGTGTCCTGTCAATAGACCTGTGAGTATTCTGAGTCTATTCTTCCCCATGGATATCATTTGCTTAGATCGCTTTTGATTATAGCCACCTAGGAGACTTCTGGCTTGTCGGAGTCCTGGTGTCTCTGCCCAGCTCCGTTTCCGCATCAGTCTTTCTTCATCCCTGATTTGCAGCCGTATTGTGTGTCTTCCTACGCCACAATGCGGTTCAGGGCCTATCATGGGTCTCTCTGCTCCCATTCTTGCTTGCTTATCGGCCTCTTCGGCCTCTAATAATTACAGTTCCGAAATAATTCAAAATTATTTTGAACCTAAACCTAAACAACAGCAAAATCCAATTGAAATTAGTTAAGTTTGATCTGCCGTAGGATATTTTGTACGACGCAGCCTAAACGATTCCGGCCTTCATTTTGTCTTGAACAAATATTTCATTCAGTTGTAAAAAAACGGTTGAAATTGAAACATTTTTTGTAATTTTGTAATTTTGATTTTTGTTAAAAACGGAAACTGAAAAGTTTTGCGAACTGTAGAAGTTGCAACATTAATTTTTTTAAGTGTATAATTTAGCTTTAAGTTGAACACTTTTTTGACTGGCAACTGAACCTTATGGATAACAATACAAACATCAATAAATCTATATATATATATATATATAAGAATTTGTACAGGCTGGCAACAATGTATGAAACTAGTTTTGAGCCGATCGAGTTTAAGCTCATTTTGAATGGCCAACTGGAAACAGAATGTGGTTTGAATTAGAGGTCTGCAAGAATGACGCTTTCACACTCAAATTGAGTTAATGAGTTATTTGCTTGAGATTTGATTAGTTAATTATTTGAGATTGTGTTTCCATTGGGCGGAAAAGAGACAGCCAGCTGCGTTTCCTTTTCGCTCTTGCGACCAGTCGTTGCAACACACAGGTGCGATCAGGCATTTTCGAATGCACTCAATGCATTCATTCATTGCAAGTCACTCATTCATATCAATTCATCATTTCGCATTCCATATTCCAGTTCAAGGTAATTCTGTGTGACTCGAATTGGACTCGAAATCGAAGTTCATTCTTGGCGACCTCTAGATGGGGCTTTGAAACCATTTTTAAGTCACGAATCGGAAAATGTGGACTTGGCATGAGTGTGGGTATATAATGTGAGTGCAGCCTAAGGTGAACGGAGTTGTCGACGAGGTGGAGGCTATTCGATTGTCTAAGGAGGTGCTTACTCAAAGACGTGCAGTTCTGCAGACCTTCCCCATGGAATCCAGCAGTACTCCTGCAGATGTTCCAATCAAGGTTTAAGTATCGTGCAGCTGCTCTTAGTGAATCCACTTAACTTGGAAGAGTACAATGCGAAAGATGTGTGAGCAGAGTTTCGATATTAATCGATATAGCGATACATAAGTATTAATCGTTGCTGTGATAGTCAAACAAATGTCAACACTAAATAATTAGTTTGTACATCTCTCAGCAAACTATAACTTTAGCGAGTTCCTTTGCGTAGAACGACAACATTTACAGATGGGGAAAGTTATCACCTTCACACCTATTTCACTGTCCAGGTGTGTACTACGTATAGGCATTATATATTCGATCTCAATAGGATCGATTAGAGTATCTGCCCAGTCGTGCACACCCGACATTAATGCACGCTGGGATGATTTTCAGATGGCACAGTGACAAATTGCATGCAAATAACTATAAACTTTGAGTTTGCACGTGACAAAACCGTCGTAATTGGAATGACAGATGACAGTTAATATAATGCTGGCTTTATTGAGCGTTCCACCGGCTGTTTTGAGTGATGCATCAACTGAGCGCATTTCTAAAGAGCTGCTCGAGACAAAAGCTTTGTTATGGATATACAGTGGCTCACAGTTCAAGTGGATCAGTGTCAAAGAAAAAAAGTAATTGCCTGCCATAAGTTAATTATTTATTATTTTTCAAAAATTCTAAAAACCGATGGTAGGTACATATATTAACCACCAAAATTGATATCTATCCCTAATACACTGAGGTTTCCCCATCTGCTAGGATTATGTAAAAAAATACCGCTATTTTTGGGGACAGCTTATTTGAATCAGTCTTAAAAATGATCCACTTGAACTGTGAGCCACTGTATGTATGTAGAGTTTCAGCTTTTGTCTCCAACTGAAACTGTATATGAATTTGACAGCATTGAGCGAAGCGGTAAATGTCTCTGCTCTCTCTCTCTCGCGTTAACCAAACAGCCAGCTAGCCGAGTGTGTGCGCGCGCGTGTGCGAGTGTGTGTGTGCGTGTGTGAGCTGATATTTGAAATATTTAACAAGTCTCATTTCAGCAGCAGAGTGAAAACAAACAAATTTATAGTTTCCATGCATGTATTCCATTTGTTATTTGGTCGTTAAGTTCTTATGGCTGTTCGCATATTTTGAAGTTTACACGATGATCGCAGCATATTGTGGCACATGGCACATGGCACATGGCATGTGAATATACAACCTGCTGGTCTGTTATACCCTATTCGCAAAGGGAAAAGTGTATACTGCGGCTGCTGGACAACTTGTAATCGAAGTATTTGTTTTCAATGAATTCTTCTTCTTCTTTTTAATCAGATATTGTCAATTTCAATTGCAACTTGCAGCATGTCTTCAGCGATGATTGTGCTATAGATTATATATAGTATTATAGAATTCTCTAGTTTCAATTCTTCATTTTCAATTCCGACGTGGATCAGAGCTTTAAGGTATACTTTATCGATTCAAAAACGTTTCCTTTGATGTGTTCCACATAAAGTGCCCGCTGCAAGGGTGACAAACAGAATGAAATTTTGGTTCCGGTTCTGATTCTGCTACGTATAGGAATTATCAATTCCGATATTCTTCAAAACCTATTTATGGCTGGTACTGGTACTGGAGCGTGTTCCAGCCGGGTGTTACTGGCGTCTTCGCCCCCCACCCAAATAAGGTAAAGACAAAAATGTTGAATTTAAGTTCTGATTCCGATTCGGATTCCTGAAAAGACCCGTTAATTCGAAATTTATATTTTTGATCAAGGTATTTTATGTAACTTTTTTCCGTTTTTTGCATGATTTGCACAGTTTTGCATATGTTGATCGATTTAGATATATCAAATATATTCATTCTATTCGAAATATATATATATTCTCGATAAATACTACGCTTATACATCCACTCAAACCGGAATCAGTTTGCCGACTTTTACATTCTACTATAAACTGAAGAAAAGCGAAAAATTGAACTGACGATTTGTTATAGTAGTCTGATCTTAATGAACAAACAAACATGGCTATATCGAATCGAAAAGTGAAACCGAACAAGCAGATATATAAAACTAGAAAACTTATATATATATATATCGTTACTCATATCACGCCAAAATGATAATGCTCTGCAGGGTATGACAATGCAAATATTTACTGTAAATAGGGGCAAACAGCAGCCGCAGCAGCAGCAGCGGCAGCAGCAGCAGCAGCGGCAGCAGCAGCAGCGGCGGCAGCAGCGGCGGCGGCGGGTCGCTTAATTAAGTGCATAAATTGATTTGCTTTCAACTGTTTGCGAAATGTGGCAAACTAATTAAAAGTGTGTCGAAGTCGAATGCCAATGGCAAGAACAAAAGGCTGCCGCAAACAACAGCAAAAGTTATCTGTCTGTGTGTGCGTGTGCGTGTGTGTGTGTGTGCGTGAAGTCTGTTAACAAAAACGCAAACAACAATAACTGTATATATATATATATATATATAATCAAACAACAACAAACAGCTGCAGCGACACTTGTTTTCAGCATTTGAAAACTAAATAAAAAAAAAACTCAGAAATGCAAAAGTCGACTCAAAAATTATTCGAAATCCTTACTCAATTTCAATATTTAAATATTCCATTTCATTTATTCGTGTTTGTCTGATATGTGTATATATATCGGCGTACTTTCAGAATATTGGAATTAATCCCAAGATTTGCATCAAACAATCTGGAAAATACATTTTCCAAAAAGTCAAAAATTGGTCAAATTATTGGTAAATCACCATACCCGATCTTAAAACATATATTTTTAAAAACTGGGCGTAACCAAATCCCAATGTTGTCTGTGGTAATTCAAAATTCTAGGGCAACCAGTAAAAATACGAAATATTTGGAACTATTTCAAACCCCGTCAAGCCGAAATGAATTCAGGTTTCGATTCTGGTGTATTTTAAATATTTTTCAAGGTATACGATTGAATATTCTTCGCTTGACAGCATTAATCAGGATTGAAGTGAGATCGTTCCAGTCGGGTGCAACTAAATGGGCGATTCTCTGATATATATATATATATATAATAATATAAAAAATTGGAAAAAAAATATGAATGCCTTTTTATCGAGTGTAAAACTGATTTGCTACATAAATAGAATTATTTTTGTGGTATGGAAATCGAGCAGCGTGTTGAACCGGAATTTGAATCGAAATCGGAACCGCATATATAACTGATTGAAACTCAGAATCGGGCTCGGAGTCAGCACCTAAATAAACACAGAAAGCTAAAACCCTAATAATCGATAACCATGTCTAACTCGGAAGCAGAGCATGTTATCGATCAAATAAAATCGATAACAAGCAGCGCTTTTGGCTTGACTTTCTACAGAGAGTGAGAGAGAGAGAGAGACAACTGGTTCATAAAAATGGAACTGATTAGTCTTGGATAACCATAGATAATTGGACCAAGCTTACCAGCTGACATGTGTTAAGATACTCCTTAAGTATAGCCAACAAATGATCAACAATAGTTTTCGATGGCAACAATCGACAAATTTACCAAATATTCAAATTTGATTTTTTCTTTTTTCTTTTTCTTTTTTTTCGTTGGCAGCGTCGTTTTTTTGCCAATTATAATAATTAAGTTTGAAATGCGTTGCGCCTTAGCAACAACAACAACAACAACAACAACAACAGCAACAACAGCAACAACAACAGCAGCAACAGCAACGACCACAACTACAAGCGAACAAAAACACTTAACACGCAAACACATTTTATAGCCGATCCAATTTCACGGGCAATCCTTTGACGCTGTCTAACTGGGGCACCCAAAAAACTACTCGGCAATATACCATGGATATGACTATATGTACATACTAGGTAAAATAGGGTGGAGCAAACAATTTGTATACCCTTCTGGGGGCTAACATAGTTTTGTCGTCAAATTTGCGCCGATCCCTTAAATAATACTATATATATATGTATATATATATATATATATATATAATCGATGAAAACACTGCAATTAATTGCTGGCTGAAATCCTTTTCAAGGAGCTAACATTTTTCTGGTAGATCATGTTCATTTTTGTGTGTATGTATGTGTATTACAAGTGATATTACGTGTGTGGGTTCCCAAAGATCCACCGCTGATCCACAAGTAGCGGATATGTTTGATGGGAATGCTGATGAAATCTCGTTGCCAAGAGAAGAGAACAATAACAATCAAATTGTCCCACATGTTCATTTCGGACCCACCCAAAAGCCGCAAACATCCCCCCCCCCCACACACACACACCTACACACGTACTCGCAGTTACACACAAATACACACGCATACATATCGCAAAAAATTCGGTAGAAATTAGATTCGAAATTCTTGTCAGATGCCCGCTGACTGCCACCGTTATATACATAAATACATGCATACATACGAACATACACACATACACACATACATACATACATGCATACATACATATGTATTTTCACTAATTACTTTGTGGTCAGCCTTTGGCCAATTTTGAAATTTTTGTTGTTGTTCTTTCGGTTGCACAAATAAAAGTGCAGATTGACGGCGAGTGCCAAATATGTTTAATTATTTATTATATTATGTTATTATTCGGAATGCAACAAATAAGATTTTGTTTCTGTCTTTCGTCTCTCTCTTTCTCTGTCTGTCTGGCTGTCTGTCTGTCTCTGTGAGTGACAGATTGGACGGACTCTGGCGACTGCGCTTCTGTCTGCTCCAATAAGTCAAATAGTTTCCCATTTCTTCGCGATTTCACATCATGTCTGTATATTTATATATTTTATTTATTTATTGTGTTTTTTTTTTTTTCTTAAATTTTTATTCTTTTTTTTTTTGTTACTTTTGTTTTAGCTCTGCAGGGAAATTGTCGCGCACTGAAATTATTTTTAGCAATTGTTTGTATTGCTCACAGCCGCAGGTGCTTTGCTGGGATGGATGGATGGGGGGAGAGGGTTGTGGGGGGGGGGGGGGGGCGATTGTGACCCAATTTCGTCTTTGCTTGTTATTGTTGCAGCTGTTGCAGCTTCAGCAATTAGCATACACAACACAGAACATACTTTCTTCGGCCTGTTAATGTTTTGTAAAATATATCAATTTCATTATGACCTCAAATGAATACCGAATAAATAGTTAATTAGTGCAGCAGCGACATACGTGTAAAATTTCGATGCTGTTGCGAATTTTCTTGACAGCAGTGTATGCGTGAAATAACTGTAACGAGATACGCATTGCGAGTGCGAGGGAAGCAACAACAATATGTAAATGTGGGGAAGGAAGAGAGCTTAAAGCGCAAGCTGAAAGCGAAAAGGCGCAACAAAAGCAAATGTTGGTTAGCCAACGAGATGTGATGGATTAATGTGTGGGGTGGGGGAGGGGCGGTTTGCCCGAGGGGACGTGCTTTTAAATATTTAATATTTATAACTTGAGCAACGAAGCGTGAGATGATTTGTATCCCCCACTGTTGGCTAATCTCGAGTTGAACACACACACACACACACACAAAGGAGAGAGAATCGGTGTGTATATTTACATGCATATGTATAAGAGTGTGTATAAGTATAAGTATGAAAACAAACATGTATTTTTTAGCATGTTGCACCGCATATGCAAATAAGTATGCTTTATCGATTCCCCGCGCGCACACAAGCACACACACACGTATACACACACATACAAACACACACACACACGCACACGCATACATACATCCAGAGCAGACTTCTTCTCACAGAAAGAAAGCGGTTAAGGATAAAAACGGAATAACGGCACGCGTTGCTGCTTTCAAGCCTAACCTAACCAAGCTCAACTCTGTTTGCTTTGGCGCACTTAATTTTGTTGTTTTTGCTTTCGCCTTTGCCTTTTGCATGACACTGCGGTGCGAATGAGAGAGAGGGAGAGGTAGCCAGTCAGAGGGTAGAAGGGCTGCGGAGGCTTCCTGGAAGTATTTCATTGCTGGTTTTGGTTTGGGTATCTGCAAAAGTCAACCCTGACCGCTGGCAGGCGGCTGCTTCGGCAGACTGACGAGGCGCATGCACGAACACCCATACATATACATAAGGTGTGTCTGTACATGCATACAATATATATATATATACAGTCCGTTAGTCGGCTATTCTGTTGATGCTTTTCATTGTGATGTTAGTGCGTGCCGAGCGTCCTGTTGCTGGCGCTGTTATTAACAGCAACAACAACAGCAACAGGAACAACATCAACTGACAACAACCTAAGCAACTTAAAATCGTATAAGTGAAAGGATCAGAGCAGCAACAGCAAACAGCCATAACATAACATAACAATAACATTGAACAAACAAAAAAGAAGGTAAAATTCGTAAATCTAAAAGCGCAAAATACTTTTTCAAAGTCATTTCAAGTATTTCGCTTATTTCGCTCTTATAAACAAATGTACATAGAGCATATATAAATCAGCCAGTCTGCCACGATGCAACAGCAGCTGGCCAAAAGGACAAAACTTAAATTAAAATAAAAGAATGCTGATGCTGATGCTGATGCCGATGCCGATGCTGATGTCATGCAAACGCCAAATGTGCTGTGTGTTTTCACATTTCGCATGTCTTTTGTTTATCGCAAAAAATCTGAATATGATACAACTTTATCTACTTCCTTTAGAAATAAATTTGTGTCTTAAACACACCTTACGGAGTTGAAGATGCTTCCTCTTCTTCACAAAGTAAAAAATATGAGTGTTCACTGCAATGCTCGCCGCTGATTGAGTTTGTAAGGGTTTTTTTTCAAGCACGCATTTCCAATTGGAAAGAGAGAAATACGAGACAAAAATGCATTCCACTGTTCAGTAAATTGGCATCATCAATGATGCGAAGCAAGAGTTAAAATGTTCAAATCGCATTTGTTAAATGCGTGTGCAATGGATATATGCAAATAATTACTGTTAATTAAGTTACGTGTGCGAAAAGAGTTCACAATTTTCGAACTACGAAAAATAATACAAGTAAGCGTATGTCATGTCTGTCTATCTGTCTATCTGTCTGTCTGAATGTATATGTAGTATGTGCGTGTATGTATGTAACATAGACATAGGCTGTAAGCTAAGCCGAATTGTTGCGTGCGACGCCGACGCAAATAGAGTCCTGCCTCTGTCACTGCTGCTGCTTTCTGTGAGCTTTTTTCATTGGCTTGCGTTTGTATGGGTGCACGCAAACACCAAAAGTCAATTGACTCAAAACTATGGCAGTATGCGTGTGTACACACACATATACATATATACATATATACATATATACAAATGTGTGTATGTATACAAATGCATCATTTTATTTTAAATTCACCTGCCTGCCAGCATGTGTGTGTGGACATGTTTATGTTAATATAACATGTGTATTTTTTTTAAATGTGTACAACTCACACACACACACTTGCACACATCTATCTGTGTTTTGGCTTTACTCGTGTATTTTTGTGTTTTGCAATATGTATGTGTATATGTTTGTATATTTGTATGTGTAAAATACATTTACCGTATGTATTTCTCAAACTAATTCAGTACTTCTAGGCAGTGTTCGCAGATCTTGTTGTATTAGTTGCTCCTGCTATTATTAGCGCAATGTGAGTACAAACACAAAAACACAAACAAAAACAATGGAACAGTAGCAGAAGCAGCCGCTTTTTTTTTATATTCTCTATTGTATTTGATATTCCGCAATAGTTGCCACTGTTGTTTTTGTTTTTGTTTCTGTTCTTGTTCTTCTTGTTGTTGTTGTAGTGTCATGCTTTACTTTTCAATCTATTTATGCTTTATTTTCATTTACACATTTCTTTCAATTATCTCGTACGTTCAGTGCTCTCTCTCTCACCTCGCCACAATACGTTCTCTCTCTCTCTTTCGCGCCCAGTTTCTCTCTTTTGTCGTACACACTCCCACGCCAGCATCTCAGTCGACGTCGCAGTCGCCGTCGATAACGTCAGTTGCAGTTGCGTTTTTGCATTTGCCGCTAGTGTCATAAATTGTCTTTAAAATAATTATACATAATTAACTTAGGCATGTGTATGGTTTTCACCTGACAATAAAGAATTTTTGTAATTCGCAATTTGCACAAAACTATCAGCTGTTAACCGGTAGAATGTATACCTGGAGCAATATTCGAATTGATCTGATGTCGAATGTTATTAACACTGTACTATAATGTCAATACAATGTTAACCCTACGACACGTAATGTTAATAAGATTGCATGTATGATTTACCCACTATGTAAATAAAGTGACAACTCAAAGACATGTCAGAGAGTTCAGTAGAGCAGAAAAGAGACACCAAAAAGTGTCGAGTCGTCTGTGTACAGTTTAATGACATTACATGCGACTAATTCAGTCTACATTCTACACTCGACACACACATACACATACAAGTGCACATGCTAAACACATTTGCGTAGATACATGGGTATTTATATACTGTTAAGGGAGACTCGGGCTGCTCGATACTGTGGAATAGTGGGCGAATTAATACAACCACTTTTCCAGGCCATTTAGAATAATTGCAAGTAATTTAGTAAAAGACCTTTTACATAAATAATAATAGTCAACCGATTAGATTTTGTACACAAATTGTAAAAATATATGGAGTAATTGTTGCCATTCCAAAACAGAATATCTTTAGTCCAATAAATTAAATTAATTACACAAACTCTTCAAAGGCATTTCAAAGCAAAAAAATTACAGTAAATATAAAGTCGAATTCGAATATATACAGAAAGACAGAATTATCCAATAAGATATAACATTTGACATTAAAAAGACGATATCAGACATACCTCAATTTTCAATGAAAACGAAAAATAATGAATCGGTTAAGACGAAACTACGATCGAGATCGAGTATGATTAACACGTGATTTTGAAACTGAGATTCTAATTGTGAGCCACTGTAAAAACGGTATATTTATATATATGTATGTGCACACACAAAACATATGTAAATATGTGTGTATATTACTAACATAACGCGCAATAAAAAAAAAACACACACATTTAGCTAACCGGGTCAACCGCTTGCGATGATTGCGTTTCGCATTTGCGATTAAAGTCACTGCAAATACAAAAAAAAAATTGCATCGCATCAAACGCAGTTTTGCCCCCGGGCCGAAAGGAGAGAGGAGATCTGCTTTCTCCCTCAAACTTGTCTCGCGAATTAAAGAGTAAAGAGTGTGCGAAAAATGTACAAGGAACCTTGAGCAATTGTCCATGCAAATACACACACACACACGCACATTGGGTGGAGTTTGGAGTTGAGGCTGTGGTGCTCTCAAGGACGACAAGGACAACGAGAGATGACTTTTCGAATTTTTTGTATATCTTATTTGTTTTTTAATATTTTATTTGCATTTAATGTTTTCGGTGTCAAAAATAACAAAAAATAACAAAAAACAAAACTTTGAATCATGCACACGACGCGAGCAGCATTAGCGACTGCGCAGCAACAGCGTCAGTTAAAAAAAAATTATATATGTATGTGGTTCCCCCCTCAGCCTCCTGCTACTAACTGTTCGCCCACCTATCCTCGCCAACGAGAAAATTTTCGTTGCTGCCTCGTGCTTTGCTTGGTGTCCTGTTCCTACGCACACACACACGCACAAGCCCACACGCACATATACACATACAGTCGCGTCGCCGTTAGAAGCACCGTAATTTACGTGCTGCTTGCTCTCTTTCACAGAAAATCTCTTGCTTGTTTTCAAACACACATTCGCATCGGGATATAGAGGTGCACACATACACATAAGCTTTTCTTCTTGTTGAATTTTACTGTTATTCTGGAGTCTCTCTTGGCCATTGCTTTATATGTATGTATGTATGTATATGTGTGTGTGTGTGTGAATGTATGTATGTATCTATGTACAGCATCTACAGTTACTTTCAAATTTTACACAATATATAATTTGTTGTGTTTGCACACACACTCACGCACACACAAACCGAAAGCTTTTGCTAAAATTTCTCATTATAATGAGTAATATATAAATGTGTGTGTAGAAATGTTGAATAATTATATGCATACAAACGTACATATGTACATAATAAGTGTATAGTTATGTACATTTGTCTATATATATGCGGGTAACTTTTAAACACGCACACACACATGTACACATATTTATGTATGTATATACATATCTATGCATGAAATGGGCACACTGGCATTTCTCACTCATTGCACTTTTCGGGTGTTCTGCGGTGGACAGTGGGGGAGTAGAAGGGAGTGTGGGGGGTAAAGAGGCGCGTTTGCCTTTCAGTTTCCATTTTCATGCGCTGCCTTTTTGGCCAATTGGAAAATCGACAGAGAGAAAAGGAATGCAGACGCCAACTGAGCCCAATCTTTATGATTTTTTTTTCTATGGGTAGATATATAATCGTTTACATTTATTTGACCAACTAATAATAAAAAAGAAAACATTTCAACACACACACACACAGAACAAGTCTCAGTTCAGTCGTATTGGAATTATACATATACATATGTACTTAGCAGTATGTATGCATGTGAGTGAGTAGTGTGTGTGTGTTTCCAATTGGTGTTTGTTGCCAGTCCGTTCGCTGCTCAGCTTTGAGGCTGCTGAGAATTTTTTGCTTGCTGAGCCGTCGCAGCAGTGTTTGGCGTCCCCCCCTCATCTATATGTACATGTGTTTGTTTCTGTGTGTTTGGCTTTTTGGGCTTTGGGCTTTGCCATTGACGCACAATTTCAACAATTTCAGATGGAAAAAAAAACGAAAAAAAAATCTGCTTGCAATTTACCTTTTCAATGTTATTGCTACACTTTTTTACAACGACGCAGATGCACGGTAAATTGATTCGGTGAATTTCTAACGCGCTCCCGCAACACGTCCGGCTGAAATTTCAACGCAAAAGTAGTGCTCCAAAAAGTGTCGTAGCCCTATCGATATTGTAAATCTAACCGATTTTCAGTCGATGAGATAAATTACCGATAATTAATCGGTTTCAAATGCTTTACAGCAGCGGTAATTGTATGCATCCATTCCCGATAATAAAAGAGACGCGATTGAGTTAAAATCTTAATTCAAGTCACTCATAGTGACACGTGAAACTGATTTGCGGCCAGCGCATTGACGTATTCTGCATAACAAATAAATTATGCAATAATTACATTTTTACCAATAACAGTACCAATTGAGTTCACAGAGATTATCGTCTGGCAGTTATGGCCTATCGATGTTAGAATCGTGCTTCAAAGTTAAATTTCACTTTTCAATTCAAGGAACTGTTTATTTTATTATTAGTACTAGTACTATTAGAGTATGTATTACGAATGCAAGTGTTTGTTTTAGACAACGGTACATAATACAGTTAATTTTAGAATGTTGAATATGTTCAACCTTTTTTTTAATTACATGTACAGCTGTGACAACAGATGCTAGATGCTGGATGCTAGATGTTGCCCGTGTGAATCGTTGTTCGCATCTCTCAATTAACCCCATATTCCCGCAAGATGGCGCTTCGTTCGAAGTGCCTCCACAGCTGTCTGGACGAACGCTGTGAATCTCTTCCTGAAAACGAATCACGACGGTAATCGAAATATATCGAAGTGTAAAGTATAAAAGAAACGACACTTAAATTATAAAGATACTTTTTTTTAATGGATACTTTATCGTCATTTTGAAACCCAAACAACGTCTATACTCATTTGGCACTGTTATTACATCAAATTTCGTAATTAAATCTTTAATGTCTTATGAAAATCATATTAATACACTACACTTAATTGACAACAATCGAATGTTAAGAACACTAGAAACAGCAGTGATGACAATTTTCGATAATAACAAGTGGACAAATTGATCAGAAAAAAATATGAAAGCATAGGAAACGGGCTAAATTAAAAATTAAATTATCCATTAAATAAAATATCAATATTATACAGCTCATCATTAAGTCATTCGCGAATGGTGCTCAAATAATTTTCATGTAGCTTGTATTAGACTGTTTTTACCATCGCCGTCAGCGATAAAAGGCCAAAACGACAACACTGCTAAATGATATCGACACATACGAACAGTGACATATTGCAGACAATAGCGGTGAACGGTGAATAAAACGCACAAAGTCAAGCAGAAAGCAAAAGCAAAGAGGAGAAGGTGAAACTACAAAATTTTGCAATTACACCGCAGACACAAACAAATTAGTTGTTCAACGCACAGTGTAGATTATTTTTACATATATATATAGACATATTTGTGAATCGTACCCCTGACGAAACCCAAACAAAAAGAGAGCAACAACTATTGAAACATGAATAATGGATTCAGTTCCGGTGAGGAGGACTCACGGGGTGGCCACACTGACCAGACGTGCTGCCTGATCGATGACATGGAGCGGTGCCGCAACCAGGCTGGCTACGCCAGCTACAGCAAACGCATACAGAAGACTGTCGCCCAAAAGCGACTCAAGCTGAGCAGCGACGCAAGTGCGCAGCACATTAACATATGCGACTATCACAAAGAGCGCATCCAATCCGTGCGAACGAAGCGGCGACGCAAGGACAGCGAGGACGACAGCAATGAGACGGATACCGATCTGCACGAATTCCCCGATCTCTATCAGCTGCATGTGGCAACATTGCGCCGCTACAAGCGACACTTCAAGGTGCAAACGCGACAGGGCATGAAGCGTGCCCAGCTGGCGGATGTGAGTTGGCCAAAAATCAAATCAAATCGTACTGCGATATATCAATGATAATTCACTCCTCTCGCTTGTAGACCATCATGAAGCATTTCAAAACAATACCCATCAAGGAGAAGGAGATTATCACGTACTTTGTGTACATGGTGAAAATGGGCTCCAATAAATTGGATCAGAAGAACGGCATCGGCAATGATACCACTTGAACGCAACTCTGACAGATGTGTCCCTATCGCAATCGTTATCGTTATCGTAGTCGTTTATGAAGCCGTCTGCTGAATACAGCGCAAGTTGCCTTGCTCACACACACACAACACACAACTACACAAATCGTCGTACAGTGCAATCGAATTAGAATTTGTAGAAAGCAATTATTTTTACATATTGTTTTCGTTTATCATCGGCATTTAATTTTATTTATTATTTTTATTTTTTTTTTATAAATCAATATTTTTTTCGCAATTCAGTATAATTTTCCCATTTTGACCACACAACAGCAGCAAGGTTAACAACACAAACCTCCACCACTAAGAAGGCTGGTTAACAGTAAATAACTAAAAATTTCAAAATGCATTATTTAAAAAGAAATCGTTTGTTTTTCTTTCGATTTGTCTTCTGTTTTGATCAGCTTTGCAGATTTCACTGTGCCACGTCAGCATAATTGACTAAATGCCCTAATAGCCCAAATCAACACATACAAAAAAAAAACAGCAACAGCAAACAACAAGTAGAAAAAAACACTTCTGGTGTAATATAGTAGTCATTGTAGCGTGTGTCGTTGTTAATAGCTTATTATTCGAATTATACATAGATAATAAATGAATTTTAAATTGATGAATGTAGGCGCAACTAAATTTACCACTTTAGCCTTGAGTGCTTTTTATTTAATGCTGCTGTTTTATCAACACTTAGCCAAAATCAGTTAACTCTAAATCTAAATTCGAAATATGCCAACGTAATGTGAACAACAAGCAAAATCTTCATAACATTCTACGTAAAATACAAATAAAATACAAGAACACAAAAGTGTTTTAATTCATTCTACAAACATATGTTATTATTTAAATAATAATGTATTTTTAATGAAATTGTACATGTAATTTTAAGCGATCTATTAAAAATGAAAACACTTTCAAACTAAACTAAAACCAATGTCGATTTCTAAACGATTTCTAATACTGCTATTTTGTGTACACAAAATAACTTTCAAGTATCGTTTAGAATTTAAAGATATGGAAAATGAAAATGTCACATCATTCCAGTTCGAATACACAATAATTTCTTGTTTTTAATACTTTTGATCACCAAACTATAGCGCAAACTGCAGCATCAACGTTTTGTATCAGTAACGAGCGCTGAAACTATCAAACGATTTCCGATTACAACCGATATCATCACGATCAAATCCAATTCGTGAGCGAACAAACAGCTGTCGATCACTGAATTTACTTATACCCAATTCTTAGCTGTTCTCAGCCCCCGCGTCGGACAAATCATATTTGCAAGCAAGTGAAAAGTTGTTTAGTGATAATTAATTAAAATTGTTAAACAAATAACGTTAAAACTAAACATAAGATAATTTAATTATTTAAACTTACATGTAACTAATAAGGCTTTTGTCGGCTAGTATATTAATTATTGAATGCTGCACAGTCAACAACTGAATGAAAAAAGAACACGAAATCTAACGGAATCGAAACAAAATGGAATAAAAGCAATGACAGCCAGGAATAAAATTACCTTAAGGTCTTCTTGGACTACAGGAAATTTCTCAAGAATGTACCTGGGAACGACGAAGTTAGCCAAAGGTATCCATTTTGTCATCCGGAGGGAGCTTAGCAGAGTTTATTGCCTCAGTCTATTGAAATTGTGGGATCGATTAACATTCTCCGATTTATCGAATCTTGTTATTTTTTGGGGAGAAGCTTGATAGATAACTAAAAGGGGCAATAATAAAACAACAACATGTGACCAGAAATTTGCCGCAAATTACATTGTTTGGGCAGTTCAGAAACGGAGGAGTATTGTGTGGTCAGCTGAATCAAAATCAATTTTATGGTACACATGGCTCACATCAAAGATCAGCCCAAGCTTGAGGAAAAAGTCAAAATCTATCACAACATGGTTCTTGGACAATGAAATTAATCAATTTTTGAATGACCGAAAAATTGTGATAAAGCAGGAAGCCATAAATTGTGAGGTAGTAAATCGCTCTTGGAACTCCATAACTGTACAAAGGTGCCAAAATCGTTGGTTAGGTATTTTGCACCAGTCATTGAAAATAAACACCTGTAACAAATTTCTAAAATTAGTTATAATTAATTAAAAAACACTTCAAGAATTCATAAAATTTTTTTTTACCATTTTAAATTCTTCCAAGAGCACTACTATTATTTTGAGAGTATTAAATATTTGAGAGTATTAATTATATTCTCGATTGTCCGTCCCATTTAATATTGTGAATCAAATTCTTCGCACTGGTATTGTTTACGTTTTCGCAGGTGGTGAACCGAAAATATCTTCAAAACACTGAATACTGAATTAGGAACATGCCCTGTGAAGTTGGCGTAATTGATGCGCAATTTCTGAGACGTCGTGTTTCAGAAGCATCATCAAAACAATCCAATCTAAAAGTGAGCAGCCCAGAAATTGATAATTACGAATTGTTGCGCGGTCTATCGTTAAAATCGATATTTTAACTCGATACATTTTGTGCTTATTTTGTTTTTATTTATAACTTGCGGTCGTACTTTGTAATATGAACAACTATCGATGTTGGCGATGTATTATCGAACATGGGGCACATATCTGGCTCAGTTAATTTTTTGTGGTGGTTACTATGCAAATGTGCTGTGCGCTGTTTTTTTTTTTAACAATTTGTCACATTTGTATATATAGTGTCCAAATTTCTCAGACATAATTTTGTTAAGCAACGGACTTGTATCTTCTTCCATTGCCGGACATTAAAGCAGAACACAAAAAAAATACGGACACTCACACACACACACAGATCCCAACGCTACATTCAAAGACGCACACACGCCAAGCGTGCGTGTGAGTGTTGGTGTGTGTGTGTAGTGTGTGTGTTTGGTGTTGGTGTGTGTGAGTGTGTGTGTGTGTGTGTGTGCCAGTGTCAGTGCGTGCTGCTGTCGTTGCAGAGAGGAAGCAGCTGGCAAAGGCAGGCGACACGGAAAAAGGAGAAGTAGCCTTAGAAGAAACGGATACGGAAAAGCAGCAGTAGCAGTTTGCACCAGGAATTTCACAAAAGCTAAATCAACATTAGCAGCAGCAGCAGCGCCGAATAGAAGCAAAATTTCATATACATACACTAGCAGCAGCAGAAGAAGCAGCAACAACAGCAACAACAACAAAAAAAAAAACAACAACAGCAACAACAACAAAAGCAAGCAGAAACAACACAACGAAGGTGTTGGCTGCCCCACAAAATGCAGCAGCAACAAGAGTCGGGGGGCGAGGAGAGCTGGCTGGAGGAGCAGTGCCATCATGAAATCAACGGCCAGAACGATGAATACGAGCGCGAGTTTGTGCATCAGCGCGACAACAACTTGAGCACAGTCTGGGGTGCATTCCAGGACTCGGCGACTGCCGTTGCCCAGCTCTATCGCGGTAAGACCTTCCCATGAATTCCCGTTCCCAATGCAAATTTTCCATTTGGCTATTGTTTGTATTTTGATTTGTTGCATATGAATGTATATGTGTGTGTGTGTGTGTGTGTGTGTGTGTGTGAGTGTGAGTGTGAGTGTGAGTGTATATATACACTGTTTGTGTGCTTAAAAATAGTTTGGGACGAGCGTATTAATAGCGGCCGTGCTGCTTGCTGCCTGCTGCCTTTGCAACAAAATACATATGCATGCATGTGTATGCATGTATATGTTTGTGTGTATGTGTATGCAACACAGGCCCGGCTTTTAAGCTCTCTTTGGCTGTGCGTCTGCCTGCCTGTCCGGCTGTATGCGAGTGGAAAAACTTTGGTGCCCTGCTCTTGCAGGCATCATTCATCGCATCATTCACACTGCTTCACACGCTCTAACACTCTCAACATTCTCCACATTCTCGACTCCCCTCCTCGATTCGTATCATGCATTATCATTCTGCATGCAGCAGTAGGCGGTGAAGGAGAAGGAAAAGGGCTTAGCATGTAAAAGAAGCGATACATGATTGATGCCTCTGTGTCTAATTTTCAGTGTTACCGTATTGCACAAAAAAAAAGCAAGGGACAAATGCGAGTGCGAAAAAACAGCACTCTGAATTTAACATTCTTAGCATTTACGCGCTTAAGTGTTGTATTCCTTCAATCCTCTTTCCACATGCTATGTGCATAAATACATACGTACATACATGCGTACATCAAAGTGCGTCATTTACAGAGAACAAAATTTGACAAACAGCTGTTTCGGCGTCGACAGTCGACACGCAGGCTGAGCCAAAAGCAGAGCAGGAAATCGTCGCCGCCCAAGAAATATTCATTTGTGCTCTTTGCTCTTTGCTGTTCTTTCATTTTGTCATTGCATTTCTAATGTGCCTGCTTGATTGGAAATGATTGTCTATTTTTCAGTGTTACCCTAATTCAGAAAAATGTGACGCGAAAAACAAATTAGTTTGCGCTGCGCATTAAAAATCTGCACTTAATGTTCTTCAGATTTAAGCCTATAACTGTTAAATGTTCTTCATTATATGCCCACTTTTCGTATGTGTGTGTGGATGTATAGGCACATATATGTATAGATCGATGTAAATGCAAGCATTGTACGGCTTTTGACAAACAGCTGTTTTTGTCAGTTAGTGCAGCAGAGCCAGACTGCGACAGACAGCGATAGAGACAGACCGACCGCACTAGAAAGAGTAGAGAGCGTTTCTGATGCTCCTGGTTGAGATTGTAAATTATTTTTGTGGTCTTACTGTCATCTCGCTTCCACTTGGTATAGCGACAAGTTGCTTTGCTTTCGTCCTTTTGCCTTGGAGCAGCAGCTGCAGGTATTGACTTTTGTAAATTGCAAGAGAGAGAGAGAGAGAGAGAGAGAGAGACGAGAAGGGGCGAGTAATTTTCTTAACTGATCTTTGATGGCTACCATTTATTCTCTCTCTCTTCTATCTCTTTCCATTTGATTTTTGGTGCATTCTAACAGTTTGTTAGGTTTGCTGATCAAGAATATATATATATATATATATATGAAGTCGGAGATATAATATCCCACAATTATAACATCCTACCATCCTAGTCGCGACAGTTGATCAATAATATGTCAGGGTATATTATATATCAATTATAAAGCTATATATCTACATTTGTGTCTTTTATTGCTATCGAATGTGTATCGATATTCCCAAATGGGGAGCAGCTATCGGTAAAATTAAATCAAATTCTTATGGTACCAGAATATATAAGTAATTATCCCCAGGTTCGTAGCTCTCTGAGATTGGCTTGGCTCCACGGACATGACGAGATCAAGAATGCATATATATATATATATATACCTCGTGGGGTCGGATATGTCTTGACCAAATTAAAAGTATAAATTTTATTTTTACTTAAAAAATAATATTCTATATTCAATCAAATCTAAAATTCATTGATTCTCAGCATGTTTACCGATTTTGATCTAGTTGTTATATCTTGCTGACTTTTGCAGAGCGCTCATCCAACACATTCGCTTCAGACGCTGGAGCGCTGTGGCTTCCTTTTCAGACAGCAGCTGGCACTGTGACAACACTCTACAAAGGTAAGCGGCAAGCCTCACTATTATTGCTTGGGAGTTGCTAACTTGCTTACTTTGCAGAATCATGTGATGGTCTCAAACGCACCAGCGATGCTGCCATTCAATGTGGCTACCAAAGACGCACACGCGAACTGGCTGATTGGGCGCTCAGCAAAAAACGCCGAATGATACGGCGGGAGGATTTGCTGGCGTATTTAGCTGGGAAACCGCTGCCAACACAACAAACGAATCCACATGCCAACCGTCGGTGAGTCCGCCTTCTCATGCTGCCGAGCATAACAGCATTAAACTGTTGCTTTCTCTTTTCCATCGTTCGTCTACCCTTGTGGACGGCAGCTCGCCGAAGCCAGAGCATCATCATGGCGGCGGTGCTCATCATCAAGTTAATGGAGGCGCTAATTGCGGCATTGGCTCGGCGATAGGCTTTGCCAACAACGGACTGAGCATGATGCCACCCACAACAGCCGGCGTACAGGCAACGCATTTGCTAAACCCCGCCAGTGGTCAGGCGGCGACGGTGGGCGCCACAGACGCCACTGGCGGCGCCGTCGGTCCTGATTTGCACACTTTCAAGGAGGCCTTAGTTTTGCGTCCCCGGTAAGTAACGAACTTCTATTCTTCCCCATCGAATGCTTGGGCACATACATACATTTCCGTAGTTCAATGGTAGTCCGTTTGCCCATAGTCCTTGTTGGCTTGTTGCACTCGAGATGCAGGATATAACTAAACTGACTACGAAGGATTGGTCTATTTATACCGAAAAAAATCAACTTTAGGTAAAAAATCCGAGTTTTATGGCACCCAGGTGTCCACAATGTACCTGATCCAAATAAGCATTGTACAAAAATAGGGTTCCTTTTTACATAATCCTACCTAGCATGTGAGGAAACCTCAGTTTATTAGGGTCATCCATTCATATTGGTGGTTAATACATGTACCTACCATCGGTCTTTGGAATTTTTGAAAAATAATGTATCATTAGTTTATGACAGGCAATTACTTTTTTTCTTTGACACTGATCCAAATAAGCATTGAGCCACTGTACATACACACATGCATATAGAGGCCTTCGATTTGTTTTGCCCTCGAAGACATATATTCTGTGCAGGAAAGTAGTTCAAATTATCCATCGTATATATTCGAATTTCCAACTTGAGAACGGACAGCCTGGCAAATTCTTTTTTGAATCAGACCATTAGAATACATCAATTTAATTGATTAGAATTTCGTTAATTTGGATTGGCAAGATATTGGTTGATATTGGTTGGACCAGCTGCTACGCCAGAGCACCGGGCATCGCAACGATAAGGAGGCACCCAACGATTCGCAGATGCACATCAAACAGGAGCCCATCGAACCATCGCCAGCCAGCTCAAGCAGTCGCCATCCCAGCAGAGCAGCAACACACCGGAACGCCACACGGCGCCGCTCCAGCAACGCCTCGCGAATCCCTTCAAGCATGAAGTAGTATTAAGCGAAGTGTCCAGTCGCCTGTCGCCCCGATGCTCAACGGAGTCACTGCGTCACAAACATCACAGTAGAGCAGAGTGCGGCTCGAAGTCACGACGTGCCATCAAGCAGGAGAAGACAGTGCGACAAATAAAAGTGGAGCGCGATATGACGCCACCACCACCACCGCAACGCGACACCGAGCGAGATGTTCCCGTGTCCAATGGTGTCCTGGCTGCCAATGCATCGCCGCCGCCAGCGACGATGACGACGACGACAGCTGCCAATAAGGCGGATGGGCACAGTACCGACACAGATGACAACATAAACAACTGGGAGAACGATGACTCCATGGCGTTTGGGGACAGTAATACGCCCAAAAATCCGGCATCCACAATTGTGACACGCATGAACGGCGACGATGAGGATTCGAATTAGCTGTGGAATACAAAATGCACAACGCCCCCTAAACCCAAACAGCCACAACAACATCAGCTTCCAAGAGCAAGTGCTGCAGCTGAAGCAGCAGCAGGAGCAGCACCAGCTGTGCCCGACAAGGCGCTGATCAACATACAGGATCTATACGAGAAGTTCATGTAGAGTATCAAGATAGGCGGCAGCGCGAGTGAAGCAACAACAGCTGTCAAAACGGAGGAAAACGCAAATAGTTCCTTAAGTAATTCCACTGCCGAGGAATCATCCAGAGATACAGAAGCTACGATGACACCGATGATGATTCGAGCACCGATGACGATGACAGTAGTGAGCAAGTAAAGCAGCAGCAGCAACAGTTGCAAACGCCACCGGCTGCTGGCGAAGTTCGAGAGTATGCCGTTGGTGGCAAGCAGCTGCTCAGCCACAGGAAGAACAACATCAGCAAGGATTTGCGCAAACTGAAGAGCCTCAAAGATAATCTGAAGCGTGAGAACTACGACTCGGGCGATGACATTTCGAGGAGCTGCTCAAAATGGAATCCTTGTTCCTCATGCAGCGCAATGCCTTTATGAACAAGTATCGCAAGCCCCAGATCTGAAGCCAGCCAACGAGGAGGAGCAGCAGCGACAACAACCGCAGCAACAGCTGCAGCAACAACTGGATCAGCATCAGTAGCAGCAACAACTGGAACAGCTGCAACAGCAGCAGCAGACGCAGCTGCCAATCCCAAAGTCGCCAATTAGTAACATCTTTGATGCGAATCGTAAGGCCATCAAGCTAACCATTTCACACCTTAAACTCTCACGTAAGCCCGCGATTTTCGATAAGGATGCAACAGCAATGGGATCATTGGCTTGACTAAGGGAACGCCTGGGTTTTAACTAAACTATAATTCCGTTGCCGATTAGGTTTCATGTAGTTTGGTGAAGCTGTTATAAATAATGATTATTATTTTATTTGAATGTAATACGCCAGGAAAAGATGTAGCAGCGTAGGGATGCATGTTATGAGATTCCAAGACAAGCCAGCAAAGATTCTGAAAAATGACTTTGTGCGGCTACGATTATTGTGCTTGCTTTGGCATACAACATACAACACATTCTCTCACAAATGCCACATCTCAATTCTCACTCATTTGTTTAATTTGGCTTCTTTGTTTTTTTCAGTGGACCAGAGCTATTTGCATTTGTTGCCAACGAAATAACGCGCCACTGCAAGCGCCCCGGCAGTCCCATCGATGATAAAATGGACATTTGCCACTACAGCAGTAAACGCCAGCGGTTTATGTAAAGCAAGCTGAGCTGCACTCAATCAGCGGCAAGCAGCAGCAGTGTGTACATACCCATTCACGCAACTCACTCACTCACAGTTACATCCATCCAACCCGCTTATTCGACAACAACAGCAGCAACAACAGCAGCAGCAACAACAACAGCAGCAGCAACAGCAGCAGCAACAGCAGCAGCAACAGCAGCAGCAGCAGCAACAGCAGCAACAGCAGCAACAACAGCAGCAGCAACAACAACAGCAGCAGCAACAGCAACAGCGGCAGCAACAGCAGCAGCAACAGCAGCAGCAACAGCAGCAGTAGCAAAAGCAGCAACAGCAGCAGCAGCAACAGCAGCAGCAACAGCAACAGCAGCAGCAGCCGCCGTTGCAGCAGCCGCAAACGCAAGGGCAACTGCGAGAGGACGACTCAAATTACCGCTTAGCGCCATATAATGCAATGGGAAAATGTTGCAACAAGATGGTGTCAGTAATCATAGTTAACTGTTTAATTGTGTTTAAGACAATTTGCTTGCGTCCTGGCCATGCCGAACTCAAACTCACAGTCTTACGCCATCCATGCGCATTCTGTTGTACACACACACACACACACACACACACAAATACACCCCATTATTATTAGACTAAACAAATGGAAGGTATATTAAAAAAAAAAAACCATCATAATTTAAGATTAGTTACTTATTGAGAGTAAAAAAAAGCTTTTGTTGGAAGTTTCAAGTCAAAATGTGGTCTAGAACATAGGAAAAATGTGTTTATACTTAGCCTGGTATGTCTCAACTACATACACACACACTCACTCACACACACACACACTAAATTGTTATATGTAGACTTATATGTAGACTTTAATGAATTTACATAAAGTAAACATAATAAGAAAAACTCCCATTTGGCATAAGACAGCGTAGCCGTAATACAAAGCGATTTATGCTCGTATTCAAACCGTTATGTAGCAAATATTGTAAATTATATTTAACTAATATACAGATATTGTTCTAAGCCAAAAGATGTAATGTAAATACAGTAATGAAAGGAGCTGAGGCAGAAGCGAAATAGTTTGAGCACAACCAAAATGGGTTAAATGTGTTGCATGTGCCACTAAACGAAGAAGAACTTAAACTAAACCCTTATTAGATGTTTACATTGTATGTATATGTATATCTGATATATCTGATATTCATCTATATCATACAGACCACGCCATCGAAACGCTTCCCAATATTTCGAGACACAAATCAAAACAAACACAAAAAAAAAAAAAAACGGAAAAAAAATAATAATAAAAAACAGAACAAAAAGCGAAATGATTCAATAATAACACGCGGTACGTTTGCATGGATACTCGATCCTGGCAAGAACCTTCCGTATTTGTAGGTAGCCAGGTAATACATCTATTTATTCGTATAGAAACTATATATGTATATGATTAGCATATGATGATCAAGTTGAGTAAAAATACAAAAACAAATACAAAAATTATATGTATTGAAGCAAAGTCCTATGAAATCCTGAGTTGTAATAAATGTAACAACTATGCTAAATACACAATAAACATTAAAAAACAACAAAAAAAACAAACTCAAAACAAGCAAGTAAAAGAAGAAAAAATTATACAAAATTAAGAAAAATTAAGAAAAACACTAAGTTAAATAAAAACATTTAAACTATGACAAAAACAGATATTTTGATCTCATTTCTTTGGCTTCTTATTCTATAAATCTTACCCAATAACATGGATATTATTTGATAGTTATGTACATGGGAAGTTCGTATTCTAGATATCGTTCTTAAGCATTTGTTAAAGATCATTTTTTAGAGATGATTACGACGATTTTCGTACACACATTTGAGAAACGTTCATTCGATTTTCACTCGTTATTCAATATCTTGAAAGTACTCCTAAAAAAGATATTGAATCCGCCCTGCAATTCATATCTGTTGATCATTTTGATTTGAGTGATATATATATATATATATATGAGCATCACATTAAAATTATTTATTAAAGAGATGACAAACCCGAGACGACTATCGGTATCATCTGCAGACATCGAAATTTAGTAACAAATGTACTATGAAAAACCCTCGGATTGTTTTGATAAGTGCTTTAAGATATAGTTGTCATTGGTTGTATATTTTGTGTCCAACTTGTTAGGATAGGTTGGCAACAGTAAAAGTTTGGCACACACAGCATAATGTGATCCGATGCGGATCAAATCGGTTCGAATAGTTTCTTCACAAAGCCTTAAAACAGAGGGAGTTTTGTTCACAATAACAAACAATAGGCCAGACGCTGATCAAGCATATATATATGATGTTTACTTTAATGCCTTATTGTTTTTTTGTTTATCATTCAAATATGTTTTTCGTTGGATCCAGCTGAAATGTTTTTTTAATTTTATTTTTAAATAATAATACTCTCTACAAATATAACGTAATACACTTGATCTGTGACGTAACATTTGACGTGTACAGATCACAATCGTAGGTTCAAAATGTATTTGTTAACCTGATGAACATTGCCAACAAATCGTTCGAATTTGAAGATTAGAAGTGAACCCAAGAGGGCGAAACTCAACTGGTTGCTGAAGTCATCCAGCAAACTCAGCTTGAGCAACAAGCTGCTGGTGTACAGGAGCATCGTCGTGCCCACATGGACATATGGGATTCCATTTTGGGGCACAGCTGCAACATCTTGGGTTAACCACATTCAAGTTCTGCAGAACCAGGTCCTAAGAGACATCTCTGGTGCTCCACCAGACGCTGCACAACGACTTCTGTGTACCGACAGTAATTAGTCAAATAAACCGCCATACAAGTCGTTACAATGACCGGTTACATAACCATGTTAACCCATTGGCCTGCTCAGTAGGGTCGAATACAACCCGTCGACGCGACCTCTGGACAGTTGGGCGTTAATAGTATGGTTATGGTGAAACAAATGTTATATTTGATGTTACGTAATATTGTAATATGTCAAAACCAATTACTTGTTTACGCTATTCATTTAAATTCCCTGTTATTATGTTTACAATCTTCAGAACAATATTCTATAACCTTTCAATAGGTTGATCAATGTTAAATAAAGTTGCTACATTAAAAAAAAAAAAAAAAAGTGAACCCATCGTAACCCATTAAATAAGTCCAGGAATTATACATTGAAATTCATTGCTATTTTTATTTTCATATTTATATCATATGTATATATATATATATATTTTTTTTTTTTTATTTTTGTTGTACATTTGTGTGTACTTATTATAGTGTATAACTGCACAGCTGGCAATTAATTACATATACATCAATTGGGGAATTCATTAATTAATACAAAACAAGACAAGATGCAACGTAGCAAGTCTGTCAAACTGTGCAGCCGGGGGGAAAGGGGGGGGACCCAAACACTGGCCATCCAGCCACAACCCCGTAACATAACTGCAATATTTGCATATTTTTCTCTAACTCTCGATTGAATCGTTACTGGTAACAGAATATTGGCAAAAAAAAAAAAGCAAACAAAATGATAAAAATGTGCCAGTTGCAGCTATAAACCTTAGTGAACAAAATAATTAAATCTCAACTATTTATATCAACAGCAACGAAATGAGCACAGCAACAGTTTGGTATGCTGTGCAGCAAAACACAGGTTTCGTTAATTTCTGTATTCGTTTTGAACTAGAGATTGCAACAAATCTACTACTACAGTAATTTGGATGGTATATCAGTTGTTGGTTGAACATTTAGATCCAACGCAATGATAATGCCAATCAAATTTTGCTCATTGCAGCAATTTGTAGAAAAAATTAAATCATTTCCGATATAGTTTACACTTAATTCTCTTTAATCTTTTGTTTTTTTCTTTATAAATGTTTGTTTATCTATGTATGTATGCAAACGAAATTTGATTTTTGTTTTTATAATTGTCAATCGGTGTAACGGTAACGATAACGATACTTTTAAACTAATTAGAATGCCTTGCCCTAATCGGAATGTTTATGCTACATTTCCAACTCTTACCAGAACTGTTCAACTGATCCGATTTCATATCAATCATATATATATATCGAGTGCTTTGCTCTGATATGCGAAAGCGATCGATCGACTTGAATTGTTGAGGAATCGTAAGTGGGAACAGTTCATTCATATGTATATACATATGTGTTTATATACATACAAGTATATGTATACATATATAGTACTTAATATGCCAACGAAAAAATTAATGCCCAAATTAAATTTAAAAACTTTAACGTTAACGGACTTATTTTTTGTATATATATATATATATGCATATATATATCTATATAATTATGTATTGGTGTGTATGTGTGGATGTGTGTGGTGTTTCTAGTGTTGGTCGTTCTCTGATCTTGTTTTGTAGTCCAATTTAATAACGAGCTTAAAGTTTGGTGTGTGGTATGCGTGCGTGTGTGTGTGTGTGTGTGTGTGTGTGTGTGTGTAGATAAAAAAAACAGTTAAGTTCCTTAACACAAAGCAGTGCGTACACGTTGCGCAGATGGCAGCCTAAAACTGCACCCAGTTGGCATTTGCCGTATTCTGTTGGCCTTGATTGCCCCTGCGATTCGAAAAGGGAGGAGGCTCATTAGTTTTGGGGATGCACCCTCGACATACTCGATTGTTGAAACTTACCCGGCGGATGTGTAGTCGGTCCACTCCGTACCGGTGCCGCTGCCGCCGCTGGTCCTGTGAGCTGGCGAGCCACCTGGACTTTGCCGCAACGTCGCTGTAGCCGCTGCCGCCGGTGGTGGTGCAATTTTACCCAGGCCACCAGGCGGCGGTGGTAGAACCCCGCCGGTACCTTTGCCTTTGCCGGTACGCGAGCTGCCTTCGGAGCCATCCTTTTTCTGCATAGAAATTTGTTTAATCATTCAACTTTAATCTTCGACAACATTTTCAAATATATAATACAAAATTTAGATAAATATTTCAAAGTTTTGCATGAGAGAAAAGAAAAGATGAAGTTTTTTTGTAGGTCTTAGACACCTGTTGGGGAAACTGGAAACCCTGCGGAAAAGGCAAATTTCATTTTAAATTGATGGACGAATTCATTAGCGGAAAATTTGCTAACCATGCCGGATCCTATAGACTCACAACCAGTGGCCGAGGCTACTCTCTGGACACAGAAACTGGCTTGAATTCAGTTTCTCACATTACTTCATTCGAGACTAAAATCTGAGGGGCAGGTGACTCATATCTATATGCATGTCAGATGCTTAGTCACACTTTGCAGTCTTGTAAATTGATTTGTCACAGAACTAGACAAGCATGCGAAGTCAATTTGTGTGTCGCATTGTGGCAAATTGGTGGCTGTGCAGCATTTGTATTAATTTGCAAACCACCGGCACAAACAGACAGACAGACAGACAGAGAAAGAGAGAAAGAGAGAGAGAGAGAGAGAAAGAGAGAGACAAAAACGAGGGAGGGCCCAGAGAAAGAGAGAGCGCAGCATTGGACTGTGCTCGGTGAACAGTGAACTTGACCAGAGTCGGCCATCCAATGCCCAGCACAGCTTCAAGGCCATCGATGAGCCAAGGGGACCAGCTGGCCCTCAAAGTCCGATAACGAATGATGCATCTTTTGGCTTTTGTTAGCCATGCGGCGACTGCCGAAAAAACCCAAATACACACGATTAGAAATGGGGCAAAGCATATAATGAGATTGTTTGCTTTTTCTGTTTGATTTTGAAGCCAAGGTGTAACTACATAAGGTGACATGGGGACTGTGGGTCTATTTTTTGTGGTATCAATTTACCACAGCTTTTTCTTTTATTTCTAAAAGTGACTACTATATGTATGTATATATATATAAATGTCATTCTGAAATGATTTAAGTTTCGGCCAAATACTGTGCAAAACAATGCTCCTGCCATTTCTGTCTCCCGTCTTTCCATGTCTTTCGCACCTACACGTTGTTATACTTGGTACTCGCAATGTAGTGCTTAGTTGGGCTTAGTGGTAGATACCACAAAATAGCTCTTCTCTGGTAGAATTTCAGAATGGAATAGACTGACTAACTCTCTCTTTATCACTCTTTTAGCAGCATTTTCTTTCTATACAATAAATTTGATCCCCCTTTACGAAAAACTGGTACTTAGTTTTCAACATCCGATTACTCAAATCATATTAATCAATATTCTTATGAATAGTTAAATCTGCCCAAGGAATCGTTTATTTTGTCAATTAGAGTCAACAATATTGAATGGTATACTTCTTCTTCTTCTACTTCTATTCTTCGACAGTGATCTCCATATTTCATGCAGGAATTGCCCAAAGGAGTGATAACTAAGACATGACAATGCGAACGTTCAATTAATAATACAAAAAAGTCAAACTGTGCAGACTAACCGTAATGCGCATGTTAATTTTAATGGTTTCGCCCTCCTTGAAACCCAAATCGAGCTCTTGCTTCGGTTCGGTTTTCTCCTTTTCGATTTGCTCCTGATTCTTCACCCACTTGAAGTGATCCTGTAACGCCACATTCAGGTCAAACGAATCGGATCGATCGCCAAAGCCGAGGCCCAGAAACGCCGATCGTCCATTGTCATCCTGTACGCGTATGACAAAGTACCGTGAACTGTCCGAGACCGCTTCGATGGCCACGCCGGGATATGTATCGATGGGGCAATTGGCAAACAGGGCGCCGCTCGTCTTATCCTCCAGCTTGAGGATGCATGCGGTACCCTTTGCCACCAGGCGCATCCGGCCGGTCCAGGTTGGCTCTTTGAGGTTCCAGTCCGCTGCTCTGTTAAAATGTTTAAATTGTGTTGTACAAATTCATTTTACGTTCATAAATTACACTGTTTATTTTCTGCCATATGCAAATGTGTATGTGTGTTGCGTGTGTGTGTTCGTTTGTATGTGTGCGTGTGTATTTACTGTTTTCTTTGAGGCGAACACAAAGAAAGTCAGCAAGAGTAGCAAAAACAAAAAAAAAACACACACACACACAATTAGACTTGTACACAGCTTTGGCCACACACATACACACACACACACACACGTCTACATACATACACATATGAACCATTCAGTTGCAAGTTAAATAAATGTACAGCAATTGAGGGAAACTGCTAAATGCAAGCAGCAACAACTGCAGTACAACAAAATGCAAGCACAAAAATGTAAGAAACGAAAAAAAAAACACATAAATAATAAAACTACAATTGAATTTCAAAAGTGACGGTGAACTGTGGAACAAATCAACAATGTCATGTTCCTGTTTTTAACCTTGGCTACGTTTGCTTGCCACATATTTTGTTCTTATTTCCGGGTCTTGCGCATTATTAACATAATTTATGCATTCATCACGAACTCACACTCACACGCACACACGCACGCACAACACACACACACACACACTCGTACACACAGATGTGTACATATGTGGGGGCGTCTTTGCATGAAAACACGAAACTTTCAATTGCACCACGCAACAACAACAGCAGCAGCAGCTAGACAGTTATTGTATTTTGGCCACAATTTGCAGAGTTGTAGCTGAAATCTCACCTGTATCCTCTGTTGCTGGCGCGAGGCGGTATTTTGTATATGAATACCTCGGGCTTAACAATTAGCACACTTTCGTACTCCATGGTTTATTTTAATTAATACTACTGTTTATTATCTTGCCTATAAATTGCGTTTACAAGTTTAAGCTTACAACTATATATACTGTGGAGCTGCAAGTCAATCGATGCCAGATAATATTGGCGTGACCTATCGAATGGCCTCCACACCGATTTGCGCTGACATATACAAAATAAAATATTTCCAGGTTGCCACGTAGCTAGCACATGCAGTCTGGCAATATGGTAGCAGCTGATAATTCGATAGGTCACTGCTTACACCATACGCATTGATGCAATCGGTGCTGGTCTATCGATAGTCTGATGGTAAATGCAAAGAGGAGACCAACTGGCGCCCTTTTCTTGCGAGCAATTCCGATTTTTGAAGTTGGCACAGTGATAGTTTTGTGCTTATATATAAAGTGATCAAGCATGTTGTAAAAGATTTTTTAGTAACTACTTTCCTGAGTAATTCATTTACAACTTTTGTTGAAGATTAAAACGCGTCATGAACGTTCAAATGAAAACCTCAAAAATGTTCATTGGCTTGCCACTAAAACGGTGCTTCACAACATTGACATAGCGAGCCACACATAAACTAACGGGATTGGCATTCAATTGCGTCATAACAATGTAGAGAAGAAGAATTACCGTTATCAAATGCATAAACAAGGCTCGTGCTTGGTACAGTTTTTAGCACCACAGACACGAATGCCTTTAATCCAAATTCTCAGAGTGAATAGCAATAATTATAACAAGATGCGTCTGCATAATAATAATAATAATAATTCTATAGATGTTTCCACGAGCGTCGTTCATTTCTCCATCCGGCAACGCCATCGTAGCAATATAGGGGTCCGAGATTACCACACAGTATTTGGCGTTTCGCCATCTGTCGTACGTTTTTACATCGACTGTTGCGCCATTAGCAGAAACTGTATCCAGATTCCAATCGTCTTTAACTTATCAGCGACACAACTTAGTGGAGACACCATTTATACCCATTTTATTATACTCTGATACCGAACCTATATACAATAAGTTTTCTCGTTAATTCTAATACTTTGCAATTCTCTCAGCAGACTGATGGATTGGACTCTGCATGTCAATAAATTGTATTCATGAAAACTTTACAAATACATTTTTAGATCAAATTGCCGAAATAAGTCGATCAGTTTTTTAACGGAAAATGCCAAATGATAATTGGCGAAAGCTATTTGATTTCGCGTGACTCAAAATTACTAACTTTTTTATCTGATACTCCTGAACCGAAATCTATCCTTTGATATATAAGTATTGCTGTCGGTTTTTCTGTAAAGGCACTCTTTCCGGACTTTGCACAAGCTTAGCTCTTAGCTTAGTATAAATTGGTAAAAATATATACAGCAAACAATTTGAAAGCTGTTGTCATCGAAATTGTTGGTAACAAGGGAGAAAGGAAAACGGCATAGCTTATATCTCCCGCAATTTAAGAGCCAAGTGACTGAACTTGGAAGATGGATTACTAGGAACCTCCTTAAACATTTTTTTAGAACAAAAATCTCCAAAACCTATATCTCCCGAATTATTAAAGGCAAACTAGGCGGGTAGATTGCTGGAACTTCCACCGAAGATCGGTAATTCATGGCTACGACCAGCCGGCACCTGTTATCAGATGATATTACTTATTGGTATCAGAGTATTTCGCAGTCGGTTAAGCCCTACAGCAACGGTCTCTTGTTTTTCGACTACCATTAAAATGCCTACGAAATTTAACGGCTCTAACTCAAAACTGCGAAAGATATATTCAGATTTTAGGGAGTAGAGGTGGCATATACCGATCTTTGAATGGCTTTCCGGACAACCTACCAACCAAATGGGGTTGCTGTAACTTCGAAATTCTAAGAGATATGTGGTTTTATCGATTTCCTAGTCTCCTAGTAAAAGTAAAAACCCAATTTTGCACTATATACCATATATAAATATATATACGGTATCAGAGTAAAAAAAAGTCTTTGTAGTTGTTTTTTTTTTAAGCTTTATTAATGCAAATATCAAATCGATAACAATAGATACATCAGCTATATACGTTTACTTTGCATACAAGTATCAAATATTATGTAGATTAAAAAAAAACAGTAGATATGTACTTGTATATATATATATATGGTATTATGCATATATGTATATAATAAGATATTTATATACCAACCAACCGCGCAACTTAATACGAAAAAAATGCATATTTCAACTCTGTTCAATTTGTTTGAGTTTCGATTTAAGCTTTGTATATGAAATATATGTACATGCATTATACAGTTGTAGATATTGATATACATATATAATGATAAGCTATATATATTGCATATATGTATGTATAAAAAACATATTTAGAAGGCACATAATTACAGGCGCTGCCCTGCTGCGGCACTAGGTGCCCAGCAGAATTGTGACGCATGGATTGGGTCGCTATTCCACTCCACCCAGACGGAGTTATATATATATAAATATATATATTTGTGTGTGTGTGTGTGTAATTTACAGTTATTGAGGATGTTCATTTTGAAGTGGTTTCTGCTCATGCTACTTAGTAGGGATTGACTGCGGCGAGGCCAACGCGTCCACCGGAACGGGCGAACACCGGCTCCGCATAGCTGTGACGATAGCCCTTCGGCATGTTGGTGAGTGGCTTGCCTGAGCTGGATCCAGCGGCGCTGTTACTATTGCTGTTGGGCCTGGGTGCCGGCGATGGATATCGCACGGCTTGATGTGGCACACGCGATGACCTGGACTTGACCGGCTCCGCCGGCGGCAGGCATTCGCGCGATTGGGAGCGCAGCTGATGACGCGACTGCAACTGCGACTGTGACTGATGGCTGTCACGAATGCGATCCCGCTCCCGTTCCCGTTCTCGCTCCCTATCCCGATCCCTTTCCCTCTCCCGTTCGCGCTCCCTCTCATGCCGATAGGGATCATGGGGCGGTTCCTCACCGCGTCGCATGGGGTAATCGCGCTCGCGACGATCCCGATCTCTATCCCGGTCTCGTTCCCGTTCCCGCTCCGGTGCGCGTTCCTGGCCATGTCGCATGTTGCTGCTGCTGCCGCTGGTCTGCTGCAGCTGCAGCTGCTCCTGTTCCCAATGCTCACGAGAACGAGCACGCGAACGACTTAACATGGACTCCGGCGGTTGCACAGGGGTAAGCAGCTCCTCTTCCTCGTCGCTCCACTGCTCATAGCTGGATGGCTCCACGGAGCCGCGACGTCGCCGCGACGATGATCGATGATAATCGTTAGTGGCAGCTACAGCTGCCGCACCATTGCCGCTGTCGCGCTCATCCAATTCGTAGCGATTGCCACCACCGGTGCGCTCCATGGCCCGAAACTTATCCTTGGCATCGTGGAAGCGCTCCCGCGGCGACACTTGACTGCTTGTAGTTGCGGATCCCGCTGGTGTAACTGTTGGATAATCCCGCACGTAATCGCTGGCATCACGACGATTGCCCTCCCGACTGCTGGTCGGCTTGCGGGACTGATCCTCATTGTAGCGCATGCCCGTTGATTTCATCATCTTCTCCATGCTCTGTATATATGGCAGGCTCTCCGCCTCGCGATACGGATTGCGATCCCGCGAATGATCGTGGTCACGTTCTCGATCCCTTTCGCTCTCCCTCTCTCTCTCTCTCTCCCTATCTCTGTCGCGATCATGCCGCTCACGTTGGTCCGTTTGGCTGCAGCTGCTGCTTGTGTTGCGCGCCAATTGCTGCTCGTCGGAACCACGATGAACTGCCGCGTATTTGTTGTGACCTACGGGCAGTGGTTGCTCGAAGGGCAGCTCAGCTGGATCCACATACCGATGCCGACTGCCACCATAGCGTTGGGCCTCCTCTGCCGCGTACGATTTCAGCTGGTGCTTCTTCGAGGCGTATTCCATGAACTTTTGCTTGTCCGTCAGATTCTTCTTGCGGTAGCCGGAGACTGGTGGTTGCGGCTGCGGCTCGCTGCACGGATCCGAGTCATTAAAATCATCCAAATCCTCGTTATGCAACGAGCGCTGCTTAACGCGCTCCCGCTCTCTATCTCTATCTCGCTCTCTGTCTCTGTCATGAGCGGATAGCTTCTGATTGAGTAATCGATTGATCTCGTTGTATTTGTCCGAGTCGCGCAGCTTGGCTGCACCCTCGTGCTTCGCCGTCTGTGGCTCCAGCTGCATGACACGATTGAATTTCGCATCATAGTCAGCTGGTCGCATTATAATCGGTTTAATTTCATCCTCGCGCGACCACGATTTGCTCGACGATGCTGGCGTCTTGGTGCGCACATGCTCCATCTCACGTTCTCGTTCTCGTTCTCGTTCTCGCTCTTGTTCTCGTTCCCGTTCCCGATCGCTTTGGCGCGGCACATCAGGGCTTGGCGGGCAAGTCCCGCAGATAGCTGTCTTCCGGCGGCTGCACCGCGCTCTTACGCTTAAGCTGCGCATGATGGGGCAGCGCAATTTGTGACGGCTTCAAGGCAATTACCGAATTATCCGCCTCGTTCGACCAGTGCTCATCATCTGTGTTGGATTAAGCAGAATTACAGTCAGTTAACGTTTGAATTGGCACTCTCAACAGTTAGTTAAGATCTAAAATAAATAAATTAATCGGACGCCGATTCCTATAATGATATTTGGAACTGATGCTCTGAGTTCTTAAGTAAATTGATTATCAGCAACGTGAAGCTAGTAAGAACGCTGTAGTCGAGTGAGCTCGACTACGATATACCCTAAGCCCAATATGATGTCCACATACATTCATAAGTTGAGAAGTCTGCAAATTTACAGATAATTCTGTCTGCTTTCTCTCGCCTCTATTATTATCCAAGTAAATTATATTTCAGTAATATTGTAAAGAGTAAAGAGAAGTAGTATGAGATTCTACTTTCGACTTCGGTGTTTTTTATCCGATCTTGATATATGCATATGTATATTATATATTAATCAGAAGATGCTGCCTTCAAAATTGAAGCATTTATTGCTATCGGATATCGAAATGTATCGATATTCCACAAACGGAGGCAGTTATCGATCAAATTATCAAACTTGATATGCGCCGGGTATACGAGAACCTATTTTCCAAATCTCTATCTATATTCCCGACCCCCTATAGTCTCTGAGATCCGCCTGTTCATACAGACGGACGGACAGACGGGCAGACCGACATGGCTATATCGACTCGGCTGTTGGCCGTGATCAAGAATATGTATACTTTATGGGGTCGGAGATGCATCCTTCTGCCTGTTACATACAGTTGCACAAAACCATTATACCCTCTTTACCCATTTTTAATGGGTAATGAAAACCGTTCGAGACACTGCCGTGGCATCCTCATCATTAGTGTCTGTTATTAATGTGACAGGATTAACTGAAGATCCATCGAAAGATTGATTGGTATTTAATACAAAAGTTTAAAGTGCTTTGAGCACTTTGTGAAGGAAGTGGGGCAGTGCGGGGTCATCTCGGATAATAGTTGGTGACAGGAAACGGAAACAACAATGCGATTATAATTTCAAATCAATAATTGTTACTGTGCTACGCACCACTTGAGGTGTTCAACTCCTGCCGCTCCGGACTGGGAGCCAGATCGGACCCAATGCCGGAGGAACCGCGCGAGGACACCTGCTTCCCATTGGCCAAAGTGGGCGGGGCAGCGCCCGCTGCTGTTGTTGTTGTTGTTGCTGTAGCAGATGATGCTGCTGCTGCTGCAGCTTTTGGCGTGCCGGCGCCCCCCACAATTAGTGCATTCCGACAGCGCCGCAATTCAATGGCAGTCAGATTGCCCTTGGAGCGATGCACTGTATCATAGTCGCGCGGCGGCAGCAACAGCGGCGGCCCATTGCCATTCAGCTTGGCACGCAGCTCGGCGGCCAGCGAGTCGAACAAATCGCTGTTCTGCTGCGCTGTCAACGGTGGATGACCGTGTGGATAATTCGAATGGTGCTGTGAATGATGCGGCGGATGATGCTTGGTGCCGTTGCTGTTGTTGTTGTTGTTGTTGTTGCTGCTGCTGCTGCTGTTGTTGTTGCCGTGCGGCGGTGATCTGGATACCGGCGAACCGGCGTGTCCATGCTCCTCACTGCACTCGGACTCCCGCGTGCTGTTGCCCGTGTCGCTGCCCAAGGAGCTGCTGAACCGTTTCGGCGACATCTCGTGGCGGTGCTGCTGCTGCTGCGACTGCTGTGGATAGCCACTACTCGATTGGTGTTGCTGATGATGTTGCTGTTGTTGTTGCTGTTGTTGTGACTGTTGATGCGACGACTTTTGGCTGGAGTCGTGCCGCTTGTCGGCGTTGCTGTGTCTGCCACCGTTGTTATTGGGACCGTGTCCCCCGCCAGCGGGCATCGGCGGCATAATGCCCAATCTATAAACGCAATAAAATATGTTTGAGTTAAGAAGAGTAAAATAGAACAGTAAAAAACTGAAACTTAAGCTTGTAGAATACCCAAATCATCAGCACATTCAATACGATCATCAGGAAAATAACTATTCAAAATGGGTTTCGTCTATAAGAATACATTAATTTACATTTACTACAAGTAAGATGTAACTAATTTACATCATCGCAATCCATGAGCACTCGAATATTAATTATCACGAACAAGGGCCTAGGAGACTTCCTTGTGGAACTCCGGAATTGTATTAAAAATATCTATTAGAAGTTTTATGATAAGCTCGCTATACATCCTCTACTTAGATCCTGATCAGATTTGTACAAATGAACCATAACCAATAAAGAGAATAAATATAAAGTTGTAACTTTTATTGCTTATGGTAATCGATTTTCATATATATCGGGGAAACGGAGAAGTTTATCTAAGAACAATCAAAACTTGATCTGGGACAGGGCTAGATCGACTTGACGGTTGACGCTGATCAAGAATATATTTACTTTATGGGATCGGAAGCGCTACCTTCTGCCTGTTGGACACTTTTAAGCAATTTCATCCCTTTTATTCGTTTTAAATGGGTTCAGTGCATCCCTCCAAAGCAAGAGAGTATTATAGTATATATTGACGTCTCCGAGGTCTCACAGTATATACATTCTTGATCATTAGCATCACTAGCATCACTGCCAAGTGTAACAAAATCAAATCAAATATTGTTGAGTGTGTCGAAAAGTTAGCTAACATTGATTAATGGATTGTCTTAATGTCTGTCTAAATGGGCACAGTTGATTAAATGGGTTTGAAAGAGTCGCAGCAAGAGCTCAACTGTTTCTACGGGAGCTGGATGATAAGTTGTTCGATGCTCAACAAGAAAATTAAAAACTTTAAAATCAATCTCCAATTTACACGAAACTTATAAAAATATACAAAATATTAATTTCAAATATATTTATTTTATCTGCAGCAAAATAATTCTAAAACAATATAGAAAAGATTTTACAATAATTTAATGTGCAGATCTATTTTTTTTTTTAATTTGACTTTTTTTTTTTTGGAGTTTTTGCAAATTAAAGAAACCAGAAAAATGAGAAGCAAAAGTTTTTAGGTTTTCCCAATTGAAGAAATTGAAATTGTTTTAATATATCCAAAAAAAAAAGCAAAACGGGTTAGTATTCTGATACTCAGAAATCGGTTAACTAGCACAAGAATGTAAAAAGTAGTTTCTTATAAAAAATAGTATATTTGTTTGTAATTGTGCTCACCTGGTCTCTAGTTCTTCGAAGCGCTTTTGATTGTCGGGCCGATTGATCAGGATCTGCAATTGTAGATGCAACGCCTCGGCAGTTGTCTCCGAGTCGCAACGATAGGCGTGCACATGCAGGGGACATTTGGTGGCCGGATTATAGAGGAGCAGCACACAAGCAACAATGTCATCGGTTTGCACGGAGCTGGTTATGGCACTGTGTGGTATTAAATGCTTTGACGAGCCCTGTTCGCGACCAATCGAGACAACAAAATCAACAATAAATTTCAGAAAGGAATGCTCTTGCTTCTTGGCATGGTGTGGTATATAATGTGTGTGTGTGTGTGTGTGTGTGTGTGTGTGTGTGTGTGTGCGATGAGGCTGAAACGCCTACATACCTGCACTATTTTGATGCCCTTGTGCGAGACCTGCAGCGTCACCTTGAGCGGCTCCTGCCCGCGCGATCTGTCCACCAGATATGGGAGCACTGAGTTAATGACACGAGCGCCGCGCAATCCTTTCGCCTCCTCGGCGCCCAGGAACCACACATAGTAGGAGGCCTTCTGCACGTCCCGACGCAAGCGTAGCGCCATCTTCAGCGATCAATTAAGATTATTCGTTGCTGACTTAACTTAACTTATGGAATGCCAGATGCTAACTAAGTGCTTGCGAGCATCTGAAACAAAAATTCAAGCGCAAAAATGGTCAGATTAGTTATCTGGAAACTCACTTCAAAGGAGTATCTAAAACAAGAATGAAATAATACCTATCGACAAGTTGTGTATAATTAAAAAGTCAAAGTGAATATTGTAAAAATCGTAATCTTATCTCTAGCCGTTTAGAAGCCAATTAGTTTTGGTGTTGCACATGATACGTTTAGGTGTTTGGCAACTCTGATTTTGTTTATCTTAATTTTTAGCAAAATTCCTTCATTCGTATAAACTGAAAATTGGAATTTTGTCATTCTCTGTGGTAGACCTCTAAATTAGTCGCGTCATTGTTCCAATAGAGCTATTGATTGCCTTATTTATAAACGCTCTTTGACCTGTGCTCTAGGATTCATTGGAACATCAAAAAGTTGAAGACTGTAAATCGCCGAAGGAATACTGGTTGAAATTATTATTATAAATTGGGGTGCCAGCACTGCGACCTATAAGGTCTATTGTGCCCCCTTCTGGGCCTATAGCTGCTCCATCAAAGCCAGCTCCTGCACGAATGCTAGACTCTTTGTTAGGTGGAGGGCTTCTATATCTTGAGATTTCACAACATGTATCCCTAGGATGCTGCATCTTTTCCTAGTTAAGGCGACACATTCTGCCAAGATGTGCATTGAGGACTCTTCTCCGCTTCCACAAAACCTGCTTACGTCGCTGCTATAAATACCTAATTTAGTTAGGCGACTTCTTAGTCTACAATGTCCTGTCAATAGACCGGTTAGTATCCGAAGCCTGTTCTTCCCCTTTGGATATTACCTGCTTAAATCGTTTTTAAAGGCGTAATTGGAAATGATTTGTTAGAAATCTTATGGCTGAATAGTTTGTCTGGCTCTTAAGAAGTGTTCAGATGTGCGATGGAACAACGAGATGACTTGCCCCATCCCGATGTGCTGCGCGTCAAAATAAAGAGGATCGCGAAGAAGAAACGCCAATGTTCGCTAATCGTCGGAAAGACGTGGAAAGAAATAGCAAAGTAGAAAGAAGCGATAAAATGCAGCGCGAAGATAGAAAATGTTTCAAGTGCTGTAAAATTGGACATTTCACGCGTAATTATCGAAGCAAGACAGAGAAGAACACGAAAGTCAAGACATATGAGCAGAAGATTGCGGGTTCAGCAGCAAAGGGAGAGCTTTCGCTAAGCGCGTTAGAGATGGCCTCTTCTGCTGATGGTGGTGGCACCGCACACGTGAGTTCAATTAAGAGCCTGTTCACCTGTGCATTTGGCCAACAATAAAACCACACGGATTAGTGGCATTGTTAATGCCGCATTTAGGAAGCAGCAGTAACTGGCTGATGTTTTCTATGTCTCACACTTGCGCCAATGTTTGATGTTGGTTGCCAAAATCACAGACATTGGTTTTGATGTTAATTTTCGTATAAAATTAGGCACTTGTTATGAAAAATAATAATGTGGTAACTTTTGCAACTTGAATGGCGAAAAGCAACAAGTGAATAGCGTAATGGATGATGATCAAAACGAACTCGATCTTTGGCATTACCGAATGGGAAATTTGAATGATAGCGATTCGAAATGTATAGCTAAAATTGCTGAAAATATGCGAGAATTGAAAATTGTCAAAATGCGCACAAGCGAAAAGCAAACTGAAAGCAGTTATAAAAGTGGAAGAGAAAAGCGCACAGAACTACTCGAAATAGTTCACAGCGATGAATTGTAGTTAACTTTTTTAAACAGAAGTCAGAGTTATTAAAGCAGAAGGGAACTTCACGGGTAATGGGATAAAAGTACTTCAGTCAGATAACGGAACTGAGTACTGCTACGAAGTGTTCGACAAGTACATGGGGGAGAATTGAAACCAGAGACGACTCAGAACACCGCACACGCCACTGATGAATGGCTTAGCAGAGAGACAGAATCGCACTCTCGAGGTGGTCGAAGTGGCACGCTGTGTGATGAGGCTATCTGGTGCGCCGCAATCCTTATGGCTAGAAGCAGCAAATGCAGCATGTAAAATCAGTAGCAGAACATCATCAGCCGATGAAATTTCCCATACTTACTGGACGAACTAAATTCCTACAGTGGCGCATTTACGCACATTTGGTACAAAAGCAGATGCATTGGTAAAGGATTTAAATTAGGGTAAATTTGAATCAAGATCGGAAGAATACACACTGGTCGGACACACCACATCGGAGGCATATCGATTGTAAGTACCTGAAAAGCAGAACAATGATGTCCAGTTTCTGTAACAGGCTTCGATAGTGAGTACGCCTGGGATCAGAACTCAAATGGACGTATCCACATCAATGTCACGAGTTAACATTGTGATGGGTCTACTCGCGACCCAAGCAGCATGGCAGAGGGCGTCCCAAGTTCGAGAGGACAGGCCAGCGTGGTAGGCCCAGGAAAATATATATCAGCCACCAGCACAATTGGACAGCAGCAACGAGCAGATCAGCTCAAGCGAGACATTCGAGGAATATGACAGATGATCCAACTACAGTTAAAGATGCGCTAGGTTGCGAGGACAGCGTCAGTTGGACAAGAGGATCAAAAGACTACAGGCAGTTAAATGGTGTTTAGGTCAAAAGACAATGCTACCGTTTCAGGGAAAAAGAAAGTCTGACTTTTGGTGGGACGGAACTTGAGATGGAGCTACAGCAAAAGGGACGTGCTCACAATCTACCTCAACGGCGAGCGAAAAAGCTGTAAGCGGGCAAATTAATTGGAAAGAAGCAGAATTCATCTCGAACGTGCGGCGCTGTCATCGATGAAAAGTCCTGTTTACGGATTACGCCAGTCCGGTTTGCGTTGGTATTTTAGACCCACTACAAAGCTACAAGAAGTTGGGTTAGGGTCGACAAAAGCAGGACCCATGCCTGTTCGCCAAAAGGCAGGAGAAGCAGATTCTCCTAGTAACAAATTAGGTAGATGCTTTGCTATTGGCGTCAAAATATGCGGATTGGTTGCAGCAGATTAAATAAGTCCTCGAAGATGCATTTGAGATGAAAAGTCTCGGCATAGTGAAAACCTGTCTGGGTATAGAATTCAAGCAGAATCTGAATGAGCACAGCATATCCCGTTTACGGGAAAATTAAATTGACAAGATTCACGATGACTGAATGCAAACCGGCATAAGCACATCGAAGCGAAAAGCACTTTGAAGCGACCAGCGGCAGCCGATGAAGCCGAAATGAGGAAGTACCACTATCAGAATTTAATTGGCTCTCTTATGTATCTTTCAATCACAACTCGCCCAGATATTGAGTCAGCTTAAATCGTGTTACAATGTTGAGCAATGTTGGATGCCAGCGAAGCAGCAAAGGAGTCCCCACACATGAAGGCCATACTCAATCGAATTGGCAGAAGATGTGATTCGGTTCAGCTTCGAAAATTGGTTAAAGGCTTTGGTTTTCATCCAGGCACAAAACACATCCATCAGAAGGATCTAAGCCGTGCCAAGCATCATGGTTGCATCTCTGCTTTGGGCCTCACTGGTATTTCAGATTAAATATTTGTGCGAGAATTGAATACAAATAATCTTGGCTTAAAGCCTAATAAACTTAGAACGAATGCTAATCGAATTAAGCAGCTAAATCCGATAAGAATGTGTGTCGTAATAATTGGATGTGCACGGGGATCATCAATCAAGAAGCGAACGCATGATTCGACTAATGGAAGAGTATTAGCGTCATGGGGAATTATTTGAGCAGCTTACGTGAAATGCAAGTGGAATTCTGAGGCAAATGCTGTTGTGCTGTTGGTGCTTAATATTTGTGATCATGTTTGGCATGCATACGGTTCGGTCCTCCTCTAACGGCGAATCTCAGTTAAATTTCCAATCACCAGCTGTGTGCCATAATGTTTTCAGCTTCAAAACTGGTGCTATAATAGAGTGGGCAGTCCGCGACAGGTAACAACGGTATTCCCGTTGTAGATATGTTTAAACTCGTTAAACTGCTCAATAATATTCATAATCGATGAGCCTGCACAACTTGTTGTGCGACGCGTTGCGAGCCGATGACTTGCGTGGGTCAAAAGAATCATGTTTTTTTTTGCTCTTTTATTAAAATATTTTTATTTTTTTTGACACACTGCTGTATGCATGACAAAAATGAAGCACAGCAACCGGCCAACGAGCATCAGCAACAGTTTCCAGATATGTATCAATGTTATATGCTAGGCATTAGCATGTGTGCCTTTCAAATTTACATACGACACAAAAGCAGCCTAAGCACCAACGACACAAAAGTTGAAAATGTTAAACTCAAAACGGTTTTTTAATTTACTTTGAAAAAATGCTGGATACACACGAGCAATAAGAACGCATCAATCAAATGGTGAGAATCACCCGAACAACTTTTGTGGGCATAAGAAAATTTGGAAAAGCTTCTTTTTTTTACTGAAACTCCAGTCTTTAAAGATGGGATTTAGCATATTTCAATTTCGCTCAAAGACAATTAAACTATTTGATTATTTGAGATACTCGAAAAAGAGAATTGTTTTAAATACACCATGAGACCCACGAGCATCTACTGCCAGGCAATACCAACCCGCAACACACACTTCCTGTGGTGCCACAGTCTCAACCGATCCTCCAATTGACGCGGGATAGAGCCTTCTTTTGAAGACCAGCTAGTACTCTAACTCAAAGTTTTTTATTATACAATAAATTCATTGTAATAATAAAAAAAACGATATATATATACATATGTATATAAATACTTTGCTGATTCTGAACTTGGGTGCGGCTTTGAGTAGACTTGTAACTATTCATGAAAAGTGTCAGAATTTACATTTTTAGGTTTTTAAGTTTTTTAACAATGCTTAAGTTTCAAATTCCCATCCATTATTTTGTAAAAGTAATTCAATTAACTTGTTTTTCTCTCTAGCAATCTACCAACTTATGAAGATTTCAACATTCTTTATTTTTATTGAAATATGCAAATGTAGTTGGGTACAAAATTAGCACGCAATTTGGAATGCTTTTGTGTGTACACTTTGCCAAATGACTTTGACTTCGTTGAAGCGTTAAATATTTATCGCAAATTCCCCACATACATATGTATATACACATATCTGTGTATTCACACATATACATATATCTAAATATATTAATCTAAATATGTGTGTATGAAGTATGTGACTTAAAGTTGCTTCGATGATTTTTGACTGGTCGAAACGAGTTGTTACTGTGAGGTTAGCTTGGTTAGCTCATCTGGTAGTACATACATGCATATGTGCGAAACAAACTGATTAACTACATTTTTCGAGTATATATAAATGGCAATGAAATGAAAAAGAATATTTTTGAAGAGAAACAATGTGGAATTGGCACTTTAACTGTTTCCAACTTGTTATTAATATTCAAAATTAAATTTTGTATCTCACTTGGGCACTCAATGATATTTTACCATCTTAAAATAACATTGAGTGTTAGTTTCGCTGTGCTCAATCTAAAGTAACTCAATTTTTAAGTAATTGTTTGCTGCTATATATATATATCGAAACAAGATCAAGATTGTTTTAATACTGCTTTTCGGGCGATTGACCACTTATATTTGTTTGCAAATATATGTCCTAATTTGATATATGTTCATATTATTGATATATCGACATAGGTTTACTGGACTTAAGATATTATACATATTGATTAAGTATGGTATATTTACACTTAATATGCCTAGATATAGGAAAACAAATTTCTTAATGTTGGCAATGCTTTTTGGTATTTTCCAGTAATATTCAAGATTAGGAAATATATTTCCAAAAAAGTAGAAAGACAACCCTTTAAAACTCGTCTCGAGAAGGAAGGGATGTGAATTTAAATCGACGTGAATTCGCTAGATTTTCAAAATATTTGACATGAATTTAGAAACTATTTCAAATGCTAACTACTTGTAATGAATAATAATGGGAAACGTAAGTAATTATTTTTATTTTTTTCATTCTTTTTCCTCTTTAGGTTGATTTTTTTTCCGAGTGTACATCCATACCTTCATATAAATTTACTTTAAGATTGCTAATTAGTATTCAACACTCATTTGTATGCGCTTAGAAAAGAACTTTTATTCAAATCCAATTGATGTCATCCGTTGAGTTGTTTTTTGCTTTTATTTTGTAGTCATTTGCGTTTGTTTTTTTTATGAAGAGGGATTAATACAGTCGTGATTGCTTGGTTCGTGAGTGTAGTGCATGAAATAGCTATGATTTCGGTGATGTATGTAAGTACCTTGTGCATATATGGATATATCTATATACGTATGTATGTACAAATTACATAATATGTGCTAAAGTATTTCATCTATTTTCATATTTCATATTTTTCTTTGGTTTTTCTCCAGCACTAAAGTATAGCGTTGTTTTCTTTTTGTAAGTCAGCGAACTATTTGCAAAACTATTGTCGGACTGATAAAAAAAGAAATAGGCAACACTCCAAATTGAATGCAGAGATACACACACACAAACACGCACACACACTCGCATACACATACACATATATGTACATCTCTATGATTGTATGATAATAAATATTTCATTCATGTTCTTTGGCTTTTTTTGGCGCAGTCGCAACGGGTTTTCTTGGTGTTGCTGTTTGGCTTTTGTGGCTATAGCGCCTACTTTTGGGTAGAGACAGAAGAAGCCGCAATTGTCATTCTTTCGGTGTGTTCTGTTCTTCAGTTCGCTTATTGGATTTTGCTTTGCGCACACACAAAGTGCCAACAATAACTATAAAATGGGTTAAGCGCATTTGCCGCAGATGCCGCAAATGAACCAAATTGGTGATAGACACACACACACACACAAATATTTCTACATAAAATCACACACGCAGTCACAACAAGAGGCATTAAAAAAACGCCGCACTTGCACTGTATTATTTCGGCTCTCTTTGCGTTTGTTTGGCTGCCGTTGTTTTTGTCGTCGTTGCTGGCTTTTGCTCCATTTCAGTTGAACTCGATCAATGAACCGTTTAATATACACATACATTCATACACACACATGCACACACACACACACTCGTATATACATACAGGCCTGTTGTGGCGTTTAAATTTCTACAAAACTTATTTGATTAACGGTAATTGCAAGAGAGTGCTGCTCTCTCTCTCTCTCTCTCTCTCTTTGCGCAAAAGAGCGCCACTTTAACACTCTTCTCTCTGCACACACACCTTCGCTTGCTCAGCGCGCACAGTAACAAAAAATGTCAAAGAAAGACTTGTAAGGTGCTGTTGTAAATAAAATGATTGCTGTTGTTGTTGTTGGCTTGGCACGTTATTCGCGTCCCGCAACTGACGACGTCTCAACGCTTCGGCCGTCTGCTATCGACTGACTTCAGTTCGAGCTGCTGGCTGCTTGGCAGGCAGGCCTGGCTGGCTGGCTGGCTAACTGCTGAACAGGTATGCAGTGCACACACATACACACACACCCATACATATATATGTGTGTGTATGCATGCATGCATGTGTGCTGTTGGTATTGTTGCTGCCAGCCGCCGTAAAGAAAGTCAAGTCGCACGTACTGGGCTGACACCGATGCTGCCGCTGCTGCTGCTGCTGCTGCTGCCGCCGCTGCCGCTGCCACAGTCACAGCCACAGTGTCTTGGCTGGAATGTGTTGAAATTAAAAGTTGTTGGGTTTTTGGGCGCAGCGTTGCCGTTGTTGATGCCGTTGTTGTTGGCCATGGCCAGGCCAGTGTTCGTGTTGTCGTCGTATATTTTTATTATTATTATATTCTGTTTTTTTTTTTGGCTTAGACAGGTGTAGCAGGCGTCTGCTGTTGTTATTGATATAGCATTGAGCACTTTGAAAAGCCGTCGTCGTCGGTGTTTCTATGCATTCTACAGGTTTTCCATCTACACACAAACTCACACACACTCAGCTGCTGCGAGCATTTAGCTTACCTTCGTTTGGTAGCCAGCCAGAGTGAAATCTGCACAAAAATTATTCTATGTACCAGCATATGGATATATGTAGGTATGTATGTATATATGCACACATATGGCTATAATCGGACGGCATGTTGTTGTTTGCTTTTTTGCTATTTGCTGTTGCTTTTGGCCACAGAAACGGAAATGCTCAAACTTCGCCACTTTCCACCAAAAAGGTGTCGATACTTATTTCAACGATTTGTTGTTGGCACACATTTTCCAACTTACTTTCAACACTGATATATAAAAAATATATATATATATATATATATATATTTAAGTAAATTATTATCACAAATTATTATACATGTTCCGCTTTAAATTATATACTAAAACTAACCATAGATATGTAAAAGAAATAGATTAATTGGCAAAGTGGATCCTCAATTAAATTCAGAAAATGGCAAATGTTTCAATATATATTGCAAAGGTTAGGGAACGAAGAAAATATCAATCATATTGAAGATTAGTTATAAGGAAGGTAAAAATGTTAAGGTGGAGAGTGAAGAAGAAAAAGAGTGAGGCACAAAGTAAAAAAAAAAACATAGGCAAATCTCTGAACCTGTGGAGTAAGATAAGTTTACCAAGGTTTAGTACGCTTAGAGGTTTTTCCGAGATATATTGGCATTGAAAATTTCATTAAAGGAAGATTGAAAATTCTTATACCAAACACAATTTGAAATTTCAGTTCCAAGACCTTAATTTTGCTCTGAGTATTCAGGGAAATGCTTGGGAAAGATCAATTAAATATATTTCTAAATACATGCATCTGTAAATGGATAGCCAAGTAGATATGTATATGTATGTCAATCATCAATTGATTTGTCATAACTTTCAAACTTGAGAATTTAATTATAAGTGCGCAATTATTGTTGTAAATGCCAGAACGTAAATTTGTTTACGACCTTGGTCAGCGAATTGTGATTACTTTTGACCACACAGACAACAGACAGCAGTCAGAAATGCATTTGCAGCACGTTTCGTGCCAAGTGTTCAAGCAACAACAGCAACAATAATAGTAGCACCACCACCACCACCAACAACAACAACAACAACAACAACTTACTGCCAACTGCAATCTGAGAGATTTCACCAGGTCTTTTGACAAATCCCTGCTAACCTGCTGACATGCTATTGGTGCAAAGCCCCACCTCCCCGAGGAGAAAGACACCAACACCAATGAAATTTCACTTTTCACTCATGGAAAAACTAGAAAGAAAAATACCCGAAATAAACAACAACAAAATATAATCATAATAATAATAATAAAAACTTTATACGAGCACACTTAATAATTTGCAATTAAATTCGCCGATGGTCGTGCCTCATGGGAACTGGTTGCTTGAATATGTACATATTTACTTTTGGCCTAGGGTATATCAAGGCCGTATCGACGTGACCATACCGATCGGCAGTTCACAATATGAAGTAGCCAGTTCCAATAAAAAGCATACAAATTTATATATAGAGTATTACAATGATTAATTAATAATTGTGAATTTTTCTTAAAATAAATAAATATCATGCAAAATATGCATTTTCTAATTGAAGACTTCGGCCAAGTGCGGAGTGAAAGAATTTCGAAATCACTACAAAATATTCGCAATTATTTGGCTTTTACACAAAAGTCAGCCGCCTCACGTGCTGCACTTTATTCATGTGTAGTGTAGATCACGTTCGGATTAATTAAGCTGGTTTTTCTTTTTTGTAGTTTTTGGTGAAATCCAAAAGCAAGTCAAGGTGCAACAATAAAATAATGCTCTGACCGAGATTCCCTGCACCCATAAATTCATAATTATTATCATAATAATTTGTGTATGTAATATGCATTTTGGGTGATTTTACAATTTTAGGCTATCGGAGGGAGGCATACGAGAACTTATATATATGTTTTTATTATTATTTCTAGCAAAAAAACAGGTTTCGGAAATGCGCTATTATCGATTTAAGGAAAAGAGCTGAGTAGCATATTTGGTGTCTCTATCTCTTATCATATGTCATATAGACAAAAATATGATTAGTCGGAAAGACAGATGGGTAAACGGAGTTAGATGGTCACAGCTATTACTGCTGATCAAAAGAAGTTGCAGTTTATTTGGTCAAAGATGCAGCCTTCTGTCTGTTACATACTTTTCTACAACTTCATTATACACAGTTTGAATGAGTACAGGGTATAAAAATCGAAATTGCTTTTGTAGAGTAGTGCCAACAGACTGATTTCCCCCAGCCAGCTAGGCAGCAACAAGCATGTGGCCAAGGCCGCGCTGGATTGATGCAAACCAATGCGATGCGATTCGAGTTGAGTCGAGTCGAGTGGAGTCGAGTCGATCGCTGTGTGCCATTAAATCAAAAGGAAGAAGCAACTGCCACGCCCACAGACAGTCGGCGGGCAGACAGGCTGTCAATGTTGCTACCACAAACAGCTACAGCACAACCAGTAAATAGCAACAGCGGCAGCCACATGAGAAACTGATTTGTGACGGCCTCGGAACAAGTGGCTTTCTTTTGGGTGCGACGACTTGCGGCGAGATCGCAGATTGCCGATCGGACCAGGGACTCAATGCAGCTGCTAAGCGTTTTTAATTGAATCGCAATGAAAAGAGTCTCGAACGAGAAACGCGTTAAACCGCTTTTGATTTTTATACATACTCGTACTAGTACGACTACTACTCGTACTCGTACTCGTACTCGTACTCCATGCGGCATACAACATACAACAGACACAAGCTCCTGGGTAAAAGTGGGTAATCATCATTAGCGTGCCGCAGTTGTGGCCGATGCCAAAGACGGGCGTGCGGCATGGCAATACAAATCAGCGTCAGAGTGCTGGACAGTAAGCGACCCCGACTTTAACTCCATCCCCAATCCACAGTACACAATCTTCAACCAATTCCATTTCCAATTCCCACATCTGTATGTTCATAGATTAGGCGGTGAGAGTGCGACAAAGCCAAAAGCCAAAGCCAAAGCGGCCATCGCAGCAAAAGAAAATAAAATTCAAACATTTTAACGGCCTTCTTACAAGATGGCAACCCACACACACACACACACACACACACACACATCAAGTTGCATGCCACATCGGAGCAAGTGAAATTGCCTTAATGCGCTGCTCCTATCTACATGACCAAAGCGATCTTCCCCTGCTGCCTCAACGAAAAAGAAATTTGATCTATTTCATTTCATTTCAGCGTCGGATTATGGATTGAGTACTGCGACTGATTGGGTGAAAACAAATGTGGGTGTGCCAAAAGTGAATACGAGCACACAACACACACAAATATGTACAACACACATACACACACACACACACACACACACACACACACACACACAATCACAACAATAATCAGGGACACGAACGCAATTTGCTTTTGGGGCGTGAAGGCAACTGCTCCTGGCTTTGAATATACGTCTGAAGGCTGTTGTTAAGGCTTGCCTTAATAGCTAGGCAGAGTCAATGATCAAAAGCAGCAACTAAGACACTCAATAACTCTTCCCTCTTTTCGATACACTGTAATCATGAGTTGCATACATATTTACAGACAGAACTTAACATCTGAATACTCTGAGTAGTATGCGAATCTATATCTATATTTGTATGTGCCTCTTACCTGTCTGTACCTGTCTGTTGAAGCTACATTTGTAACTGGATTAAAAACCAAATAGATAGGACTGTATGGCTAACCTATATGTATGTATCATTTTAGCTGTTGCTATCTATATAATCATATATGAAACATTATGCATAATTTCTCTTCCGATGTTCAATGGTGTCTTTTCCAGAGTGAATTATTTTTGTTGAAGTTTAATGGGTTTTGGGAACACCTGAAGCCATCACAAGTGGCATTTGGCATGTGCTGTCAATTGTGAAGCTTCCTGTAAATTGCACAGAGTTTAAGCCAAAAGAATATAAAGCAGAAGCCATAACCTCTTTAGTACTCTGACCCTTGCGGAGCGACACGAGCCCGGAGAGAAAGAAAAGTTCTTGAAGCCTAACAGCGGAAGAGCAAGTAAATACTACTTAGGTATTTATGTGGGTTTATGTGCTGCACGAAGAGGAAGAGGAAGAGGTGGAGGAAGAGGAGGAGGAGGAGGAGGTGAAGGAACCTTAATTATTTCATTTAATTTTGGTGGTGCACAGAGCAATTAAATACAAACAGATGTGCAAGTACCTGAGTCGGATACTACAAAAAACCAACGAAAAGTTGATTCTTTTTTTTTTTTCTTTTTTTTTTGGTAATTGTGAACTTTACGAAGCGTTAACATCGCGTAAAGATTGTCTAACTCGATTGTGGCAGCAAATGTCTCAAGAAACTGAAACCTTTGTGCTGCTCGTTGGAGAGAGGGCGATATACAACAACAACAACAACAACAACAACAAAGACATCCAGCGGAAGGGATAGACCCCAGCCGGGCCTCGATTAATGATTGCTTGATTGATGCGTCCCTCCGTTTGTGTGAGTGTGTGTGTGTGTGTGTGGCTTGTCAATCAATTTAACTGCTGATGCGCATGTCTGTCTATTTCAACTCACCGAAAAGGGGCGTGGTCACAGTTATGGCCTTGTCTTTTGTATCGAATCGATTGCATAAGTAGCGCCAAGTAGTTATACATATTCGGCTTCCAACTGGTAATTTGCATGAAAACCTTAAAGCAATTTTACAAGGGATATTCAGCGATCTCATGCGATGCGATGTGATGCGAACTGAGTCTATGTAAAATAGGCGGCACATCGGATGTCTGCTCAATGATTGAGACTTGACAGCTAATCGCTGGGTATTAAACAAAAGTGTGTCATAGAAAATAAACAAATAATGTGCCTGCATAATCATGGCTTTGCACACATGTGGCCCGAAGGCAGGCTTCATCGTTGCAATACAAGGTAAGACAAGATCGTAAAATCGTACAGTTTAGCTTCATAAGCATTCCATACTTCCATACTGAAAACGCATTTGTACACTCTGTACTCAGTGGGAAAGGGTATAATGCAGTTGTGCAAATGTGTATAGTCGACAGAAGGCAAGAGAGTAATTATGATGTTATTATTTGTTATTACCATCAAACTTCTGTCTGTCCGTCTTCCCCTCCGTTTACAGATCTCAGTGTGTATAAGCACTATAAACTTCGATATTGGTATACAAGTTTTCATATAGTAGTTGATATCATCGATAAAAATCGATTTGTGTTACCAGCAAAATATTACGTAAATATTTAAAATATGTGTAAAAAAATAATTAAGATCGATTAAAAAACAGATAAAAAATATATTAATGTTTAACAACAAAAGAAAAGCAGCATTTTTAGCTAACTTTTGTATATTTCTCATAAATATGTATATAAATTGTAAATTTAAATATTTTCTCATATATCTAAGTTCAGTTATTTGATTAATCATTGAATATACCAAAGTTGAATTGTCTACATTATACAAGCGGAAAAATGATCAATAAATTCGACAAGGCAAATCACAATACAAATATAACTATACAGTAAATTATGAATAAATAAATAAACAACTTTTACCACACACCTATTTACACTCATATACTTAGTATATGCATTTTTGCTCATTGTTAGCAAAACAGAAATCACAGAAATTTATTGGTTTCCTCCGAACGATCGTTGCACTTTCACTTAATCATTTTTTTTTTGTATATCAATAGAAATTTGTGTGTAAATTGAGTGATTTTCGAGAAATATATGCGAGTGTGTGGATGGATGTGTCACTTAGGTGGATAAATAATAGATATCGCTTAAAAGACTAAATTGGATTTGCACAATGGCAAACCAACTGCCGATATACCTGCTACGAAACCCATATATATTCTGAAATTGGTAAACTTGGTAGATAACAGGCGACCTCCTTCAGGGATCAGCATATGTATGTTTTTCGACCACGCCTGTTCCGCTGCGCCAACAAACACCTAAAATGTCTATATCTCTTTAGTTGCTGCCTTATTAATTTTGAATAGTGTTCCATGCTCATAGACGTAACACCGATTATATGTTAAATTTCAGTTTGTAAACCAAGTTTGACATTCACATATAAGCAAAGTATCTAAAACGTTTACAAAATCCATTAATACTTCTTCGATTCGATCCAAAGTTCATTAATAATGGAATTTTTCTAGGCACGCCCACCCACTGCCGACTCACTCCCATCCTAAGCAGCACTACTATCAGAGAAACATTTTTGAATACATTATTTTTTGTTTTAAGAGTAATCTTCCTTAGCACTTAAGTAACTCGAGAACAGTTGCTTAAGTGTTTCCGGTTATGTATTGGATCGTCTAAGCATATATATTTCTAGTACTAGGAATTTGTAGCTCTTTCTGTGATTTGCCTATGTTTTCTTTACTTTCTGTCTCACTCTTAATATCTCTCCTTCACTTTCTTTTCTTTTCTGGGTTTTTACATTTGAATACCTTGATATTTATTATATTCTAATCGAATAATATATATATCTAATGGAATAATCAGAATGATATTTAGAGGGAAGTCGTTTCGTATTTAAGGTTGTAGTCAGAGTTAGCTGCATGTACACAACATACGCAATTGGGAAAAACAGTGTGTGGCAAAGTTGAAAGCAAAATTTGATTTTCGCTGGCAACCCATTAGTTATCTATTGATGGCCTGTTCATTATTGGGCGAAGCCATTTTAGCTGCCTCATTGCCTGCTATCCCATATAAGCATTGCGTCATGACAACCCCGATGTAAGTTGGCCCATAAAAACCAAGCCTAATCACATCACAGTGGGCTGTGCAATAGAAGTAGTCAAACTGCCAGTCTCCAGTTTCGGGTCTCAGGCCCCGCTGCAGACCATTACGGTTACTGGTACTGACACCTAGATGGAGAAGGAGACGGAGGCGACGAAGACTGGGATGGAGACGTAGACTGGGTCTGCGGCTTATGGCTGCACTGTGGGTTAGGTTTTATTTCATTCGAATTTTTTTTATTTGCTTCCTGATTGCTTTTCACGCATGACAGGTACTGATTAGTTGGCTGACACGAAGACCATAAATGCATCCAAAAGGCTGCTACAATATTTCGCGACTTGCCACAAATGCGTTTCTTGCGTCTCAATGTTCGTCGTCATTCTGGGTGTGTGGCGCCTCAACATTTCCACGCAGCTTATGTAACTGCCCTGCCTCCGGCTAATCCAAGATGCTAGCCAAAATATGTGCACATATGCATACATATGTATACATATTTGCTTATATATGTATGTACATACATACAAAAAACAAAAGACTTAAGTAGCGAACCCTTTTTTACATTTCTTTATTTTCGTCGGGGCGATGCTAATGTTATTGTAACTGTAACCGACCTCTGCTGGCTGCTTGGCTGCTTGGCTGATGCGCCAGGCGTTGTTTCTGCTCATTTCCTATTAATTTATGTTAATTATTTGTAAAAGAAAGAGCCTCAGCATACCCGGTTGGCTGCCTCAACTGTCTCTGCTGTGTCAGCTATCTTTTAGCCGCTTTTTTTTCTCTTCTGATGTGCCATACCAGAGGCGAGCTCACAAGTTCACTGACTTGTTGACAAATGACAAGAGCTAAATCGTCAGACGGCGACTGTGTGGCAAGAGGCATAGACAATTGAAATCGGATAAAGACAGAGGCAGAAACAGAGTTAGAGGCAAGGGCAGAACCTGAGGTGGCATCAAACACCATAGATGCTACCACATGGACAGCACTCTCTGCCAGCCACAATAGAAGCCAAGCTATTCTCCAATGACTACAGTATGACTAAAGTTGTTGCCCGTACATTCTCACAAAAGGCACAACATTCTGGACGATGAATGTTGCAAGAAATCCTTTGTGTGTTATTTATTAAAATGCTTACAGAAATGTGATTATCGCCGGTCTTCTATTTTAATGATTTTTTTTTAATTTCGCAAAGACAAATAAAATTAATTAAATTTATTTAAATCTAAAGGCAGTTTTGCAACTCAGAGCTTAACGACAACGGAGGCTAATAATGAAATCGCAAAATGCTGGAATCCGGCTATTGTTTGGCAATTAAGCACAACGATTAGTGTTTCGAATTTTATTAGATAGCTCTCTGTATCTGTAGGCTATGTCGATGATGTTGTTATTCATTATAGTTGCCACTTGCCACTAATAGTCAAGAATGATCAAATTAAGCACTCAGTTTCATTTCATCCAAATCGAAACTATATATTGAAATTGCTTCTTGTCGATAGATTTGCTATTTTTAATATTATTACTTCAGCTTCTGCATTAATAATATAAACTTGAAAGCACAGTTTTTGGTAAGATCATCATCAAATTAAACTATTTTGCCATTATTCATCCACTAAGCTTGTTCATTTTGCTAGTAATTAATGATTCTTTCTTTGGCAAATTTGTTGTTCTTTTCATAATTATAGATTTAGATTTAGATTTTCTGACGAATTTACATCCCAAAACTGAGTTGGCAACCATCGCTATGCTATCATATTCATCTCCTCACAAGTCAAAACGACTTCTTAGTCTTTGAATAAAAAAAAAAAACCTTTTAGCTATAAGTCCTCCTGCGGCGGCCACAAATTAAAAACATTTATTTTATTTTTAATATTTATACATTTTGTTTTTCTCTCCTCTTCTATTTTTATAATGTTTTTTTTTTTTTTTTTTTGTGTATTTTTTATTGGCTTTTTGCGGACTTTTGTTTAGAACTTGATTGCGATAATAATGGTTATTGGTTCGGTTGCTTGACTGCTGATGTGTTGCGGTATTTTGATGTCTTCACCATGGCTGATGTCATGCCAGCATTGAGAAGCCGTTTATTCAGACTTATAATTAAAATGTTTTTGTTTGCCTAACAGGCAGCATTTGTCTGTCGAGCACAAAAAGCCATTGAAATTTGAATCGAAAATTAGCCGAAAAAATTCCCGTTTTATATTGAAGTCAAAATAAAAATGAATTCAAATAAAAGCCATATATTTTTCTGATCAGCATTAAAAGCTGTCAACAACTACGATCTAGGGAATATTTGCAATAAGAAGTTCTCGCATTTTTTTTTTATCAGTTACAGATTACAATAAAAGTCACAATTTGAAAGATAAAGCTAATTTGGCTCGAATATATGTACATGGCCATAATATTATTCAATGGTTAAGCAATAAATATGGGTGAACATTTTACGCACTTTTTTGTTAACAACAAATTGTAAATTATTTCAAGTTAAGGGCAATTAGATGATTTAATTGGCTTCTGGTTCGGTTTCATTTTGCAACCGGTTTGTGGCTTTTGTATTAATCTGAACTTTTTGCTTGTGCTTGTGGTTGTGCTTGTGCAGACCACTGAAAAGTATCTTTTGGCATCTGGCCGGCAATTTCCGCTTGGCAAAGCTCAGCTCTAGCAACAACACCTGGTCTAAGCTTATGTTTTCTATCTTCTGCCCCCATCCGTGCCATCTTACATCATACATACATACCATTCTCCCGCCATCCAAAAAAGTCATAAGTTTTTGGTACACTTGTCTTTAACACTTTTTGTGGCTGGCCAAAGATGTTTGTCCTCAATTGAAGTGTTTCAACTTCAAATTACTTCACTTGCACAACTTTTGTTGCTATTCGGCTTTTGATTTACATTTTACTTTGCGTTGATGTATTTATTGGTGCCCGACTATTGCATGCTCTGCAAATCAAGGTTAATTGTCTGCGCAGCGCAGTTAATTATTTTGCTTAGTTTTGGTAGATAACAATAATTCCCATTTTGTCTACGGGTCGACTTGGCTTCCCTTATCTGAAATGTGTCAACTCAGCTGTTGACGGCTGGGATATCTATACTTTATGGAGTCCGAGACGCTTCCTTTAGTCTGAGTTGAGGGTATAAAAACGCAACTAGTTATAACACAAAATATTACATATATTTTAAATATATATTTATATTTAACCTCGAATCATCGACTAAATCTACACTGTGATATTTGATATTGATTGATTTGATATTTACATTCAATTTTAATAAATTATTAAAAAAAAACACATTAAATAAATTATGGTTGTATTTTAAGATAATAAATCAGCGCAACAAACACTAGATAATAATAATAATATAATAATAAGGGGAACGAAGAGGCTGACAAGCAGGCAAGAATGGGGGCAGACAGACCCATGATAGGCCCTGAACCGTATTGTGGCGTAGGAAGACACACAATACGGCCACAAATCAAGGACGAAGAAAGACAGATGCGGGAACGGAGCTGGGCAGAGACACCAGGACTCCGACAAGCCAAAAGAGTCTCCTAGGTGGCTATAATCAAAAGCGATTTAAGCAAATGATATCCATGGGGAAGAATAGACTCAGAATACTCACAGGTCTATTGACAGGACACTGTAGACTGAGAAGTCACCTAACCAAATTTGGTATCTATAGCAGCAATGTATGCAGGTCTTGCGGATACGAGGAAGAATCCTAGACGCACCTCCTAACAGAATGCGTCGCCTTAACCAGGAAAAGATGCAGCATCCTTGGGCAGCATATGATGAGGCCCAAGGACATAGAAACCCTCAACCCAACAAAGATTCTAGCATTCGTGCAGGAGTTGGGATTGATGGAGGAGCTGTAGGCTCAGTAAGGGGGCACAATAGACCTTATAGGTCGCAGTGCTAAGTTTTCCCCAATCATAATAATAATATAATAATAATATACAATTAGATGGCTTTTTCACATCAAGATTCACCAAGCAATTCCATTTCTGTGGCTCATTCAATATCTTGTTTTTTTTTTACTTTTAAGTAATTTATTGCTTATTTTGAGCTATTTTCTCTGAGGGAAAACCATGTGCACTTTTCGAATTAATTAGGCTCATTTATTGTCACTGCGTGTGCCGTTATAGTCCGACCAGAAGTAACTGTTAAGACAGATAACAATCATAAATGCAAATCACACACACACACACACATAAGTCGCTTCGCCTACGACTGCGCCTCAAATTTATTGCTCAAGTCATGGGAAACTGGATTTTGGTTGTGTTACTTGGGAAAGTTCTCTAACACTAATATTATAACTAATATTTACAAATGATGGCTGACACTAAGTTTAATTAAGAATGGCCATAAGAAGATCGGAGCTCAGATGCATTTGCATAACTTTGAATACAATTGGATACAATCTTTTCGATCGTAGCTTAAATTAGGCAGCTCTGACATATCACTGACGATATTTAATCTCTAATTTATCCCCATAAGCAAATGTCGAATTTAAAATAGTTGTGAAGCTTTAAATTAATAATTTATTAAATACATTCCATATTAGCAGCAGGCATATCATGCACAGCTTTAGAAAAATATCAGTTAATCAATTATTATTGGTATATTGGCAAAGTCTGGCTCAGATTTACTAGGAAACAGTGGCCAAAACATGAAAATGTAAGCCTTAGAGAATTGTAGGACATTCTGCGAGTTGTGAATCAAAAGACTTGGGCGACAAACTTGCGCCGGCAGGCCGACTACACTGCTCTTGCACGATCTGTATGCTGGAGTTGAGTGTGGGAAGGGAGGGGGGGGGTGTGGTGCTCTTGGTGGCAGGGTAACTGTCGCTGACAAAAAAAAAAAAGAAAAAAACAAGACAAGACAATAAAAAGTGAAATTGTCTCGATACGTTTTCAGTTTTCAGCATTTTTTTGTTTTTCGTGGCACGTTTGTTGCTTTTCACATACATATTTCAAGCTGCCAGCAAATCAATGAAAGTTGACGCCAAAATGCAGCCAAGGCGAGCATGAACATGTGGGCTTCCAGCCAGCTAGTCGGGCAGTTAGCCAAGCAGGCAATTTCGAATGCTCGCATAATCGAACCAAAAATTGCTGCGAAACCTATCGAAAAAATTATCAAAGTACCGTGAAAAAAGTGTCAGGAGAAAGGCAATAACACCAAAATCGTAACTAGAGAAGAGGAAAGTATGTAAGCAAGAGCGATGGCGTGAGAGGCAAGTAAAGCAGCCAGCTTTGCACCTGAGTTGCGGGAACTGGCACATTGCGCTGAAGGACGTGGCTTAAAAGGTCAATACTCAAGAGATTTGACAGCCGAAATGAGCAATTAAACATTCAACAAGGCCTAAAACGACAGGCTAACAACTTTCACCATACGCCTGCCACTGCCTCAAAAATAAAAGAAAAGCAAAAAAACAAAAACAAAAACAAAAAAAAAACAATGTGATGTACCTCAACGCAGCGATCTCCCCAATACCAGTGGCAAGGGGGCATGGCATATATGCATGAGAGAAGCGACGATAAAACGGGCAACAGACAGACAGCCAACAATGTCAATCAGAAATGCCATCCACATGCAGAAAACTTGGATTTGGATATTTCGTTATTTTCTCTGCTTCCATTTTGTGTGTGTGTGTGTGTATGTGTGTGCTCTTATTGAAATTTCATTGAGAAATGCTGAAGGTTAAAATGCAAGTTAAGACATGAGTGGAAAGTTAAGTTCGAGTGACTTGAAAATTGAATGCTCTTACACACATTACAAATAGTGTTTCAAAATCTTAAAAAGTAATGACTCGTTATTTTTCGAGTGGCTGGCTGATTTGAGGTTTCTTTTATTACCAACTAATAAATAAATCATTTGTATTTAACTGATTTTTAGGCAGCACTATATCAAAATGCACATCATCACACATTTTGAGATATGGCTGAACATAATCAATGAAACTGCCTTGATATCAATATCTCTATATATATTATATATTTATTTTTTATTTATTTGCTTTATGTGAACTAACCAAATTATTGCACAAAAATTGTTAGTAGCTTAGCAATAAGTAAGTAAAGACGTTAAGAAGGCAGAGAGTAAGAGAGAGTTAAAGAGTGCGACATAGAACCTGTGAGCCTGTGGAGAAAGATGCGTTAACCACAGTAAAGAGGTTTCCTGGAGATATGTTGTTATATTATTATAATTGAGGAGCCAGCACTGCGACCTATGAGGTCTATTGTGCACTCTTCTGGGCCTATAGCTCCTCCCTCAACCCCAGCTCCTGCACGAATGCTAGAATCGTTGTTGGGTTGAGGGTTTCTATGTCCTTGGGCTTCATGACATGCTTCCCTCGGATGCTGCATCTTTTCCTAGTTAAGGCGACACATTCTGCCAGGATGTGCATTGAGAACTCTTCCTCGCTTCCACAAAGTCTGCATACGTCGCTGCTATAAATACCTAATTTGGTTAGGCGACTTCTTAGTCTACAGTGTCCTGTCAATAGACCGGTGAGTATCCTTAGCCTGTTCTTCCCCATGGATATTACTTATCGATATGTTGTTACTGTCGCAAACTTTATGGTATAGTCGTCCCAGATCTGATTTTGAAAATAAACTTCAATTGTGCATTGGGCAATTTGTTTTACTTGCTGTTGTGGTTGCCAAGTGCCCACTTGACGCCTCAGCAAGAGACCCTTACCCCCATTCCCCACTACCCGTCAGCATTCCATTACAGTTATGTCTTACCAAATTGAATTTCCATTTAAATGCACAGCGTGGCTTTGAGTTGTTTGAGTTGTTGTTGTTCTTAAAATTTACCAAGCATTTTTCGTGGGTTAATTTTTTGTTTTTTTTTCCGATTTTGATTATCATTTAGCGCACACTTGCAGCTGTTTGTGGTTGTTGTGATTGTTGTTGTCTTTACAAAAATAGTTCATTAACACTAGCTTTCTATGCGCTGTTGTTGTTGTTGCTGTTGTTTATTGTTGCTTCAACGAATTAACACCAAAATATTTTGTATGTCATCTTAATGCCCCTTTTGTGTTGCGCACAAGTGTTGCATTATTGTTTTTTTTTTTTTGCTGTGATTTGTTGCTATATTATGTGTGTTATTGTCGTCGCTTGCTGTTCCTGCATTTGTCAAATGCGTTTTAAACATCATGTGAAAATGTGAAAATGTGAAAATATGAAAATATGCAAAAGCATCGAAGTGGGAAACATGACAATGACACAATTGATGCAAAATGCATTTAATACGAAATGCACACACAATACCAGTATTAGCTTTTTGAAAAATATCAGACATTAGTTTGCTGTCGAATGAACTTTGAGATATTGTTTTGTATTGGGAAAGTGAGAAGAGGTTAATGTTATTATTATGCAAAATTCATTAGAAGAATAATAGATAGATAAAAGATAAATTGACTTCCGATTGTTAATTCATTTTCCTAATTCACCTCAAAATGGTAAACAAATAAATGAATAATAACGCTTACAACATTTTGAAATGCTGAATCACTTTTCCACAAAAAAAAATGCTTTTTCATCAATTTAGTTTTAAAGTTTTTTTTTGGTTTTACTCATTAAAAATGATTTATGCTCCATGTGGTAAAGGAAATACTTCTTTCAATGAAAATTTCAAATTAGCTTATTCTTAAAATATATTTTTTGTGCCCTTCTCTTCTCAGAATATCAAAATAGTTAAAACTCGTTGACTTACATGCTGCAATGGTCTTTTAGCTCAATTATCTGTAAGAAACCAAAAAAAATGGTTTGTTAAATGCGGATCATTCTTCAAAATAATATATTGCATTGCACAATGCAATCTGGCAATGACAAAATGCCAGACAATCATTCAAATGTCGCAGCGACACAAATGACAGAAAACAAACAAACTGAAAAATGTCATAACAAGCCCCGAAAAAATGCAATAGCAAATGTCAAATCGTACCAAATCAAGCCACAGACAACAAATATTTTTGCAAACTATAGAAAAACAAGTCAGAACACGTAACTAAGGCACACCGAAGTCTACATTCCCTCGCAGACCGATATTCATAGCTTAATTTTGATTCTAATTATAGTTAAATTGACCTATTGTTGTTGCTATAGGAACTATATGATATAGTGAACCGATGTTGATAAGATCTTTAGTACACATTTGCATTCAAAAATGCATTAATAGTTTCTATAGTTTCTACGGCAGCTATATTGTGATCCGATCCACACAATAACCCAATGCAGAGCTATAAAATTGTCTACAAAAATAAACAAACCGACAATAATTATATTCTTGCTGCCACAGCCCCAACAACGACAACAGCAGAAACAACAACGAGCTGTTGCTGTGACCCACATAGGCGGGAAGTGTAGAAGTGGGAAGGTAGTGAAGCGGTTGTGGCGAGGGGATGGAGGAGGGGGGGATACGTTGTTGAAATTGCTGGTGAGGAAGCTGCCAAAGTTAAAGGCAAAGAAGCAGTTGGCCAAAAGTTGCAATTGTTGTTGTTGGATAATAGCGGCATTTTAAAACGCTTGCATTGTTTCGTCGGTTTTGTGCTGCTAGTGGTGGTGTGGTGGTGTAGTGGTGCTGCTGCTGGATTATGCAACCGCACGAGTAGCAAACATGAAGAAACAGTTATCTGTGAAATTGCATCGACAAACGTGATGAACGTTACCCCAATAGAAAAAGACAATAGCAATAACCCCAACACCAACACAAACACCAACACAAGCACAAACACCAACATTAACAACTACAACGACAACGACAACGACAATGACAACAATGTTAGACTCTAACTACCGATTACAAGGTAAATCTAGCACAAGCTCTCTTCCGACTTGACTGCGCTTTTGCGCCTAATTCTCATGTCATGGCAAATAGTTTTTAGATCTCAGGCAATGCCAAGTCGAGGCAGTTAACGTGCTGCGGTGAAGATGCTGCACTTTTACTGCGCTTTTCTCACACCCGTACCCACGAGCAACAACAACAACAATGACAACAACAACAACGACAACAACAACAACGACGACAACAACAACAACGACGACAACAACAACGACAACAGCAACTTGACATAGTCCCGTAATATCAGATTGGTTTAATTAGATGCTGAGCTACATTTGTTGTAGCCCTAAATGCGAGCGCTGCTCACAGAGTCAAGAAACAATTATAATTCATTGTTAGTTGATTGCCTTAGCTAGGGGGAGTTGCGAAAGCAATATTTATAAGAAAAAAAAAACTTATTAATATTTACCTGTGTTATAATTTAAAAACAAATTTGATGATATGTGCATTAGAGTGGAGTGGAACTTGTCAGCACAAATGTACACAATTTTAATGGATGGGGCTTGCTTAGGTTGTCAGCAAGAAAGTAGTTGTTATGTGGCAGGGTCATTACTACCTCAAGAATTGAATCTTATGGCAATGGCTTCTACAGTAGTCGTTATGAGGAATGGACAGCCTAGCTGAATGATTTGCTATCGACCAGTATCCTGTAATTTCACCTTATTGAGCTTGTACAACTGTTCAAAGCAAGGCCAAATCAAATGCGAATTAGTGCAGGTAGTAAGTGATTGCACCTGAAGTCTTTAAGTTGCAATATACATCCCACCCTCTGCCAAAGGATAGATGTAATGTACAGTAATTGGGTAGCCTGTGTAAAGGCCCATCCGGTCCTGGAAAACCATTTATCCACTATTCCTTGGCGGGGATATAAACGTGGAAAGAGATAGTTGGAATTATGAGGCAACTATATGGCCGATCTCGCTTGGAAGTGGTGGAAAGGCCAAAAATATTCCGAGATTTATATTATAGTTGTGAATATGTTCGCATTGATATAGATTGAAATTGAAAAATAAATTCGACATAGCAGACCTCAAGTCGACGAAAATTGTGTGTGTCTTGTTTTATTGTGTGTTGAGAATTTGTGTTAACATTAAAGTTGCGCCCTTTTCGGGTAATTACGTTGCACACAGCAGCAGCAGCTACTGCAACAGCAAACGCATTGCACAGTTGCAGCTCAGGCGCCTAATGAGCTGATTGTTCTGCAACAACAGCCAACGCGACTGAGTCGAACAACAACAACAATAACAACAGCTATGACAACAAACACAATAAGTCGAGAAAACGTGCAACTAATTCGCTGCAGCACTTTGTTCCTATTCGCATTTCGTTGCTGTCCCACATTTTTTGCATTACTGTCTGGGGGCAAGTTCGTTTCCTAAGTCTTTTGTTTTGCACAGCGTGGGTAAAAAAAAAGAAAAAAAAAAGAAAAAAAATGCAAACAATATCCAACGAAAAGCAAATTCAAATCAAACTGAAAACACAAGCCAGCAGACATAACCGCCATGCGCTGATTTCGATGGCTGCGACGGCCCCTCCCAGCCGCCTAGCCTCCATGCCACGCCCACAGCACAATTGTGGGCCAATTGACAGAATTCTTTTTGTTCAAGAGGGTGTGTGTGGGGATTGGGGTTGGCAGTTATTTCACATATTTCTGCAGTGAGCGGCACAACTCAAAGCTGTCCGAAAAACTCTTACGATATTCGATTATGAAATGCGTGTTGGCGAAACTGATTCAAGAGACTTCTTTTATTGTTTGAGTGCACTCAAAGCATAAGCCCCGCTTTCTTTTACAGCTATAACAATATGCCAGCAACAAGCAACAGCTGATGAAAAACAAAAACAACATTGACACATTTGCACAAATTAAAAGTGAAGTGTTAATTAAATCAAACGACAATTTGTCAAGGATGACCATCGTAAGATGCCCGGAAAACATCATTGCAATCAAATGCGCTGCGCCCACTTTTCCCATTTCACCTTTTGAACTCGCAATTATGATACAGCGGGCGACAGACCATAGAAAACTGCATACCGATTGTTAATTACCTTCAAATCGTAAATTGTCAGGTTTTTGACCAACGATCACGTAAGCAAAAATTGACGTCGTCATATGCCTTGTACCCATGGAAATTACAAAAATGGGCATAATGAAGTTGTACCAAAGTATGTAATAGTCAAATGAAAACTTCCCCGACCCCGCATATATATGCTTGATCAAAACCGAGACGACTCAGCCATGTCCGTCAGTCCAATTTAATTTATATTCTTCTAACTTAAATTTTAAATGAAAGAAACTAAATTTAAAAGCTTTAAGTGAAAAATCTAAACGATATTATTATGAATCTGGGGATATTAAGCCCTGAAAAATCCTAGTAATACAGATATTAAAAGTTTTAGAAGAAGATACAAATAGTGAGACATAAAATAAAAGGCAGTAGAAAGTTGTTCGTTAGGAATAGAAAAGTTAATTTAATAAATACATTTAAAATACCTGTCAAAATTTATTAAAAATTAAAATTCGATCTCTCTCGACTAGCACTATTCTTAGTTCTTACTGATTTTTCTTCCCAAATTCGAAAAGAATTGATTCGTAAGAAATATATGCTGATCTAGATAACTTAAGAACTGAAAACTCCAAATGGTGAAAAGTAGAATATAATAATTGAAATACTTTAAATAAATTCTTATGATTTCTCAAGAATTAAATTTGGTTTATTATTATCATAATCATTATAATTTTTCAGTGTCATTGACTCAAGGTCATATACTCACAACTTTTGTCAAATAAAGTTCAAATTATGTAAGTTAAAATAAAAGTTGTTTGCAGTGGAAAATGCATATACATAGAAATATGTATATATATATAAATCATACATGTATATATGTTTTTAAGGCTGCAGAAACTGAAACCGAACTAAAAAAAAAGAAAGAAAGGAAGAGACGCGTCGCATCAACCGAATCGGCGGCAAACAAATTAAACAAACTTGCTTAGGTGCTGAGTTGCTTAGGTGGTGATTACGTGGCCAGGGCCTGAGATCATTACATCATCCATTGGCGTCACATCATTATAATCGAAGAGCCGCAAAAAAGACAATGGATAGTGCCCATGCTATTGCCAACATTGTTTCCACTCTCAGTCTGAGTCTCAGCCGGTGTTTTAGTCTCAGTCTGAGCTTAAGTATCAGACGCCTCGACACATTTTCTGTGTGCTGGCTGTGCGACCAAAACTTAAAAAACAAGAGTGCTCAAGTCTAGAGTGCCCGACTGTCAAATACCCGGTACCCGGTATAATCCCGATTTTTGTAGAATATATAAGAACGGAAGGAAACGAAGGAATACATACAAAAACACACAATTTGCCACCTGTGCACTTTTGGCAATGGTTGGGCTTCTCTTTGAAAACATACGGATAGAATTCAAATAAGTAAGCATTCCAAGTTGCAATATCAGGGAAAGGTGTTCCAAATTATTTTGATTGTGATATACGATAAAATACTTATAGAATTTGCTGTTATATCTCTTTTATGCGTACAACAAAACGGGAATAGCAAATCGATGCATGTCTACTTAAGGAGAAGTTATAATTGATATACGTGTGGTAAACAAGATCTGAAATATATTATAGTTGGTGTCTCCAGTTGTCATAGTCTTCTGAGATCGGCAATAGGCTCGTACAGATAGGCAGATAGACAGAGAGAGAGAGAGAGAGAGAGAGAGAGAGACGGACAAGCAAATAGCTAAATGAATATCATGCATCATTTATGAGATCGCAGAATCTTTTTTGCACACTATCAAACTACCCCTTTTGCCCATTTTCAACGGGTATAGGGTATATATTTATATATGTATATATATATATATATACGTATATATATAATACGTATACAAAAATTGCAATGCTTCAATGGAGCGATTTGCGGTCACATGATAGCCCTGCCTAAAACTGGAACAGCCGATTCACTCACTAATCACTGCACTGAGTACTACTCACAGCTGATGACTGCTGACTGGCTCTGAGGTGTTACTTGACTTCATTTGCTGATATCGTTGGTGTTGTTGCAGTTGTCGTTGTTGTTGTAATTAAGGTTTTTTCTTTTTTGGTTTTGTTTTTGCTTTTTTTTTTTTTTTTGCTTACACTTTGCGTATTGGTTTCGGTTTCGATTTATGTTCGTTTTGTGTGCAGTCGACTTGAACCCTGCCTGAGTTTGGGAGAGGGGGAATGGAAGGGAGGGGGATGGACTGTCGGCCTAAGCCAGTCTCCATGCATTTTTATATGGGGAAGTGTTTGCCTGCACGGTAATCGATACCTCAGCTGCACAGTACACAGTACACAGTGCTCAGTGCTCAATGCTTGGCAGTTATTGAAGTGAGTCTTGTATCTAATATGAAACACGTAATCACAATAATTGTCTAGCATTCGTCGCTCCACTCATATGGTGTACATATGTACATACATATGTCTGAATTTATGAATGTATTTGCTCTTCGCATTGATTCGCACACAAAGCTAAAAGCCCCAATCATCTGACGAGCATTCGGCGCTTGTTTATTACTCGTTATTATGTCATACTCTTGCTCATTCGCTTCCTGATGATTTGAATCTAAACTTGTCGTTAGTAATGCATAAAATTTGCCAACTAAAATGTTGGCAAACTGGGCAAAAAAACAGAGATTTAACCTGCTTGCTGGCATCTGTTTGGGTGGTTTGCTGATTCGCTCGGCAGACTATCATAAATATATGTTTTTCTGTACAGATCTCGTTGAAACTGTCTATATTAATACAGCGTTTGTTTTTAACAAAAATATATATTTAAAAGAAAAGAATATACAATGAAATGCACTGCATTCTCATTGAGCTGACTAGAATTGCAATATGTCTTCAAGTTTGCCTCTAGTTTCCACTTATTTATGGGTTGCAATAACCTCGAAATGGTATCCTTAAATCCAGCCTCAGTTGTGGTTGGTTGTGCAGAAATTCTATCTGATTAGCATTAACCGAATCTTATACGATTTAAGTGCATTAACTCATTGGCTTAAGCTCGAATAAAGTGTGGTGTTAGCCTCAATCCATAACAAATGCTTCAACCAACAGCCGTATTCTACCACAAACATTTCGTATTCTTCTCTTCTCGAATGTTTTTGCAATAATTTAATATATGTATATAAATGTCACAAACAGATGATAAAGTCAAACGATTGTTTCAAAATACAATTTAAATTGAATGAATATAAAACATTTCGTTCAATTCTTAAATCAAATGCACATTCATTGTTAAATTAGTTTTTGTATTCTGTTCTTTATTTTTAATTGCGCAAGCATAAAACAAATATTAATTAAAGCTCAAAATATAATTGCGAAATCCGGCTAAAGACTACAACATTTTTATTGTTACTTAAAATTTGTTAGAATTGGTTAAAATTGGTATTATTGAAGCATGTTGAATGAAAAAGTATCAACACCGGATCAACTACATAAAACGGTTCCTATAAGAATGGAAACCACGCAAGTGGATATAATCTTTGGTGTGTCTGAGATTGCTTTTGTTTCTTTTCACATTTAACAACATTTTGTTTGTTTGTTTGTTGACTATTGTGCCTTTACTGGGCACACTCCAACCTCAACAATAGTAGCCTTCGTGATTTTGTTATTGTTTCTTGTTGTCACTTTTTCATATTTTGTTCAACACAACGCCCCCCGGCACGCCCCCTTGCTCGTACACCCTTCGCCGACATTGAAAGGTTTCGCCTTGAAATCGCATTCGAAGTGGGAAATGATTTTTATGTTTTTCCTGCTATTCGGTCTCTGTGGGAACTTTTCAATTACGATGTTCGAGTATCTGGTCAAGGTAAAAACAACTCGCGTTATATATAACAACAAAAACAACAATAACAACAATAACAACAAAAACAACAGCAGCAACACCAACTGGTTCTATAAATCACTATCATTTCTACTGAAAATGGTGTGCCCAATCTTGAATGGGTAAATGGCTAATTTTGTATTTTAAATTTAATTGTTGAGTATTTAAGTAAGTAATTAAAATAATTAAAGTTATGAGAACGTTATGTCGGGCATAACCAACTGCGAAATACTCTGCTACCAGTATTACACCATACAGTTATAATGGAAGTGGATATCCATTTCCGCTCGAAGGTATTACACATTTAAAATTGGGAGACTCTAACTTTGGAAGTGTGTGTGGGCCAGACAAAGGGTCAAAAGTAGGGTGTTACCTTCTTTAGGGGACTAAGAAATGATTAATTTCAAATCGATATATCTCCCGTAAGCCCCCACAGTTTTTGAAGTTATATTAACACTATCTTCCGCAATTATATTGATCGAACGGTAGACTATTGGAACATCCTTCTAATATTGATTTAAAAATTTATTGGCAATGCCCACTCCGTCTTAAGATCCATCACCCACAGTTCAAAAAGTACATTAATAATTAATGATTTAGCCTTAAAATTGTGGTTTTATCGATTTGCGATTAGCGATTTTATCGATTTCCTGGCACTTTGTCTGACGCAAATGTTTTAAGTCTCGATCTCTGAGGGAGTCGGAAAAATTGCGTTGTACGGACAGACAGCATGTCGGACATTGCACAAAACCAATATACCATGATACCTTCGATATCAGAGTATAATAATTTCACATCAGCTTGATTTTACCTTCCGTGCACGATACCTCCACTTAGTGGGTCATTGAAGACACAACAACACCAACAACAGCAACAACAGCAGCAACAACCATTTCTGCACGATTCTCTTTTGATTAGTCTTTTATGTATGAGTTATTGAATAAAAAATCCATTTTGTTTAATGCGCAGAAAAGGCCACAATATGATCCGCAATCGATAGTGCCACACTTGACTCAAGCCGACAAAGGCCAAACAACGAAAACGAAGCAGTTGGACATAACCGACTGCTCAATACTCTGATACCTGATACCCGAGTAATGCTAGCTTGAAAAATGTAAAAGACCTTTCGAGCGAAAATGGTAAGGACGTGACTCGATCTTCAAATAGGTTGCCCATTTTCTTTTGGGGCAAAGTTACTAGCGACCTTGCTTCCGATTTGAAAACAATAGCTCTAAGAATATGGGTGTCGTGAAATTACAGAATTGCCGCTCAGTTCTATCTTCCAGATCTAAAATTATGGTATATATGTATGGGATTTTTCAATTGAAACTTTGCGGCGATATCGATTTCTACTCTAAATATCCAGTTTGTTTGGAGCTGCAAACAAGTCGAAGATATACCCAATATATATCAAAGTAGAGAAGCTGAATCCCTCACTTGGGAAACTGGGTCGACAAGCAGTGTCCGCGCATGGTGATAGGTCAGTATTTGACAGAAAAGACTAATATTGGAGATTAAGCTAGAGACCATATGGTTTTATTATATCGCTACTATATTTTCAACATGGTATTGGTATTGGCATAATATTTGATTTCCTTATATGTACGATTTGTTTTGCACTTAACTTTCCATAAACCTGTTACCGGCACCAATAATAAAGATAAAGTGTTCCAACTGGGTATGAGTTTAACTTGGCACAACATTGATCGACTGTCAAAATTTCATTTAGATCAAGTATGTATATATGTACATATCTATACATACATGAAGCTTTTCGTTTTTTCATTTTTTGTTTTGCTGGTGTAACTGAAACTTGGTTTACAGCGGCAGGTTGTAAACGACAGCGAATAATTAAACTGAAGACAAGTCGTGGAAGGAAGACCTGTTAGCTGTTCGTTGGTTGGGCTCTGGCACCGGGTCGACTGGTTGTCAAAGTTTGACCATTGGGCGCAGCCCGACGACCGCCAAAAGACAATGCGAAATGAAATAATAAGCGGCAGCGTTGCCCAAAAAACAACAGCAGCAACAACAGAAAACAAAAATATAATAAAAATCAGGGTATAATAAAAATAACAAGCTACACAACAGCAGCAACAACAACAACAACACAAAGATTAATGTCGCATGACAGTAATGACGGAAATCTGAAGTAGCCGCCTGAAGTGACCGCCAAGTGGACGCAGTGCGGCGCCTGGACAAAACAGACAGACGAAGCAAAAAGTGAAAAAGTTACCATTGAGCTTGGAAAAAAATGAAGAAAAACAAATAAAATTGACAACACTTTCAATTGTCGCATGTCGGCAACGTGGGCCGGGGCAGAGCAGAGAACTACCCCAGCCGTCCCTAGGCCACCCAGTCCCTCCCCCAACCAAATAATAATAATAATAATAATAAAAGAAAAAACCGTAGCTAAGCGAGCGGACAACGAAATTGTATGCTTTTTAATGAAAGCAAAAGTGAAACGCGTCTTGATCAACGGGGCCCAGCTGATGGCCAACTGGCCGACGTTGATCTGGAGGGCCCTGCGAAACCGAAAGTGGTTATATTAACATTTAATTAACCCACAAGGCTCACAGGTCTGTTTAGTTACCTGTGCACATCGAGCTACAAATTGCGCTCAGTTTTTGCTGTATCTTCCTGGCGAAGTTTACTTAAAGAATCAAATTGCTGGCATAGTTAAGCAATTGTTAAGAAACCAATTCGAATTGCTATCATGTTGAAACTTATTGTTATGATTAAGTATGTATAATGTGGTAACTAATACATATGCTAACAAGAAATTCAACACATTAGTTGCCAACCGTCTGCAGCATAGGACTTGAAGGGAATATCGGCCAAATTTCACCGCATCATTAACAGTTGTATGGCCACTCAAATTAGTCGGCCTTAGTTGGACACGAAACTGAAGAGCATTAAATTGCTGGCGTTTTGTCTAAGCGAGCCAAAGCGAATCCGTTGACAATGCATATTACATGGACAGATGGGACAGATGGGGCAGATGGGTGCGGTCTTTTGAGCCAAGTGATCTGGTCCCGCGGCGCAGCGCATTGAAAATGTTGTGTTTTATTTTAATTTGGCGCTTAAAAACGTTTGTTAATTTACATTTAATTTATTTTGCAATGAAATGCAGGCAGTGCCGCTCATAAATTGTCCATTGCTACCGTATCCCCCGGCACCATTCAATTCCATTCCACTCCATTCCCAAGACCCAAGCGAAGCCCAACTCCAGCCTCGAGTTACCAGACCCAAGTCTGGCCATTTTCAGCCGAAGCAAATCGATTTTGGTAGTTTGCTATTTATTTTATTTATTTTTGTTTTTTTCATTTTTTTCCGCTCGTCTTGATTTTGTTGTTGTTGTTGTTTTTTGGTTCGCTCTGCCGTTAAGAGAAAGGTGCTGCTGATCAGTCGGCAAACCAGTAAACAGCAACAGCAACAAAAACAACTATAAATAAAAAACAACAACAACAACAACACACGCGCAATTCACTTTCTAATGATGCACATAAAAAATAAAAACAAAACCAAAATAAAAAATCGCAAAAAAAATCTCTTTTTTATTGACATTGTGCCTTTTACGCTGACCGCAAAAATGCACAGCCAAAGCAACCAAATATGACAACAATAACTTTGAAAAATGTCCTGTCATAAAATTGTCAAATTTATCAGCAAAATTAATTTCGAAACTTGAAAAATATTGAATTATATGAGCCATTACATTATAATTATACAGAAATTGATGCATATGTAAAAAATATACAGGATGTGCGAGTATTTAAATAGCAGCAACATTAAATGCAAAATTTATAACAATAATCATAAATTACAAGTGATCAAATTTCCATTCGCTTCGACGAAGCTGCAATGCTCTTCAAAATACATAGAGTATTATGGTCTATTCATTTGTATTTTCTTATTCTCTGAGCGATCAGTACGTGAATCATGAACCATTAATTATGCACTGAACAGCTGAGGAACGCAGAAATCATTTATTATATTATTATTCTTGGAATTTCGATTGATCGATAATAAATTTCCTCTCTCTCAATGTCAATCCAAATCAATTTCTGATAGCAATAAAAATAAAAAATATTTTCTAAGACTTAAAAAAAAGCAAATGTGAAGATTTTTAGAAATATTGAAGAAATATTTGAAGAAAAGTTAAAACAAAAAAAAAAACAAACTGGAACGAAATTCAATTCAATTATAAGCCAGAAGTATTTGCTATGAAGATCATTAAGTTGAGAGAATAATGAATTTAAAAGAAGAACGTTTCCTCATGAGTCATCATAAATAATTTTAAAAACTAAAATTAATATTCAAAGGTAGGTAGGTAACGGTAGGTAACGTTATGGGAGATTAATGGTATTTTTGCTGTAGACTTTGGCGATTGCAATCTTAAAATCTTAGGTTAGGCTAAGCACATAAGCCAATATTATACATGGGTACACGTATTTAATTTTAATACGGTGTAAACCTATTAACTAAACTTATTCAACTTGCGATAAAGAGTATGACAAAATGTCATTTAGCTGCAAACTGGTTTCGCAGTTGGCAATTGGCAATTGGCCTTTTTGGCGGGTTTTTTTTTTCGTTCGTTACCATTTAGATGAGTTATAGGTGAAAATTGTCGCGAAAGTCGTGATTTATGAATCGGTGGCTATTACAGCTCTTGCCACTGTTGTTGTTTTTGTTGCTGTTGCGCAAACAGCGCTGTGAAGGTCAAGAAACTCTTCAGCGCTTCACTGGCTTCGTTTTCAATATGTTGTTTCGGTTCGGTTTTTTTTTTTTTGTTGAGTATCTTACCATTTGTTGGCATTTGACTTTAATTAATTAAAGTAAATAACTTTTCGCCCGCAATACCCGCAAACGCATTAATCATTGAAAAATTAACTCAGACTTCCGTTCACCTAATTTATAACCACAAACAGAGAAAAATGAAATGGAACACAGAAATTTCAGTGATTTACTCGTTGGGCTCCATATGAGGGCGAAACACCTGGAAGCCCCAATATATCTGATGTGAATTTTTTTGCACAAGGTTTTAGTTATAAATGAGATATTCTTAATCCAGACAGTTGATCAGTCATCTATAGGGACTTAGTTAGGACGGGATAGGATAACGTTCCACTCTAGATATTCAAGAAGCTAATGCTTTTTTGTGTGTACTTTTTTGAGATAATTAACAATTCCTTTCGATCGGTGTATAGATTGATTGACGGAGATTTTCCATTGATCTTGTTTAGATGTATATAGACTTACGTATGTATATAGATACTATCTGGTAAAACACCAAAGTAGGAGTTTTATTTTGTCTCTTTGTGAAGTTATTGCTCAAGCTAAGTTTACTTGCGAGCTTTATCAACCAGCTGAGCAGTGTGTCACAATCGGAACCGCATGTTTACCTATTAAAATCCGGAATCGGAATCGGAATCATGCCCTAATTTCAAAAATATTATTTGTGGAACATCAGAATAGGCGATGCTGTTATTTATACTTTTACGTAGCGGTACCGTACCGTAAAAATCAAGGTACCAAAACGTAATCGATTACCGTAAAAATGTTTGAAAAAATGCCGGAATTTTTACCGGATTTTAAATACTTAGGAATCGGAACACTGCAGCTGAGTTCTGCTGAGATACGGTAGATAAGATCGGGACTAGGGACGAGTTATGCTTTGAATTTTAAGGTATATGTCTGCTAACTAACTGCTAACCTACTAAAAGGTTTATTATTATTTTTAGTAATTATATGCGCATTCTGTTTATTGTCTCTTTCATTCATTAATATAATTCATTTAATTAATTATCTTAATTTTTATTGTAGTACTTAAGCATTGTCTCTGTTGGCTTGGGCCTAACTGTTAAACTGACAGCGCTGTCAAATTTGTTGTTGCTATTGTTATTGTTGCCGTTGCGGTTCACACGTGCCTTAATTAAATTGATGAACGCTAGATGTCGCTCTCAGCGATTCGTCTCTGCTTCCTCTTCTGCATGCCTGCCTGCTTTCCTGCATCCCCCACCCAGACCCTATGCCTGTTTGCTTGTTATAGCTTTTGGTTGGTCTTTGTGCGTGTGCGTAGGTTTCGTAGCTTTAGTATTCTTTTCACTTTTGCTTGTTGAGAGTGTGAAATTACAACAACAACAACAATGGAACTGAACTGGAGTGCGCCTACAACAGCTACAACAGCTCCCAGCTGCGTGGGACAGCCAGACAGCGCAAGAGCAGGTGGACGAAGAAACACGAAAATAATGAGAGCGCCAAAGAGATGGTGAGAGCGAGCGTGTGTGTGTGTGAGTGAGTGTGTTTGGAGAGAGGGCAGCAAGGCAGAGCTGAAAGAGACAACTGCATTGTTCGATTTAACTTTCACTAATTGCCCGTTGACAATGCAAAGACGCGACGTCGAGGCAAGTGCAGACCTTTGGCATTATTGTTGCTGTCGCTGTTGCTGTTGCCAGTGCTGCTGCTGGTGTAGCTTGTCTTTGCGTGTGTGGGTGTGTGTGTGTGTGTGTGTGTGTGTATGTGTGTGCGTACATATATTAACGAGCAAGTACACAGCCTCCGCCATGCATCTATGCCAATTATTTTGCGCAGAAATTTCATTTACTTTCTATATGGAAATATTTGCACACTTCAACATTCTTAAAAGCTTAGAAAGTTTACACCAATAAGTTAACGCCCAGTAAGTTAACGTCGCCGCAGACGCTTTAAAGATGCCCCAGCCAACCCAGCCAAGTAAGCAATTTAAATTTTTATCTTTTTTTTTTATTGGTTTTATTTTTAATTTTATGGCGTTCGGAAATTGGCGGCCCCGTTTCTTCATCATCATCATCATCATCAGCATCAGCATCAGCATCGACTTCACCTCTTCCTATTAAATTGTTGCTGTTGCTGTTGTTGTTGCTACTGCTAATTAAATGATTGTTTGATTTGATTTTGACAGATAAACGCGAATAGATAACAATATATACACATACAGAGAAGGGTCGCCATTTGAAAAGCTATGCGAAAGTTTCATTCGGAATCTCGTCTTGAGTCAACTGGGTGATGATGGATTAGTGAAATGTGTCAAATTCACTTAGCGTTCCAAATTTATGGGTGTGGGGACCATTTTGGGAATTTCTCCAAATCAATTTGCATTTAAAGATATGGCGACGTCTTACTTAACATATACTTCAGTATTTATAGTATAGTGTCTGTATTTGGACACATTTACATGTTTCGAGAATCGCAATATATATCAACTTTTTTTTATCACAACTTAACATTTTTATTATTATATTTATTTATTAAATAATATTTAGATATCGTTAAGGCTTGAACTAAGTAAGTGTAACCCTAAACTGCAATTTTCTAAGTGTTTCTTTGCAATTTTAAATTTTCATTTATGAAAATCTTTTTTAAAAACTTTGGAGTGGTTTGAGACCACATTAAATAAATATATAATGTATATTTAGATCAAATTTCAGACTACATATATCTTAAATCTCCTATGGAGAAATAATCGATGAAATGAAATAAACTTGATCTACGCGCCTAGAATGTATATATGTACGTATATACTTTAAGGAATTGAAGCTAGTTGCAATGAAAATATAAATACGCTGGAAAACAAGTTTCGTTGCACTTAAACAAAATGCTGATACAAATAAATGCCGCCCGAGTATACTCCAAAGAGAGTCTCTACGATGAGTCCACCACGTCCAATCTCCAAGCCCAGAGATTGCAAAAAGCTGCTCGTGTCAAAGAATTATCAAGCAACAGGAGATTGGATTGCTTGAGATGCCTTGCCACTCTGTCATATCTGCCACTTTTCAGTAATCCGCATACTCAAATTCTAATAATTCTAATAGCAGCCGTTACAGCAGCTGCTGTAAAACCTGATTTCTATGCTGCTTATGTTGCATCTGAACTTTAAGTCGATGATGTGCAGCAACAGGCTAGATGCAGCCACAAGCCCCTCTCACTCTGACTCTGTCCCTTTGTGAATGGCCAAGTCATAGATAAATCTTGCCACGCAGCAGCAATGGCTATCTGAATTGGACTGCAGATGTTGTCTATTTCATTACTTACACCCAACACAAACACACCAAACACACACACACACACCTGTGTGGTGAGGCGAGCATAAGAATTCCACCATAGCGAACTTGTCGTATGCGGCGACGTATATGAGACGGGGGCCACACTACTCGGATAAGTACCTCTGGTGGGAGAAAGGATCTTGGTCATTAACTCGTGGCCTTCGACAGTAAGCCAGCTATCCCCCGGTTAGCCACTATGCACTCGATAAGTGGCCAACCAATACACAGAGCCCAGTTATGTCATGGGATGTGAACACTGGAAAGTTGGGCTGACGCTAGCAGTATTATAGCTCTCTCTCTCTCAACCATAGGCTGTAATTAGCCACAGTGAACATAAAGTGGAAGCAGGCTGCAGGTGGTATGGTTGCCTTTATAGGGAAACAGGCTACGGGGGAGTGCTTATCAGAGAGAGCGTTCCAAGAGACCCCTAAAAGTAAGCAGTGGAAGGAAGTAAATCACAAGGAGAAGGCCAGAAAGCCCATTAAATTGGGAGCCTGCATGGGAGCCATTTGGCAAAGATAGAGGCCAGCTACGAGAATAAACTTCGCAAGCGGATGAGAAACTGGGCGAGCTAGGGGAAGCGATTACAAGGATCTGGAGGATCCAGAGGGGTGAGCTACTGCTGCAGCTGGACAAACCGTGCATGGATACCTTGGCGTCCAAGTGCCTCGTGGGTGGATACTCTAGGCGAGCAAGCAGAGCGTGGCCATCGAATCCAGGGATCTGGACGAGGTCACGTTAAAGGAAGATATTAGCGATGCGCTAAGGGAGAAATTTGGGTTGCAGCCGTTAACACTGAAGGGCATCAACCTGCGAATGGATCCGTCCTGTTGTACGCGGCACAGATTTGGGCAATGGCAATGCCTGATAAGAAGGGACTGCAGCCGTGGTCAGAACAGGAATATTGCCGCTTGACATACTAGGGAACGAAATGATGGAGATTAGCGCTACTCGGGCAGTATCGGGGGACCCCATCCCAATGGAGGCTATCCGAAGGTCGGCGCCAGCATCTTCGGCTAGATGAAGCGCGGCAAGACAACGAAGATGGACACATCGGCTAATCACCAATTTACAGCAGTTAATCGGCAGAAATACTGATGAGGTAAATTATCACCTTTCATAATTTCTTACTTAGGTCAAGGCGGTTGCTGGAGCTACCTGCACAGAGTAAGGCACGAGGACACCCTACTGTGTCCGACCTGAACACGTGGTTTATCATTGCTCTAGGTATACTTCAGTGCCCCCGCCAGAGCTTTTGGTCCAGCACATGATGGAGTCTTCGTCATACTTCGTCATAGACAGATGTCCACCATCGCAGTTTTCCCGGCCTTCTGTAACTTTAGAAGATTCTAAGGGGTTCTGGGGAGGCGGGCATAAGAATACCACCACAGCGAGTCATAACTTGACGTATCACACACCCACACACACCCACACACACCCACACACCCACACACCCACACACACACACACACACACACACACATACACACATACACATACGCACACATAGACATCAGCTTAAAAGACCATAGTAAACAAAAGATTTCTTGCCTTATTGCGACGGACGATAGTTGGCTTATTTTCTTCTGCAGCTGCGGTTGCTCTTGCTGTCCCTTTCTTCAACAAGCAACACCTCTCACAAAACACCCCCTTCTCCCCCCTCGGATACATGCACACCCTGCCACCTGTCCCCGTCGACCCTTCCACCACGTCGCCAACTCGTTCAGTTCACTTGGCTCGCTTAGCTAAGCCGAGAAGCGTGAAAAGCAACAAAAATAAATTTACGAAAAAAAAAACAAAAAAACAAAACGAGAAAAAATAGTAAACTAAAAAGAAAAAGAAAAACCTGCAAACTGCGAACAGTAACCCAAAAATTCAGGCCAACTGTCTCAAGTCGAAGTCACTTCGTGCTCTGGGGTTCTACGCTATGCGGCAGGCAATTCAATTCCCTCTCTCTCTCTCTCTCTCTCTCTGTCTCGCACTCTTTGTCGATCTCTCTCTTTCATATGAAATTCATGGACCTGTGTTTCGCTTTTTATCTGATGCTTTTCGCGTACAGTAAGTACATATTACAACGACCCATGCAGATGGTATTAGCTTTACGTATATTCGTTTGTACTTATTTGGATGGGTGCAACTTTCTAGACAATTTTTTGGGACTGAAGTTAGTCTTTAAACTAAATATATTCGAGCTTCAAATTTATTTACATTCCTAAATATTTGTATTTATTCAAATTTGGACTTAATTCGGATCGATTATGAAAGATTATCAAACATAAAATCTAAATCGACTGATTTCCCTGGTAATCCAGCATATTCCTAACCTGTCAAATGACTTTCTGTATAAATAAATATCGATTTTTCACGCATGTCTTGATTTGACCTTTGAAAAAAGGTATAAGTCATTTACCATCCAAAATTGGTAGCCATAGCAAAATGTGTTTAACTCAGCATAAAATGGAAATATAATTGGCTTTAATTACATTTGGGCCAAATTACAAGTTTCAATTCTGTTGGAAATGAATGAGGCACAGATTAGCAAAAACTACACTCAAACTTATGCATACATTTGTCTAGTAATTAGCTTGGCACTCGGGCCTTTCTCTGCGATTCTCATGCTTATGATTCAGTACTCGCCACATCGGAGCCGAGCCAAGCCGAGCCACTTCATTCATTAGCCGAGCATTTCGAGTTTTCCGATCGGGTCGCTTGATAGTGGGCGTGTTTTTTGCCGTCATTTTCAACTTGATGCAGCACAGAATTGTTCCTAGCCCAGATGCACATTTGCCATGAATCTCCACTTGTCGGTTGCATGGGCCACATTAACCACCAGCTGCTGATGATGATTGTTGTTGTGGTCCACACACACACACACATACACACTCATAGCTATACACTTTAGATCTCGCTCTGTCATAAAAGCTAACATATCAGCAGCACGCACAGCAAATTGGCTTAAATAGTCTGTTTTTAATGGCATCTAACGGCAGTTCTGGAATATTTGGCTTACCCCACTCGCAGCGCTCGTCCCTCGCTGCCACCACTTCAAGTGACGATCGCTCCAATTGTCTTACTTTCAAGTTGCACTCACGTCTTTCTCTATTTCGCTGAAGTGAAATGCTCTCGCTTTGGAGGGGGAGGGACAACTGCAGCTTGAAACAAGTGTCGCAATAAACAATCAAAAAAATAATATTGTACGTAAATGCAAAACATTAAAAAAAAAACATAAACAAAACAACAACAAAAATAATCACAAGAATTGTAAACGATTCGTTGATTTAATGTTCGTTGTTTGCTGTTGTTCGGTATTCGGTGTTTGGTGTGTGGTGTTTGGTGTTTGGTGCAACAACCAGCGTTGTTGAGTAGCGCGCACAAACTAACAGCCAAACAGCAGCGTTGAAACAATGGCAACAAGCCAAGCGGCAGCAACGCCAGCGAATCGCTCTCGGAGAAATCGAGCAAGCACAAACAGTTTCGCAATGCCACACCGAAGCTGATAATGCTCTACACCCGATCAAATAATTATGGGACTTTAATTATGTAAAAAGGTAAATACACATAAAAATAAACAAATAAATATAATAATATCTCTTTAATCAAACTTAACTTAATTTAACAATTTATATCCAAGTAAACCAAAATTATGTAAATATAAAAATACAAAAATATCAAAAAATTGAAAAGTAAGACATATATAAACCCAAATAAATAAATATAGTTATATATTGCTTTTGATTATATATTTAACTTCTTTTGGGGACAAACATAATGTTTAAGTGCACTTTGCTCGACAAAAGAAGCGTATTAAAAACCGGTTTTCTAAGCGGTTTTCGGTCTTCGGCGAAATAGAAGAAACGAAGAAGAAGAAAAATATGAAGAAGAAGAATAGTAAGCAATAGATGCAGGCGCAGCAAGCGTAAAGTTTTGGTTCAGTTTCGTAAACATCATAGAATATCGGTTACATATTTTCTGAACAGTTTCAGAAATCTGTTGAAAAAAATGAGTTGCATAAAATGTGTGTTAGATATAAAACTAAAATTGTTGAGAATTATCCACATTTGCATAATATTAATTAAATAAAAACAATAATATTGTTTTACATATTTCTATTGATAATGGACGACAATTATTCCAATATTGGAAATGTATATCTAACAGGATCTGTGGCTGCATGGCTGGTTAACATTTTGTTGCACTGTTGTCTAATATCGTAAAATGAAATGTCGCTGAACTGGTTTGTGTACCGACTAAATGCAGCACACTATTAAGCGCTGCATTGCTATTTAGCGCAACAGGTGGCGCCAGTGTGAAGATATATATGTTGTCGAAAATCGTAAAATGAAGTGCTGTTAAGTTAAGTTGTGCACCAACCCATAAGCGCTGCATTGCTATTTAGCGCAACAGGTGGCGCCAGTGTGAAGATTTATATGTTGTCGAAAATCGTAAAATGAAGTGCTGTTAAGTTAAGTTGTGCACCAGCCCATAAGCGCTGCATTGCTATTTAACACAACAGGTGGCGCCAATATGAGGAAAAACGTTATGTTTCAAAATGGATAAGCAATTTTCAATTTTAATTTGTTTTTCTCAATATTATTAAAAACCACATTGAAGTCAGCAGGAGTCCATAAGGTACTTAAGGTCTACATTAATTGGATTCTAAATATTTGAATGCGATTGAAAATATGTTTGGATCAATATTAGAAGTTATTGAGCAATTCAAATAAACTGAGTATCCATTATGGGATGGAGAGATAGACATAATATTTAGATTAAATATATTGAAAGTCAACGAAAATTGAAATTAAAATGCTTTTATGAATTTGCCGAAAGTGCAGAATTTTAATGAAATTATGATTTCATTTGTACTTTTGTGTTCTACGCAAAAATATTATTATAAAGTTCTCATGCACTGTTTCGCGGCGGCTGGCATATTTTTTTTTTTTTGAAACCTTGTCTTTGTTTTTTTGCGAGCTTTTATTATGAAAATTTCGAAAGTTAAAGCCAATTTTTGGGTTATGTTTTCGCTGCACGCACAAAAGTTTCGACTCAGACGCAATTCCCGCGGCTTTGTGCAGTTGAATGTCTACACACACACACACACACACCATACGAACACGTACACGTATGCATTTGTAAGTAGATATATATGTGCATACATAAATATATATGTATGTGCACATAGAATTGAACAATTTTTGTGCCTTTTGGGCTCTTTTTGTACGCAAAGTTCAAATTGAATGCCGGAAGTGCTTTGCAGTTGCAAGTGCATTTTTGCGTTGGGTAATGTGTGTTCGACGGGGAGGGGAGGTCTTATATGGAGGGGGAGGGGGTAGATATGTGGAGCTCTTTTCATGGCATGCAATGCAATTGTGTGAGTAGTGCTTAGGGTGAGTTGGGGGTTTGGAATTTGCTGATAAACGAACTTGAACAATTTTTGACAGTTATGCGTATAAATCTTGAAATGTTTTAATTTGCTTGAGAATCGATTTAAACCGAACGCAAGAAAAAAAACACACTCATAAATGATGAAAAACACAGCAGAGAAACCACAACAAAACAAGTAAGAATGGTCTAGTGCAAAAGTGACCGACTAGCAGATGGCCTGTTACCAGCTGGTAAGGATAATAAAATGATTTCCCGAAATTTTGAATGTCATAATGTATATCACAAGTGGCTGATAAATAACTAAATTCAAGCGATTATTATAAAATACATTGAAAATTGTATTTTTATTTTGATTTAATGATGCAAAATAAAAATTCAATAATATTTTTAAATTTGTTTCTTATTCATTGAGTTGCTTGCAAGCGGAGACTTACAATGGAATCGCGATATATGTTGGGAATGTGCAAGTAAGAAATGTTGGACATATTGGAATCAGGCTATAACACAGCTTCTAATTATTTTTCAACATTTTTCTTAAATGGGATTTGCACCCTCAAATGTAATTATCTAGTTAACTAATTAATTGTGAACATTTAAGCAAATGTCACTTTAATTGTTATCAGAAATCGAGTTTGATTGATGTCTCTAGCTCTTATAATGCTGTTGCATACGTGTGCCCAGCTTCAATATACCCGATGTGCCCACTGTTCAGGGAGACAGAGTACAACCGGGCAGGCAAGAGATACGTTGCCAGAGCAATGCAATGGAATCTTAGTCCTTCCAGCATCGTTGTGCATGATTTATGAATGACATTTTAGCTTTCAGTTGCCCTACCCAACGCGAACTATTTGCACTTTATCGGCTTGTTTGCCAACCAAATACCATTCTCGTCTTCCAGTTTATATATAGATCCGGTTTGACATAAGTTTCACATATACAAGAGAGACGATTCCAAAATGTATATGAAGTTATAACTAGTATTCAATGTAATCTTAAATTCCCTCATTGATCCAATATTATTTCATGCAATTTGGGAAAAATGGTCTAAATTCCTGAGTATTATTTTGGATGAGTGTACATAGAATCCTTACATTAGATTTTTGTTACTTTTATATAGATATATATAAGCATTAGTATTTTCAGATTTTGTGTAGTTAGTTAATAAATAAAATGTAATTTGAAAAACCCAAGATTTGAGTGAGACTCTTCAATGAGATTGAATAATTGCAAACTTCCAGATGAAGTACTTTTGCCATTTTGTTTGAGTGTTATGGATATGCGTAAGGGTATGCATGAGTCGGCAAAGCACTTGGCTGTCGTCTGCCACTTTTTAGTGCCGCGCGAATTAGCCAAAAGCTGTTGCCGGCTTGCTCTACGCGGACGTGTTTACCTTTGTAGCATTGCAAGCGCGCCATTTTTTTGTGTAAGCTCTAATTTCTTTTCTTTTTTTGCTTTTCTTTTTTTTTCTTAGTCCTCGTTCCAATCTGCAGTCCGCAGTGAGCAGTGAGGTGGTGAGCTGGTGACCAGTCGGCAGTCAGCATTGAGCAGTCGCTGGGCAGCGAGGCAATTCATATCATATTTTTGCACTGACCCCGGGTCCCCAGAGCATACGGCGGGAGGCAGTGCAAAAGCGGCTCTTCGCTTTTGCTCTTGGCGTTTATAGATTGAGTACTTTATCAAAAAAACGAGACATCAAAGCGTATATCATGTCAGCTGCAGACATGCAGAGGGAACTGACCAATGCTGCCCAGACGCAGACACAGACACAGACAGAGGCAGAGGCAGGGCAGCGAGACAGGAGTGGTGGGGAGCGAGGTGTATGCATTTGCATGGATTGCCCATGCACACACACACACTCACCAGGCGCAGACCTGACCAGAGACACAGGCACAGACACAGACACCATAACTTAGCCAATGGCCAGTGGGAGTTGTTGCTGCTTCCCAACTTGGGCGCCATTTTGTTTATCTTTGTCGCAGAGCGTGTGCTAAAAAACTCGCAACAGTCCACAAAGATAGGCCATCAAGTTCTCCCACACACACGCACACGCACACAGGGGAATACTAGCTGGAACTGCTTTGTTTCTGTGCTTCTTTTATCTTATCAAGAGCCAAGCCTTGCACACAGCGAGTTTCAGTTGTTGTTGTTGTTGTTGTTGTTGTTGCTGCTGCTGCTGCTGCTGCTGCTGCTGCTCGTCACGGACTGCTCCCATATTCTGGTTGTGATTTCGATCTGGGTGCCTCAAATGATCATGCTACATTAGCTTTATGTATGCGAAATGTAAGCCCCAAATGAGTCGCAGCAGCAAGCGCAATGATTCAAAAACTCATCGAATGTTTTTGTTGTTTTTCTGTTGTTGTGTTGTTGTTTTGCTGTTGTTTTGCTTTTGTTTTGCTGTTTGGCATCAATGAATTGCTATTGTTGCCTTTACCACTTGCATTGAGTTCGGTGCGTAAGCCATATAAAGTGATTACTCCCGCCTAACCACAACCCAAGCCCCTACGCCAAATCAGTTGATAGCCATCGATAAACTGCAGCGTCTGCAAATGCCCATACAGTTGCGGACAAATTAATAGCACCACTCTCACAAGAAAAGTGTCTTTATTACATATGTGGGCTTAAGCAACTTATGAATACGTGCCTAAAAGTGGCAGAATGAATAAAAAACCATCGTTTATTCAACGTTTTCAACTTATTTAAGCAACTCGATGAAAAATGAAGAAATTGTTGTTGTTTCACTCCAGGATGATTGGCTTAGTGGCAGCAAGTGGATATGCCTTCTTGACATCAGCGCAAAGATTTTCAATTGGATTGGTTCATTTGGTGACATCTTCTTCAAATCATTCCCTTGCTTACTTGCTGGTGTGCTATCTAGTTGAAAGTTAAACATAGTCCATACCACTATGCTTGCCTCACCATATTTAATGAGTTTTGTTGTGAGTTTCATTCCAAAATAAATTATTCTCAGTTTTGAGGGCACACAAATTGAAATATTCCTAACTTTTTGAACTTGCCAACTGAAAATGCTGTTCCTTCTCAAATGTTTCTCGTCTAAACGTGCGTTGCCAGCTTTTTAATCAACTTGCTGCAATTATAATGAAGTAATTTGTTCAGCTCAATTGCAGTTCTGCTTTGTGATCGATAAAAATCAAATCTCTCAAACACGCATTGACTATAAATGCAAATCTGTGAAGCTTAACGATTTCTCCAAAGAATGCACAACTTACAGGTGCTAATATTATTTTTGCACCATTTTTGTTGTTGCACATTTCCATTATTTTTAATTAACTGTGTATATTGTTAAGCATTCCAAGACCAGTAATGAATACTAAGCAATATATTCAAAATTATGATTTGAAAATGTTTCAACCTAATTGTTTGGTTTTTTATTAGTAAGAAACAAATTTCCACTAATTCCAAGTTGCAAGTTGTTGACGTTGCCTGCTGCAGTCTTCAGTTGATTTTTTGCTGTGTCGCGATTGAGATTTCGCCCGAGTGAGATCTTCGTTCGTTCGCCAGAACATTGACTTTCCATAAAGATGAGCCCACATCCGCATGAGAGTCTGGCGGCAGCCCAAATTCTCGCCGTCTGGGAACTTAGCTGCAATCGCCGGCGACGAGTGGGAAAGGCTGATGCTGATAACAGCTGCTGGTTCAATGGTCAACTAACTACGGAACCAACTACTGACGCCTCGCATCAGTTTCCGGCTAATGAGGAGCCCAATGTGCTGGGACATGGCCCTGATTTCGATGATAAACTCTCCAAATTTCAATGGCTGTGCAACTTTAATGATGCGCTCAATCATTTGAAGTTCAATCCGTTCGTCGCGGCTATCGCACAATCCTCTCCAACAAACTGTGCCTGCAGAGCATTTTTTGGTGGACCAACGAAACGATCAACACTTGGAGTCATCTGGCTGGCTGTATACTCTTCTTTGGCCTGACCATATTTGATTTTCAGCTTCTGCGCCAACATTCCGAATTCACTGATCAGGATGGGGTCTGTCTGCTTGTGTGCTTCTGCCTCTGCATGCTGATGTCGGCTATATATCATATATTCTCCTGCCGATCCGAGGAGCATTATGAGCTATTTCTATCGGTTAACTTTTTGGGCATATCCTTGTCCTTGGTTGCCATCTACATTAGTGGCGTGTACTATGCCTTCTGGTGTCATACGTTTCTGCGTACTCTGTACCATACAATTGCGCTGGGCATGTTTGTTTTGGCCATCGCTGTGCAAATACCTCAGTTGAATGTGTCGATGAATGGCAAAGTGGCTGTGCTGCTGCTTTGGTCAGCGTATGGCGTTTTGCCGTTGGGCCACTGGGCAATTGCGATGGGTGGACTGGAGAATGAGCTGGTCGGTTTGATGGTGCCACGGATTGTTGTCATGTATTTGCTGTGTTTGATCGCGTTCGTTTTCTATGCGGGCAGGATACCCGAGCGTTGGCTTACGGGCCAAGTTGACTTTGTGGGCCACTCCCACAATTGGTAGCATCTGATCATTTTGGCCGCCTTTTATCACTGGCGCAACACGGGCCGCATCTACGCCGACTACCGTTGGAACAATGGTTGCAGTGCGCCACAGACTCTAGCTGTGAAATTGCAAATAGCCATGTTGCACTAAGATTTAACTAATATTTAGTTGTAGCTGGTGCGAAATATTGTTCATTTATGTACATATAGACACACATACAACAACAAAAAAGGACCAATAGGTGTGTGTTTAAGGGTTAGTCTGTTAGCCTACCTATCACGCCAATCGAGTGAATTTCCATGAGGAATTTTGAATCTGACTAATACTATTTGATGCACATAGATACTTACAATTTATAAACGCAATTTAATAAAAGTACAAAAATTATTAAAATTATTAAAATAGTGATTAAATATTATCTTAGTTAGTTATTAATATTACCCGTTGCTTGATTCTACTATTGCTAACATTTATGACATTCACATTAATAACATTTCGCGACTTCTCTATAAGTCTTCACTGTTGTTATTCCTATGTATCTATGCGAAATGGCTAATAAAATAAATCAAAAAAAAAAAAAATTAAAAGGAAAGCAATCCAATAAATAAGAAATAAACTAAGAAAATAAGAATTTCATTTATATTTTGCTATCCACATTAAATCATAGTAAGTAAAAACTAAATATTTCAAGCAACCGATTAACTCTCCTGACAAATCAGCTGTTTGTGACATTGATATTGAATTAAGACGAAAAAATCGGGGCGAATTTTTTAACATTCGCAACATTATTTTCGATTCAATATTCGATATTCATTCAAGAAATGATAGTGGAATCATCAGTGGCCCACCCAGTGACATTGGCAATTAATAGGTAAATATTTCTTAAAACTAAATACATAATACTTAAAAAAATACCACTTTGTAGTGCAAATATGCTAAACATTTAGAGAGAATTGAAATTTGCAGTTAGTGCCCTGAACCCAATAAAAGAGTAAAGTAGAAAGACCGAAATGAAGTTGAGCAAGGACAGGGGAAAGCATCGCCGATCCCATAAAGGATATACATATATATATTCTTGAACAGCATCAACGGTCTAGTCCGCTTATCCATCCGTCCGCCTGAAAGAACACGCCGAACTGAAAAACTTTAACAGCTAATGACTACAAATTTGTACTATAAGTTCTTGTATAAGTATAAGTCGCCTGGAATCGGATTATTGTATTGCAAAACTGCAATAGGAACTTAAGGTCAATGAATGCTACTATTTATATGAAAAACCATTTAGTTTACCAAGATACAATTTCCACAGTTGCATCAGAAGTGAACAACTAATTCAAGTTCCTTCTATGGATATAACTCGTCAGTTTTCTTATTTATTATATAAATTAATTCTGATGCCGAAGAAATAAGAGTTTGAGGTAAATGCATTTTGGCCAAGCCCAGTACCGCCTGTATGTCTTGAAAATCTATATATGTGAGAGTGTAAATCGACCAAAAAAATAAGGTAAAAATCGTAACTTTACATAGCGTCTATACGGTTGATCGTCGAAAGAAAATCGAGAATATAAAACTTAACTTGAGACGAGAAAAAATCGTTTTAAAATTCGTAAAAAAAATACTGCTTAAGTTAGATAAACAAGTGAATAAAAACTTGTACATAATCAGGAAGCGCAGTATCAAAAAGCAATCTTTGTCATGCTTCAAATATCGTTGCATAAAAAATAGGTTTTTGGCGATTCGATTGTATGCGAAATGGAAATGGAAATGATCTGTGCAGGTTGTGCAGATACATATGCATCTAGATATGTAGGATATAGATACAAATGTTCATGTGTCCATTTGTACATATGTACATTTGCATATACACACAATAAGTATCAACAAGGGTTAATCGTTGCTCGTTGCCACAGCCACAGCCAGAGCCACAGCCAGAGCCAGAGCCACAGCAGGAAATCACAAATCAAAGCATTTTTGATTAATTTTGAATAAATGCAAATAGCAAAAACACAAGATTCGCACATTTCGCCAAGGTTATCCGACTGACAGATGCACAAGCGTTGGACTCGGGACCTTGTCCAGGGCTGGACATAAGCATGGTCGTCGACATGGACATGGACATGGACATGGACTCTCTGCAAGGCAGGCAGAGAGGCGCTGGGTTCGGCTCGAGGGATACCTTGAGCATGGAGCATGGAGTTCAGTGCTTGGCCGCTGACTCCATTCTTACGGCTGTCGCTTTTGATAAATTTGACGTGCAACGTTGCGAATTGTGTGAGTTGTTGTTGTTGTTGTTGTTGTTAGTGCTGCTACGTTGCCCGTTGAAAAGTAAGTTGTTGTGATAATTTCGAGAATTTGTTGCACAAATATCAAAATAAAATTAATTTCGTTGATTTTTACACCAGTCTGGCCCTGTCCAAGGCACTTGCCTCACTCACATGCTGCACGAGTCCCAAAAGAGTCCTGATCTGGTTTTATGAATGGGCAACAGGTCGCCGCAGTTCTTCCTGCAGACCGTCTGCCCATCTGTGCACAGATCTGAACAGATTCCCTGTCGTCGTCGTCGTCGTCGTCGCTGCACCGGAAATTGAAATTTTAAAAGTTTTGACGTTTGTTTAGCTTCCATACCCTGGGTCCAGCTAACAATTTATAATAGGTTGTGCAAAACTATACAACATTCAGCAGAAAGCATCTCCGACCCCATTTAGTTTCTCGATTAGCCTCAAGAGCCGAGTCGATATAGCCGTGTCCTTCTACTTACGCAAGTGGATCTTAGAGACTAAATTTAAAATAGCAACTTTTTTATGCAGATCAAATTTATGCCATTTGATTATGACTTTTCTCGTTTTTCCAATATCGAAAAAAATTGTTTGTCGATGGCAATTTGAGGGAATTTACCTTGGCTTCGGTGATCATCGTTCAGATTTCATGAAGAAAATCGAAGAGGTAACTCATAGTCGAGCTCTTTTTCTCTCGACTATCGCATTCTTCACTGTTTTGTTTTTGAGCTCCCCTCTTTTTGTATTTTTTATTTTGTTGCCTTTTACCTTCTGCTTTTGCCATTCATTTGTAGTTGTTGCCTTTTGCCGTATTCTCTGTTTATTTATGGAAACAAATACATTCAAATAAACGCGAACGAAATGAATGTGACCATAACACGAGTCAGTTCACCACCGGCTCGGACTCGAGTTAACTTTTAGATGGCACCCAAAAAAAATAAGAAGAAAAACAAAATTTGTAAAATATTAATGGACTGGTCGACTCGCAGATCGGATATGGTACACACCCACACACACACACACCCACACAGAGTCGCACACCTGATTAATTTACCTTATATGCATCCATTTATGTTATGTACATGCATGTGCACATGTACATGTATGTACATATGTATGTGTGCCTCCATTGCACCACTCTATCTCCATATCTGTCTATGCTCCCATAACGCTTTCCGTTTCCGTTTCGTGCGCTTTCATAATTTGCATAGATGTCGCTGCTGCTGGCCAAGTTATCAGCGGGCAACGGTTATCAGTTTTGCTAATTTAAGCGCAGCTGCCCCGCAATAAATATTTGAGAATGGTGCATATGCATTGCTCAATACCCTATACCCATAAAAATGCTTTAAGCATGCATCAATTTGCAAAGAAGTCGGCATCTTTCGAGATTATTTTCAGCATATTTTTGATTATACTAAGCACTGTATTACATTAACAGGAGCGCCTAAATATTAGTTATAGTTCAGCTATCTGAGTATATGTTCACTGGGATAGCCTTTCTGATGAGAAGTACAATTAGTTTGTGTTTTATTGGCATATACATTAAATTTAAAAAGAGTTTTTAATCTATCTAAAAATCAATATTAACTTTTGGATTCCCTTGTAGCCTCTGTAAAATGCTTTGTATGATGAGAATTTTGTCTTTTATTTCAAATTTGGAAAGGAACCAAAAATTGAAATAATTTTATTGTCATCAAAGAGCTGTATATAAAAATAATACATGTATAATACCAGCTGATAACAAGTTGCAAGTATGCTGCTGCTGGGGTCAGTGGGTGTTTGTGCCGCGACCATTGAATAATCATGAATTTTATGGCTCTAGCTGCAGAATTTCGGGAGGATCTTAGGAAGGGTCTACTTTCCAAGTCTTATAACTTTAGCTTTAACAATGCTGGAGATTTCCGATTTCAATTCAATTCGATTCGATTTCAATCTTTGAAGGGTGCAACTCGCAATACATATAGATTTTAAATTCGTTGACTCTAGCTTTCAAGTTGTGGTATATATTGGGGTTTAATCGATTTGCAATTATCGCTTTGATAGATTAACTAACCTTCAAGTGGGCGCTGTAGCTTCTTGATAGCAGTTGAGTTCATGCAGACAACAAGATGAACACGGCACCAATTTAGTTTGCCCATATGGAGCCGAGCTTAAGAATATACATACACATACACAATAAGACAATGTATGTATTTGGAATGTGTGGATAGTGGAATGTAGATATGCATATATGTATTTATAATCGCCTCGGTTCAATACTGCCCCCCATAGAATGAGCTGTCTGTATATAAATGTGCGAGGATGCAAACATTTTAATAGGATATGCAGTCAATGGCGCAGTTTAGCCCACGTTTGACGGATTGACGCTTTGTCACGTCAACTGTCGCCGACGCGTCGCGTTGCGCATCTGCTGATGCCTCGGCTGCCACGTGAATAGCTTTGGCTTTGGCTTTGGCTTTGGCCAGTGTGTGGCATATGTCGATAGCTGTGCCGCATAAGAGCCAACACATACATATGTATGTACATGAATACATATGTATGTAAAGTGAACGAGGCTAAATGACAAATGTGAATATCTATATTATATATTAGTTTGAACTGTGAATGCTTTTATTTTTTGCAAAATCAAAATATGCTGATATGCATCCTGTGAAACTGCATACATACATACATATATGTATATATATGTATGCTTATGCATTAAAGTGTGGTATGCCACACATATTGAGCGCAATAAAAAAATGTGTATAAATATATACATATATGCACATAATTATAAATAAAATATTTGCATTTTTATTGAAAATTAAAATAAGTTTTTGTGCAACGCGCTCAGACACAGTAAACAAAACACACGCACACGAAAAACCCAATTTATTTATAGTCAAATAGAAATTGTGAAAAGAAAAATATGGCACACACATACGCATACATATGTACATACATATATATAGGCATATTTACATACACTTGCACACGCTTATGTTTTGAAAAAGGTGCGGAAAAATTATGATAAAACCCATATGTACCGTTTATTGAAAGTCACATCCTTTATCGAATGAATTTACAGTTTTCGCAATCCATCTAAATTTCACGCACATTTTCATACTCTATATTCGACCCATAAGGTATATACACACATGTATATTCCTGATCAGCATCACTTTGTATATTTGCATAATTATTTAGTCTTTTGTGTGCAGAATTTAATAGGAGATTACCCGATTGAACCACTATACCATATAACTGATGAGCTCTGAGTCACATATGAATCTAGAAAGAGCTGAAGAGCTGCACAACTTAACAAGAGACAATATTCAACAAAACGCAAAGCAATTATTTATTATGATTAAATTATTTTCAACTGGGATCGATGAAATTGTGCATGTGGTCAAATTTGATTGTTTTGCGTCAATTTGTTTTAGGCACATGGGTTGTCAGGAATGGCTTCCCAGCGCTTCAGTCACCCGGTAGCAACCGAATCAAGTTTCAGAGCAAACGCGTCATAAAAATGTTTGTTGCTTCAGTTGAAAAAAAAAAACTGAATACAAAATAAATTGCAATTTAAATATGGAAAAGCGTAAATTATTCAAATACTCATCACAGCCAGACTATAATATGTCAAATACTAAAAACCGCTGTAGCCAAGGATCCCAGTACAGTGGGGATATACCACTTGTATTGAGTAACTAAGTGCATTGGAATAAAAATAAATAAATATTATCTGAATACAATTCTTTGTAGAAGATTTTAGTTTAGTTTTTGGGCAGTTAAGCCTCACAAAAGATAATAATAAGTTATATAATTCTACAGAATTATATGACCAAAAATAGTCTCATTTAATAATCTTTGAAGATTATAGTTTTGGTTGATTCTCCAGGCGTAATCGCGTAATTATTCTCTCAATACACTTTAATATATTTATAATATCTGCGATATTCAATTAAAGCCACAAGTTTTTTCCCTCTAAAATTCAAAATATACTTTTTGATTGTTAACAATTAGTTGGCTTTGCTAAATACAAGTTGAATAAATGGAATTACATTCAGGTAGGCGTGGCATATGTCGATCTTTGAGGGACATTATACCTTCGGCATCAGAGCATTAAAATTATATTCGATTCGATTAAGAGAAACAAATTGTAAAAAATGCGAATCGTGTTGGCAATCGACAGATTCTGTGGAACTATTTGGTATTTTGATTCGATTCGACTGGCAGCAAAATACTTTTTTACTTACTGATACCCTCTATAAGGATGCATCTAAAAATGAGATTAAAGCGTTTTTAAAGTTTTTCAAAAGGGTGTATAATGAAGTTGTGCAGGCAGAAATGGGCATACATTTTGGATCAAGTTGTCTAGATCCCAAAAGCAAGTATTAATATCGGGATATTATGGTATTCAAATGGGAATGGGAATGGGAAAGAGAAAGAGAAGGGAAGGTAAAAAATGTCATTGTGCATTTGTGGCTTGAGAATGTTGCACATTTGGAGACCATTTATATTTAATTTGTTGCATAAACATGTGTCCACTTCATAAGTGAATTGAGCAACTCGTCCGCCGGGGTTGCTAAAGTATTTTAAAGTGGAAACAAATTAAACTTACTTTGTTGAAAGTTCGAAAGCCTTTCATTGACCTGGGCAGGTGTGAAAAATGTTGTTAAAGTTGTTTTGTTCTTGTTGCATTTTGCGTGATATGCGAAAATCGCATTAAACATTAAGCGAACAGATGGGAAGACACACGTATGCAGATGTATATATATATATATATATATATATATATGTATATGTATATGGGTATATATGTATCTGCATGCGTATGAAGTAGCACGAGGCTGACAAAGAGAGATGTGGAGGATGCAATACCGAGTGGATTTGTGGATAAAGCCGACAGCTTAGTGTGAGACACACAGCTGCCTGGTTGCACTCTGTACCTGTGCATCGGCCTCGGCCTCATCACCGGCCCCGGCCCCGGCTCGGGCCTGTAACTGAGACTTGCGGTTGCAACCGGGCTGGGATGTGGCAGCGACAAGTGACAACAGTGATTTGCATACAAAGCCAGTGGCATGGTTCTCACATTGTTGTTGTTGTCGTTGTTGTTTTCGTTGTTGTTGCTATTACTGCTGGCGACTGCTGCGCGTGCGGCTCATCATCATTTGTCAACCCAATGCCTGTACAGAGAAGGAACGTGGACAGAGGCACAGATTGTTGCAGAGACAGTGACAGATACAGAGGCAGAGGCAGAAGCAGAGGCAGAGGCAGAGGCAGAGTCAGAGACAGAGGCTTTGAAGATAAGTACCAAGTGCGGGTGCCGCTTGATAGCTGATGGGTTCCGGGTGCTTTGCTGGTATCTTAAATCGTAATAGCCGCTGCCACCTCACAAAATGTGCAAAAGGTTTTAAGCCGCTCTCATCTCAGGCAGCCTGTTTAGCTCTTTAGGTCTTTGTGTTTTTACCTGTGCCGGTTGTTGCTCAATTTTGTCAATTTGATTGTCACGGCTTTAGTCCATTTTGAAATCTTGTTTAAAGCAAAACTGAACTATGAAAGTGTAAATTTCAAATGAAGCAACACTAGAATAAAGCATATCTAACTAGATTTGTGTGTGCCTAACAAATCGAAGTTAGAAATTTGTATCTCAAAACAATGATGTGCTCATAAAGATATTGCTTGCGGGTGATAGTTTTAAAGGATTTATATAAATTCAGTAATAAACTCAATCAATAGCAATTACTTGAAAAAGCGAGTACTATTTGAACTTTATGCTGCGTAGGGCAATAACTAACTGGGGATATGTGATACGCTGATGCGCCCTTGAGAGCAGGACACAGTCGATGCAGATGGGGTTCCAGTGTCACGTGTCAAGTGTCGACGCCGCCAACGCAAGTGTCAAGTGTTTGGACTAGAGACTTGAACCTAGAGCCAAATCTCGTCCAGGCGCTGACGTTGCACGTCGTAAAACGAGCAAAAGAGAGTGAGAGAGAGAGAGAGAGAGAGAGAGAGAGAGGCAGAGAGAGATAACTATAGTTATCCTATTTGGAGACGGACTTGGGCTAGTACGGCCTGACCATGGCAACCTCGGGAAGTGGCAAGTCGCAAGTGGCAAGTGGCAAGTGGCAAGTGGCAAGTGGCAAGTCGCAAGTGGCAAAGCGGCACGCACACGAGCGCAAATAATCATAATAATAAAGAAGATGGCGGAGAAGAAGAAGATGAAGCAGAAGCAGTAGAAGAAGCAGCACAAAAAGAGAAAGGTCCTTGCGGCCATAGGAAAATCTTATTTCACGCTGTAAACCACAAGGGAACGTGCCAAACACCGCAAGCAATAAATGAGATGATGGCGATGAGCAGAATAATTGCGAGAAGCGACGGCAGGCAGGCAGCGGGCAGTGGGCAGTGGGCACTGGGCAGACAGGACGGCCAACGGCAGGACATTCGGACAGGGCGGCAGGCGAAACATGGTGACATTGTAATAATTATGCCAAAGATTATCCTTAGACCCGCACACGCACACGCCGTAGACAGAGACAGGAACAGAGGCAGAACGAAAGACAGAGAGAGAGAGAGAGATAGAGAGAGAGATGATGGAGTGAGGGCGACGGCTGTGCCGCAGGATATGGCAACACGATGAGCGCAGGACACAACGGCATAGCGTCGTTGACGTCGCGACGATGGCAGCCGCGAGCGAGCCGCGTTAAGTAGATGAGCTTCAATTTGTGTGCCCCCTTCTCGGTCTGTTAGTCCTTCCGTCCTTAGTCTTTCGACCTTTCGTTCATGACTTGCTATGTGTTTGTGTGTGTGTGTGTGTGTGTGTAGGTGTTATTGCCGTTGCTGTTGTTGTGCTGTTCTGTCGTCAACGCCTGTTGATGTTGATGGCCTCCGTTCACGGCGGATATCCTGTAACCAGATTTGCTCTATGTGATTAAGTAAGTCATTGAGATGGTCTTGGTGCCGATAAGCCAACCCATCCCGGCAGAGACCGACCCAGACCCAGACCCAGACCCATCCTCAGCATGCGACCCACACGACCTCATCGCTCAGCTTGTGCTCTAGTTGTTGCTCTCGTTAATTGTTGTTGTTGTAGCGCTTTATGAAGCCCTTGGCTTTTATCGCATTTGCATCTTAAATCCTAAAAATATCTTAAAATGATCTTTGAAGGACGCCATCAGGAAATTTCATTGACTCGACTTCAGAGTAAAGGAATTCTCATTCAGTATTTCACTTTGCATTAAATATAATTTCAACTAAGACGACACAGATATGGTTAGGCAAATAATTATTTGCTATAATTATTATAATCGGCAGCTAAGCAAAAATTATCCACATCTATGAGATGTTCCCAAAATGTTTAAAAAATGTACTTATAAAAGATGACCTACCATTTTTGTGTAGAGTATTAAACCGATCAATATCATATTAAGCGAAATGTTATCAAAATAAATCAAGAATAAATTATTTTTTGTATGACAAACTTTCTTAATCAGCGCCTAGAAGCATTAATTTCTGGTGTGGAATGTTTTTAGATGTTTTCTTCACATTTTGGAGGGAGGTTCTTGAGGTGGTTTGACAGGCAGAAACAAACTTACAAATTTAAACCTTTATTGACTCAAAGTATAAGCTTAAGCATGTCTGTGTGTGTGTATTTGTTTGATTCTAGGCCCACAGTGCGACCTGTGGCCTGACTGCATAACTAATTTATTTTCATTGTGGGCGTGGCAGACATCACTCGTGACAAAAAGATGGACAGCCCCAGTAAACAAATGGCAGGCAGCCTGATAGACAGACAGCTATCCAGATATTGGTAGAGGCCGAGGGTGGCAAGTGGGTGGTGGGTGGTGGGGGGATGGTTGCTGCGTGAGTTGGGCGACATGCGACAGAAAGTTAGTTACATAGGCCATGTAGCGTACATAGGGCAATGGGAGCCTCCCCCAATCGTGCATAATTTGTTTGTTGCCCTGTCCCGCCTGCTAGCTCTAAGTCCCATTCCCATTCCCACTCCCATTCCCAGCTCCACAGTGGCAGCCAAAACTGTTGGCGACTTGACTGACGCGAACACGAAACAAAACTGACACTTCAAGCGACGCAGCGACTGCCAACGGGGCAACATAGAATAGACAGCAACGAGAAAGTACAAAAAATATCAAATAAAAATAAACAAGTGAGAAAGCTGCAGTAGACCTAACCGCCACAGTAATACTCTACTACGAGTGCTACCTGAAAATGGCACTACTTGCCGGGCTGGGCATGGGGTTGGTAAAGGTTAGAACTGGGCTAGGCCTTAAAATATTTAAATATTTAAAATATGCTGTTAGCAATCGAAACCCATCAAAATATGGGCTTGCCCGAGATGGGGGCAAATGCGACCATGCCGCTCTTTGAAGGATGTGGCAAGCAATACGCCTTCGAAATGTTGGGGGAATCTCTGCCCAAAATCAATAAACTCTTCGATTTTACAGAGTAAAATAACCAAAGGCATATCTTTGCGTGTGTGTGTGTGTGTGTATGTTTAATGAGCAGAGAAACGTGTCGAGGAATGACTCAAAAGAAACGGAAAATCGCGTCACAAGTCACACAAAATTGTCATAGGCGCTGAACAAATAAACAGCCACACCAAATTCCTAAACAGTTTCCAACATATTTTCTATGTTGAATTTTGAAATTGAATTTCCTAGTTGTGCCTACTGGGTGCCTAATTAACAGCAGGCAACGCAATTTTCTCAGAAACTATGAAAACTAATAACACACAAAATTTATTGAGAAAACAAATTCTGGGAAATGTAGTCTGAAGAGCTGGTAACACGCTATCTCGACTCCAATGAAATTGGAATTCGCTTCCAATCGATAGTTTTCCAGTTTTGCGATTTGAAAACCGAAAAATTTATTGATACATACATGTATGTATCGCAGATATAATCCGATAATTTGCATTTATATTATTATCAAAAAAACTAAAAGAGTAAAATCAGAAAGTTAGTTTCACTTAATCATATTTAGATTTGCATTCTGCAGAAAAATCGATAACGCTTGATTCCGAATATCAAAAAAAAAATTTTGAAATGCGACTTAGTTAAATATTCAGAATACAAATTGCATGTGGAAAGAAACTTATTCCTCCAAAAAGGATGTTTACATACTACTAAGTACTTATCACCGGCCTTCACCCGAGCCCAATAGTTTTCTGGCCGTCGGGTAAGGTACAAAAAGAATGTTAAATTAAATTATAAGCCAATCGGTTGAGAGTCAAACTTTGGTATATATAGAACCATGTCCACCATATTTTAGCAAGTGCGGTGAAATTTCCAATAACCAAATAAAATTTTATGCACAAATAGGCCAATTTAATACATATTTATGTTGAGCTTCGAAAATGATTTTGAAATGTGCTGCTTCACAGTTTTTTGTCGCTCAATTATATGCACTTTATTATACTCTGATTTTGAAGGTAACATGGCATATTTGTTTTGTGCAATGTCCGTCATGCTGTCTGTTCGTCTGTATCTGTATGAACCGCCGACACCCTTAGAGATAGAGACTTGAAACATATTCTGGTCTGTGCCCGGGACAAACAAAGTGTAGAAAGTGGTACATCCACTAGAAAGGTAGGAAATCGATAAGAATCGATAATTGCAAATCGATAAAGGCAAATGTCTCCCAAAATTGTTGTTCCCGATGTCCTTCAAAGATATGCATATGCCACGCCGACCTCCTTTGAAAGATGTATTGCTGGTAACACCCTTCAATGATAATCCTTTGGAAATACAATTCTGGACCACGCTTACTCCCGCCCCCAAAAAGGATAAAATCCTACATCTCCCGCAATTTAAGGGATCAAGTTAGCAAACTTGGAGGGTACATTACATGGAACCTTCCAACTAACTGAAAAGTTCTCAAAAGTAGATATCTCCCGTAATTTAAGAGCTACAGTTACCAAACTTGGAAATAAGGTTATTAGAAAACTCTTCCATTTGATTACACCCACTCCCCACTTCAGGGTAAACTTGAATGGTAAATTACTATATAAATTCATTCAAAGATCTTTGCTGAGACATGGATAATTGCATTAGCTGAACGAATACTTAGCGATTGCTATAATAAAAGAGAACAGTTTCTGATGTTGAGGAAGACAAGTATTTATTGAAGGGAGCTAGCATAAGGGGTTTTTCTAAAAAATGATTAAATGCCAATACTTTTTTAATATATATATTTTTTAACTGTATCAAAGTTGCACAATTTGGCCACCGGAATTTCCAAAGTTGATGTTTTGAGTGCCTGAAAAGGTTCCTTTCCTCTTCGTGATGATCTCGGCGATTGGCGCTACGTAATTTGAGTCGTTTCGCTTTCTGCCTTATTTCAGAGTTCGCTTTGTTTGCTGGCCATGTGACTTAATTACAGAGTGGCCACCACTTGGTGGTGGTAGCAGTGCCAGTGACACTGGTGGTGGTGGTGGTGCAGTGGCCTTGCAGCCCGTACAAGCATTTGCTGCGCTGGTGTATATGCCTCTGTATCGGTTTAGGGACCCGGTAACCGTTGTTATTGTAGCCACCTCCGTTGGCAACTGCTCCCTCCATGCATGCCTGCAGTTCCCTCCGATGACGTCGTCTTCGTCATCGTCGTACGCCTGCGATTAGATGTGGCCGTAAGATACGCGCACGTTTATTAGATTCCATTAACTGATTGCGAATGCGTATGGTGTGTATGTTGTGTGTTGTGTGTGTAGATGTAGGCATGTGTGTGTGTGTGTGTGTGTGCATATAAGCATGCATGCAAAAAGCATGCAACGCCCCATGCTATCGAGCATTGGCAGTGCCTTTGCTCAACCACCAAATCAGTCTACAAATTTCCTTTTATTTATTTATTTAATGTCGACTTATGTCAGTCAACACAGAAAAAATAGTAAAAAAAAAGTACAAAAATAAATTAACTGCAATATTTCAATTTAACTTAAGAAATAAGAAACATTTAGAAGCAACTAATGAAATAACAAAAATAAAAATAGTTGGTATAAATTAGTTAACAGGATCGACCACAAATGCATCCGAGAATGTAAGCCTGGAGACTTTGGAATGATCGATGTAGAAGTCTCTGAATCAATAACCTGATAAAGTTGAATAGTAGAATAGCATTATACGATGATAATTATTGGAGGGAATGTCAATCAGGAGCAGTTCGTCGGATTAACTAAAATGTATAGCTCTCAAATGTCATAAATGATTGCATTTTAATCTCTTTATTTGTTTCTTCTTACCAGAAAAACTGTTTGGCTCAAACTTTGTTAAGCTTCAAGCATTTGCTTGCCTATTTTCTAAAATATATTGTGAAGCGAATATGCAGTTAAATATTACAATTTAAGTATTTTGTTATTTAAAGTAAAAATCAATTGGGAATTAAAGTAATATAAAAATGATAAATAAAAAAAAGTAAACTCTTGATAACTTCAGCAGCATGAATGGTTTTGTTATTAAGTAATAAAGTAATTACAATTTAATCCCCTGCAAGCCAACACACACACACACACACGTGTGATATATGTACATGTATGTATAGGTATTTAATATACCTTATATGTGTGTGCACACATAATCAATTGTATATGTGTCTGTTAACAAAGCACGCCACATTTGCATGCCACATGACACAGAAGCACATCCCATTGGGCGCATACTTCTGATTGATGTTATATTAATTATGTTTTATATTATTGTATAACCCTTTACAAATATATCTTAGGCTGACAGATATACAATCCGATTTATATATAATGAATGTTATTAACGATATGCATTGAACCCCTTTGACAATTACAAAGTTCCTAGCTAAAATATTGATGTCCAGTCGATTTTATAAAAATCATCCATTATATGTGTTTGAAGAAATCAACTGAATATATATATATATATGCATATATATAAATATGTATATATAGGTGCTGAACTTAAAGAAGAAACATGTTTTCGCTCCATATCCTGTTTAATGATCTTAATACCATCATCCGTGAACGGATCTGATGCAAGCCAATAGCAAAATTAATAATAATATATGAAATGAAAATATAATGAAGAAAAAATGCTTGGATAGTGGAATTGCGCACTATCATGAATATTTAAGCAATTGAAAATTAAATAATATTGACGGGTTGTTTGCGTTGCAAACACAAACAAGCGGGGTTGATGTGCACATGCTTAAAAATTCAAATATTTACAGAAACCGCAGAGGCGTAAAATTATTATTATTGTAAATGCAGCAGCGACAACAGCAATAGCAACAGCAACAGGAACAAGAAACAAAACTGAAAAACTGAAAAACTGCAAAATAAAAAAACAAAAATAATTGCCACAAATAAATATATCAACGCAAAAGGACAAAAACATAAATGTTATGAAGAAAAAAGAAACAGAAAAAACATGAAGCATGTATGACATACATGTATATATCCACAGGTATACATACATATATTTGCATAAGTGTGCAGTTATTGTTATTACAAATATATATGTATTATTATGCATGTTGTTGTTGTTGCTGTTGCTGTTGTTGTTGCTGTTGCTGTTGCTGTTGTCATCACCATCAGCGAGCTGGCATTGTCGCCAGTCCTCGTTAATTCAAATATTTATTTATGGCAATAATGACAAAATACATTTTGCCCATCAGCACGATATAATAAAAGCGCGCATTGCAAACCACTTGTGGAAAATGCACGACTAAAACATACTCCGCAATTATATGGGACTCTATGAATGGGCTTGGAGTCGATTAAGTTGTGGACTTGTGGACCCTAAAAGATAATTTTCAATGAAGTTGGCATATTGAAAAAATAAATGTGACTGACAGCTTTGGGTTGAATTTTGACAGCATATTAAAATAAAATTTATTTCATTGATTTGAGCAAACAAAGAAAATGCAATTTCATTGTTTTAAAATGTCAAATAAAGTACATTTTTAATGCACAATTAATTCAGACGTCAAATCAATCCCAATTTGGATATGAGGAAACAAAAATAGAATTTAAAGATGTCAAATGCCAAACGGAATTATTGTCCTCGACAATTTTGATGAGCAGCTATTCCATGGCCAAAAAGGTAAGAAGCATTGTTATGCGGTTGAGTTTTGAAAGTAGTAATGGGAGCAATCACGCCTTGCCTCTTTCCGGCCGGACGGAAATGGTGTGTTGAGGAACAAAATTTGAAGACCAGTGGCCAAAATGTTCGACACGCTCGTCGCGTAGTTCAATGGACGAAAACGGAACGAAACCGAAGCGAAGCTGAGACTATTACAGGTACAGGTAGAGGTGCAGGTAGACGTAGAGGTAGCGGTAGAGGTAGAGGTAGGAAGGAGTACGGGTAAGTATAATGCATATTAGTACGAGCTGAATGAATGAGCCAAGTTAAACGTTGAGATTGGCAGCAATGTTGTCGGTGGCCGGTGGATGTTGCTGGTGAGCATCAAGCAACATCAAAGAGGAGGCAACACACGACTGCCATAATCGAGACAACAACGATGCTGGACAGGAGTGCTTTCAGTTCGAGTTCGAGTTGTTGTAAATTCGAGCTGCTTCTGCTGTTGCTGCTGCTGCTGCTGCTGCTGCTGCTGCTGCTGCTGCTGCTCCATTGCAATTTCGTTTTAAAAGAAAAATTAACGCGAATTATAAAAAATAACCAGTAAGGTGAAAAGAGATAGCGAGACAGGGACAGAGAAAGAGACAGAGAGGGAGAGAGAGAGAGAGAGAAACAGAGGCTGGATTGCAAAACAGCAAAACAGGAGTGCGCATAGTGCAAGCACCAGCAACAACAAATAATTGGTAATCTTGCAGATATAATGATAATCACAACAACAACAACAACAATAATAACAAAAACAACAAACAACGGCAACAACTACAGAAGCAGAGTGCAGAGCCAGTGCTGCAAGCTGAGCGAAAAGCTAACGTGCGCTGAATGTCCTCATTGCAGTGAAGGTAAAAATGGCAACGGCAGCCGCCGCAGTTGCTACGTGCCCCGCCGTATCGACTATGGCAAGCTTGCAGCTGGTAGTTTGGGCATTGGATCGGGTATTGGCGGCTGGCGGCTGGCTGCTGGTTGCTGGCGACTGGTGTTCTTGGCAGCCACTCGATCTGCTCTCGACCGCACCGCTACGTGAGCAGCACGCGGAGTGATTACGGGCGGTTGCGGTTTGAGTTTATGCTGGAGCTGCGGCTGCGGCTGCTGCTGCTGCTGCGGTTGCGTTTGCGGCCTCCTCGCATCGAGGAGTAACGCAAGCAATTTTCAATATGCCAACTAAAGCGACGGTCGCTATAAAAAACAAGTGAGAACATGGCACTCGAGCCTAGCCGACTGCGGTATACTCTGTTACTGCGTGTCAGTGTCTCAACTATGGAATTATCATTAATGTGCCATCAAAATTTGGTAACCCTAGCTATGAAATTGCGGAAGATATGGACGATTCCATATTGGTAGCAGCAGCTGTAAACTGACGGAAGATTTGTCGGGGCGTAGTAAGTAGCGTAGTAACGCAAAAATAAACAGGTTGATCTCTGTAGGGTATTACTAGTATATAATATATATTTCAATTTTCTCACTATAGACTTGAAATCGTGTGAGATATATGCTTGCATCGATTTACGCCATTAGGCATATCGGCTTTGGTAACGGGAGTGCGCATTACCATAATTTTTCATTACTGTGGAATTTATGGCCATTTTCGATATTTAGAGGCGGAGTATGTATAGCAGGCTGGGATGGGTGCGGCTCGGAAATGTATATATCGATCGATCGATAGGTCGTCACCAGGAAGAGATTTTTTTGTTTTGAGATTATGGGAATTATACGATTTTATTTTAATTTTCATTTTCAGATATTAAAAGAGAAATTTATCGATGCTTGAAGTCGGTTATGGATTTTTTAATATTCCAAATTTTATGTCTTGTACACAGATTTTAACACTTTGCCTGCTTCGGGCACAGGCGAATATTCCACGTTTCAAGTGTGCCAGGATATCGAAAGAAAGTTGCATTTATACACATGGACAGCATGACGGACATTTAATATGCTCCTATACAGTTGATATCAGAGTATAAAAAGTAATAGTGCATTAGTCTGGACTGCTCGAGTTCGCTATAGTGCGACCCAGCCTACATATTTTTTTTTCCAAATTTTGGAAATTAAACAACAAGCTATGAAGAATATATTTTATAATACATATTTCAAGTGCACTATTATTTAAAGCAGCCGCAGTTGAAATTGGAATCGTATTTTTACGAATCGAAAATCAAAATCAGAATCGGAATCGGAATCAAATCTCGTTTCGGCTTAACACCTCGATATGCCTCGTAAGTGTGAGTTGACTATATTATCCCACAGATAGAATCACTAAAGAGTGAAGGTAGATTGCTGTAAGCCTACTTTAAAAAATTGCCTATAAATAGCCAGGCTTAATCGCTGCCTCTATAAAAGTTACACACTTATTTGATCAGTCCGCCTGTCAGCTTTATGCGAAAGGAATGAAAGGAATATATATATATATATTTATGGCAGAGAAAAGTTGACTTGCCATCATCCAGTAGGCAACGCATGCTTTGCTCACAAACACAATTCTTACTAATAATTCAGAAAAGAATTAACCCGATTTTGATAAGTTTGCCTTACTTTTGGCGCCAAATTTGACTCACCTATTATCCATGCACATCATATAACTTAATCTAAAAAAAATGAGGATTTTATGTAGATTGCAACCCAAGACACTTCGTTCCCCAATACTACTACTTGGCCTTTAAAGCACACAGGAACTTAACTCTAATAATATTTTCTGCATTTCAGAAAAGGAATTTTCTCCAAAATAATGGTTTTCATTTCTACTCCTTAGAAATTTGTGTACTCTGATACCGAGTTTATGAAAATTGGAACATATGTATATATATAGAAAAATCGATAATCGCAAGTCGATAAGGCTACATATTTACCATACTTTTAAGGCTTTTATGGCCACGCCCATACCTCCATCCACAATCACCAAATCCTATCTTGCGGGAAGTGTAAATCAATAGAACCGCATTTCTCCAACAATTTTAAAGATAGAGCACCAAACTTCGGAGGTTAAATTATATATAAATATTGAGACCACGCCCCAGGAACTTTGGACATAGGAATCCAAAAATTTGTAAGCCAGAGTCAGCAAATTTTGAAAGTATGTAACTGGTAAATCCCTAAAAGATCGGAAAGAAATTTGATGGCCACGCCCACTCAGCTTTCCAAAACCGATACACCGGTTGGTGTAAATCGATAGAATCCTTTTATTTTCTATAATTTGTAAGCTAAACTCACAAAATTTGAAAGGTATACTGTTGGTAACACCATTCAATAATAACCCTTCGATAATCAAATTTTTGAGCTCGCTTACTCCCGTATTTTCTTCTGTAATTTAAGAGCTACAGTAAACAAACTTGGAAGGAAGATTACTAGGAATCTCTCACAACATCTTTTTCGGCCACGTCCATTAACGCCGCCAAATTTCACAAAAGCCTTTATATATTATAAAGCCAAACTTGCAGGATACATTACGAGGAACCTCCTAGCAAAGATCGATATTTCTTGGCTACACCCACCGTATTCTGTGGCATTTGTTATCAGATGGTATGGCTTAGTGGAATCAGAGTATTTCACAGTCGGTTACGCTCGACTGCAACTTTCTCTCTCTAGTTTGCATATTGCATATTTAAGAAAGTTTTTTTTTCGTATATCTATAATTTTTCTAAAAACACCAAAAACTTTTTGGGTAATTTTCTTAAATTCATAACGGAGTGAACAATTGAGCTCCTTCGACTAGAGCAAACTTACTTGTCTAAATTATGAAGAAATACGAAAATACTTCATATGTTTTCTGTTTCACGACTGGCTGTGAACTGAATTTGTGTAGCTATCAAAAAGTGTATCGAAAAGAGCGATATTTATCTCGATCCCACAACTTAAAACTTTTCTTTTCACGGAGTGTTCCTGAGGCATATATTTCCTATAGCTGATGGGGAGCAAAATAAAATGCATATTTTGTGAGTTTTGTTTGAATATCTGGGATAAAAAATGTGAATACGAGAACAAGTCTTTTGACGGATGGTTCCTAAGGCAGCTATATAAAATGGTGGTCCGACCTTGTCGCTCCTTCGTCATAAGTAACTGTAGCAAATAGCGAATATTTGCAAAGTTTGGCAGCTTTATTACTGAGACAGTTTTGGGTATATAAACAAGCAAAGCATCGCAAGCTAACATATCAATATGTATGTTTTGCCTAGTGATACTGATCAAAAATGTATATGTAAGTCACTTTCAATGCCTTATGCATGTTGGTAACAAATTTTCAATCCTTTTTACAACAGATTCAAGTATTTGATGTATGCGAAAGAAAGAAAAGAAGCTATCTAAAAATAAACAAAATAAGAAACCGATTTCAATTTGATTTTCAGCATTATATTTGTGTAATTCTAAATCTCTTCTGTTTGCAATGATGTTTAATTGCAACAAATGGAGCAAGAATATACCTCAAGTATTAATCGAAATATGTACAAAATATTACATAAAATAGATCACAAAATTAATAGTAACTGGAGACTTGAAAACTTATCTTTGGATAGTTTATTTTAGCCATAGCTTCATATACCCCATTTGGGCCGCATTGCAGGGCGCAACAAGCGCTATGGGAACAGCATCAGAAGTGGCAACTGCAACTTGTAGATTGTAAAAGTGTAATTCAAATGGCAACTCAGCCAGAGAGCAATGCAGCAGCCACGGCATCCATAAACATAATTTCATATCTGAAACGCAGCAGTATATAAACTCTGTGTAATACACACACACGAATACACACACAGAAATAAATATATATATATGTTTATAAGCGCACTATACTCTTTTTGGTGGTGGTGCGGTTCCGCGAGGAGGCGTGCCCTGTAGGGTGGCGGGAGGTGGCGCGAAATCAAAATAAAACGATGGGCGTTTAGCGTTATGCGAACTGAATAACTTCTGGAAGTTTGTTTTCTACGTTTGGCTGCTGCGGCTGGCTGGCTGGCTTGGACCTCAACCTGAACCTGAACCTGGTTGGCCCTTGCATTGACGATAACCGATTCAGCATCCAGCATACAGCATCCGCTTGCCTGCTGCCCCGCCTCGCCTCGCCCCATCCCACCCCACCACAACTCAGCAACCTGCCGCATTTCGTAGTTTTGCAATTCAAACGTGCCACCAAAACGTAAAGTTCCTTTAATGTTTCTTTGGCTTTAGTTTTGGTTTAGTTTTCGTTTGGTTTGCTTTCGACTTCTGCTTCATCTCCTTTCTTTTTTTTTTTCTTCTTTGCCTGCTTGGCTCGCTGCTCTTCAAGATTATTTTCTGTGAGTGCCTTCCTTTCATTCTGGCTGGCTGCTTGACGTCTTTTCCTCTTGCACTCTTTCAATACCCTGTATCCATTAAATATGTATAACAAGGGTATAATGAAGGTGTATATAACACGCACAAGGAAGCAAATTTTGTTCCATACCGATAAATCTCCCAGGAATATCGGGAACTGATATTATACTGATATCAGCAAATAAGCCAATCTACTAAGTTCGACTGCTATATTTGTAATCAAAAATTTTTTTGTGAGCACGAAAATATGTCCAACTCTTCACATTTGAGTGTGCAAAATCTTTTAAGTAAAAACTTGGAAAAAAAACTATAAGCTTAAACGATTTCAGTCATTTTACACCTGAGTACGTGTTGCCTGCTAGTCGGACACTCCCGACATAACCAATCCTACTTGTTACTATTATTATTATTTCTTTTCTTTTTTAATTTTACATACTCGCACATATGTATGTACAAGTTTGCTGTGTGTGTGTGTGCAGAGCCATTTCGGCAGACAGCAAAGTTTTGCGAGCTTAGCGAATCTGATCTGCGAATCTCCGAGCTGCCCCCCTCTTGGTGGGCATGCATAATTTGCAGTTCGATGCTAATCCACACATATAGTCTTAGTTTGGCACTAGCTTGGGCTTTACGGCCTGCCAGGCTGTTCTGAGAGCAGACAGCTTGGCCGTGAAATGCAGTTAATGCTTTTGTTTTTTGCAAATGCTTAAATTCACAGATAACTTAAAACTGAAGTAGGAAAATCAATAATGAAAACACTAAAAAACTTAAGCAGACATTAATAATCAATACAAGATAGTAGAAGATTGCACGTCGTCGTGGTTGACTGCTCGACACCCTGTACTCGACAGCCGCATTTTCGAAATCAGAGTATGACAATTTTGAAAATATTGCTTAAGATACAGTAAGTGAATTAAATGATTATAAATGACAATCAAGACTCAGTCCCCTTCATACAAGTAGATATAAATGCACCTTGCTGAGAGGCAGACGGCAAATGCCCAACAATGTATTGGCTCTGAGAAATCTCGTCACTCTGCTCGAGTGTTGCGTGTTCAGCTCAGCTTGTCTACAATGTGTTGAGTGTTATTAAAGTTGATGTGGCTTTGCAGTGTTCAATTCAGCTTGGAGCCGGTCATTAAGAGAACCTTTTTCATTGCTTTGTTCTGGCTCTCGTCAGCCGTTAACGTTTTGGTTAATTAGCTTTTGGTCTTTTTGTGCATGCACCGCTTGAGATGGTTATTTTTGCATTATTTTTGCCATTCAGTTTGGTCATTTGCCGTTTGCCGTTTGCCATTTGCCATTTGCCATTTGTCGCCGTTGTCGCCGTCGTCTCTAATGAATTTTCGATTGTTAGTGCTGTTTTACGAGGTGTCCCGCAGCGCACTTTGTTGCGCAACCAAACAACAGACGCGGATGCCTTTGAGCTGCTTCTGTTTGCTGTTAATGTCGACTACAAATCTAATTTCAAATCACAAATTGCCACAACTATCGAAATGGCCCCATAAAAAACGTCGACCAGTCGGGCGCATTACGCAAAACGTTGCCACAAATGCGACATGCAATAGCAAATGCCACACACAGAACACGGAACATAAGCGGAACCAAATTGCCTGCCCCATTAAACCAAACCAAATTCAAAGAAGACTCATAATATATTGAGCACCATACATAATCATAAGCATGCCACAGATATTTCAAACTATTTAATTACTCGCAACATTACTTAAATATGCGAATAGTATGCGATACTATACGTATAGTACTTATAAATAAGAAATTTGCGCAAATTTTTAGAAATGTTAACTTAATTCCTTTAGGGAAATTGATTCACGTCATAAGTTCACATATCAATTATCTGCAAAGCTTAAGTGAAGGAAATAGGTCGCGCTTATTCGTTAACCATAAAACTAATGTACTTCAAGGCAACAAAGCGACAACCTTGTTCATTGCAGTGTTGTTGTTGCCACAGTCTGATTATCACGCATACGCCGCGCTATCTGCGTCGACGGCATCAAATCAGAAATGGCGCCACCAAAGTCGATGGGCAGCGCACGTGACCATCGAGTCGCGTTGAGTCGCGACGAGTCGCGTTGAATCGCGTTGAGTTGCGTCGAGTCGCGTCGAGTCGCGTCGCGTCGCTTTGGGGCCAGGTCTGGTCAAGTTGAAATGCAAATTGCAACTTCCGTTAAATTGATGCAGCTGCTGGCAGGAGGAAGAAAGGCAGCAAGTCATCAATCTATTCACATGACGAGTAGCTGCCACCCCATGGCCAATCAACTCAATGCAACTCACTGCCGCCGATGGCGTTCTCCATGTCAATGTTGGCGTCGATGGCAATTGCGATTGCGATTCCGATTGCGATTGCGATACCGATGCCTGCTGCATCTTCAACCTTTGGCATTGGCTAACTGGGTTGACTGCGGCACACTGGAGCACACTGGGTGCTGGCAGTCAATCACACGTAGCACTCAGCTCCAAGCTGCTTGCCTGGCCAACTGCCGAGCTGACAAACTGACTGACTGGCTGGCTGGCTGACTCGTCAGTTTTAACACGCCGATGAATTATGGGGCTCAGCTTCGCAGATCCATTTGCGTTTCGGACAAATGAGCTGTAACTGAAACCATAGCCAATGCCAAAACAAAAACTGAAGCTGTGCCCGAGCAAACTAATCGCTTGAAGTTTGGCTCTCCAAATTGATTTATGTGTCGGCATTTGCTCGCAGAGAGATTTGAAATGGCAGCTTACTTTTTAAATGCCATGCAGGCTAGTTTATTTCACTGCTTATTTTACTGCCTTCTTATGGCCTGACTTTTGTCGTCAAGTTCTGTCTGACTTCGCCGATCAAATAAAGAGTTATGGGTGTATTCTGTGTGTCTGTCTACCTGTCTGTTATCATGCGAACTAGTTCTACGATCTTGAAGAAACAATCGGTTGTTTCCGATAACTGTGGCCTGCCTTGGAACCAATCGGTTTCCTTTTGTTTCACAAATATATATCCAGACTAAAAGTACCACTTACATGCTTTATTCTGCTCTCAACATTTTGGAGAAGAATTATCAGCATTGGACTAACTAACTTTAAAATAATCGAACGGATTTATGACGAGGATATTTCATTTTTTTTCTGTTAGAAAAGTTTCATAACTTTTTCCATAAGCGTTCTTAAATTGATTTATGAAAAAAGTTGCAACTAGTAAATGTCCTATAAGTGTGTGCAACCTATTAACCCCTCCCCTGTCCCCTTCCGCGCCGTAATTGCTGACAGCTCCTCATCACAATCGTTAGCTGGTTAGAAAATTTTCTAATTACAAAACTAACATTTACAATGTAACTTAGAGACAAGCACAGCAACAGCAATAAGCCTCGAATATGTGTGTGTGTGCGTATCTGCATGTAAGTGTGTGTGTGTGTGTGTGTAAGTGTGTATGCAAACAAGGAACCAGTTGGAAGCACTTTGCATGTCAAGTGGGCTACACTGCGCTGGTGTGTCTGTGTGCATCAGAAACAGTGGCAGAAGGATGATGCAACAAGTTGCGTACACAATTAGCACACACACACACACACACACATACACACACACACACACATACACACACAGACGTACGCATGCACTCAGCAACGGATTCAACTCGCCTGCCCCACCGCCCTCTGTTCGCCTGTTCGTCCTTGCTAGCTATGCATCTCTGAGGTTGCGGTTGTGGCAACGTCAGGAAGCGTCTATTTAACTTTCAAGTGCTGCTCGACGATACTCATAAATTTTACTTCAGGTGGTTTCAGCATGCGGTTTTCTGTGTTTCTCTGTGTGTGCATTGTCTGTATTGTTCTGTTGTGGCACTGGACCTGATGCCGGGCACGCATAACAGCAGGATATTGTATCCTACCGTTCTGTCTCGCCTGCCTCGCCTGCCTCTCCTCAGACCGTGTTGCACTTTTGGCCACTTAAGCCTATGCGCTAACCACACTTGCAGCATAGTCGAATTGTCATGCTGCATACTATAAAACTAGATTAATTTCATCCTTTAATATGGTACGAATATGAATATTGTGTATGTTGCAGGTGCAACCCTCTAAGGATATACAATATACTTATATATATATATGTATCTATAGTCGAGTTTGTCGGTTAGAGACTTATAGAGCTACAGATATATCAATGAATCTATGTGCATCTATAAAAGTGATTTTAGTCAAATTTCACATAATTAAAAAATAAATATTCCATAATTGATAAAAACAAAAAATGAGAAAATAAGCGATGTCAAACTGAACAAAACAAGGCTTTTCTGAGTTAATTCATATTCGCATTTGGTTTGATTTACTCTATACTAGTTAGTAACTAACTAGAAGATGCTAAGCGACGATTCCCAGGGAAATGTTGTCCTTTACAAAATGCAATTTGAAGCTACAAGTTGAAAGAGTATATCAAGTTCGATTGGACTCTGTTTGCTATTGTTTTAAGTAACCCGGCAACCGTGTAGGATATCCTATTCAGTTTCATTGTTGTTGTTGCTGAAGTAGTTGTTGTTGTAGCTGTGTTTTTGTTGTTGTTCACGTAGATGTTGCGTTGATTTGCTGCATTTAATGAGCGTTGCTGTTGCGCCTGCAAGTATGCAGCTAAGTTTTGTCAAATGCATTAAAACGTTATTAAACGCTGCCCAACAGCAACTGCTTCTTCTCGTGTGTATGTGTGTGTGTGTGTGTGTGTGTGTGTGATGTGTTCTTAATATTTAATTATATTTAGCTGCCTTAAGTACTTACACTTTTGCGCTCTTAGTGACAGTGGCACACACACACAACGGCAGTTGCACAAATAAGGCTGAATTGCAACGTTGGGTTTGACTAATCCTTGAAATTGAACAGTTTTTGACTTGCCGACGGCGAATGATGCAGCAAACTTAAATGATTATTGCTGCTCTTATCTGAATTGAAGTCTATTTCTTACGCTTGAATATGTTAAATATGTCAAGATAAATTGGAAATTAACTAAGCCCATTGAAGCAGAGCTGAACAGCTGGACAGAGATAGATAGCGTTAGCTAGACAAAGATGGGGATGGAGATGGAGACAGAGCCAACCAGTTGGTGTCGCAGTTGGCCAGTTTAGTTTGCCAGTTAAGTGCTCGACTCAAACATATATTACCATAAATAAGTTTTATAAACACTTGTTTAAGTTCAAGACAAGTACGAGTAAATAAATAAAGTAAGAAAATGAACTCGCCCTGCTTGACAAAAACAAACATTTAAGCACCCTCACAATGCTCGTATGTTGCATGTTGCAGCTACATGAGGATTTGCGCCCCGAAGCACAAACTGAGCACACTTTTCCAGCATCTTCATCGCAATCATATCGACAGATATTCATCATTCATCACTGCCTAGTTCTTGCTAAACGCTTTCTAAATACATGTATTTAACCTAATAAATATGTATGTATATATTATCAGATATAACATCGTTCGATAGAAACAATAAGAACTACTTGACCATTATACATAAGAAAATTGTTTTTTAAATTTAATTTGAGAATAATATTTAAACAATTCTTGTAACACATATTTAATATGTTTCTTAAAGTTACAAACTAGACAGAGGTTATTGTCAATATCAAAATCAGTTAAAACTAAACATAATACTATACTATAAACCAATGCTCTATTCCCACTAGAATATTTGACAATTATTATTAACAATTATTAATATTGATTGTCTGAAATTTTTTATATTTGACACACAAGTGTGCAGATAATTTGCACTTTGCTGCAGAATTAAGGAAGGTTTTGCGGAACTCAGAACTCTAAAGTCACGCTGCAACTTGGCTCTAAGGTTTTGCATTGTTTTTCATTGGTCTCGGCATCTTTTTAAACAGCTGCCAAGCGAGTGCATGACAATTTCTCACAATTGCAATTGCAGAGCATTTTTGCTTCGAGCTGTCATTGTTTCTTTTGGGAGCTGTCGTTCTGCAGATTGTTGCATCCGCATCCAGAACGCTGCATACCCGCTCTGCGCTGGCTGTGTGAATGTCTGCCATTTGAGTGGCCGTATTCACACTCGCACGAGTATATTCGTATTCATATTTTTTTTTGTCGCTTTCGTTGGCATTCCATTTGGTTCGTTTGGAGCGGAGCGCACATTTTTCTTCTGATTTCAGTACTACTTTTTTCTTATTTTTGTTTTTTTTTTAACAATATCTATATATTTTTTGTTTTTTTGCTTTCATCGTTTTGTTCGGCAACTTTTCGTGGCCATAAACACGTACGCGTTACCAGCGAGTACGGGCAGCTGCTTTTATCTCTTCCCTCCACCAGAACCAGCACCAGCACCAGCACCAGCACCAGCACCAGCACCAGCTCTAGCTCCAGCATAAGGCAAACGCACACACATGTGTGTACTCCCAACTGAGATCGTTGTTGTTGGAAAAACTCAATTTAGCTTTTTGCAACCTTACCAAAAAAAAAAAACAAAAAAAAAAACAAAAAAAAAAAGAAGGAAAAACGAAAAAAAAAGTTAAGAGAAACGAATAAGGATGGAGCAGAAGAAGAAGAAAAAATGTTTGCGAAAAACGACTTTTTTCCCTCGCCTTTTCTCGTGTCAGTTGTCTGAGTTGCTGTGCTCAACGAAAATCCACTTGGCAATACACTAACACTCGCACACACACATATATAAATATATATATATATATATATATTTATATATGTATACACATGTGTATATTTACTCGGACATACACGAATGACAACAACTACAAAATGTCTGTCAACGTAGCTAAAATAACCAAAAATGCTGAGCAGCGAGAAACAGGCAGACAGAATCGAGCAGCGAACACTGTTCAAATGACTCTTTGGCAACGCTGAACGTGCCTCGCTTGCCGCTTATTGGAAATCAAATCCCATAAAAGGCACGCTGAGCCCTGGAGCAGACCAACAGCAGCGCCCATGGAACGTTTAATGGCATTGAAAAACTAACCCAACTAAAACTGACTCCGCCATCAGCCGCCCCATCAAATTTGCAGAGGGCAGCCGCGATGAAAAAGTTGGCGCTCCAAAAACACAAATATTGTCAGTCAGTCAGCCGATTGGTCTCTTTGTCTGTCAGTCATATAGTCAGTAATCTCTAACAAGCACCGCCACACACACACACACACACATGCACACACACACAATCTATGTACATTTCTACTTATGTTTCTGACTTCTGCGGTTTCTTTTTAGATTTCTGGTCGTCGCTGCAGGTGAACAGTTTGTGCAAAGGCTTCTGAAAATATCCACCAAAGCCGAATCGAAGTGTCCTTGCACAAAACACACACACACACATATATACACCGCCCAGAAGTAGGCAATTATTTTGAACTCTTCATTATATTCAGCAGTTCGAAATACAAATCTAGCATATATGTATATAGCTTATGTTGTTGACTTTTTGTTTTGGAGTTTGAGTTTGAAGAGGCTTACCATTATTCTGAATAAAATGGGTAACAAAATAAGATTTGTTGTTTTTGTGCCAGTTGTAAGCATATTATCTGAACGAAACAACTCCTTACGTTGAACGTCAATTCACCATTCACTATTCGCAATGAGTAAGTGGACCCAGTGGGAGCTTTGTCCCCTTTCTTTAGCTGACTGATTACTCCTTGCACCATGCCTTCTCTCACGTATTCTCAATAAATCTCTCTCTCCCTCTCTCTCTTCCCTTAATTCTATTTTAAATATTAACACATCGACACATCGTGTTGAACTGCGGTAAACTTATCTTGCTCCAGATTCAGAGATTTGCCAATTTTATTCCTTATTTTTTTAAATCAGTCTCTTCCTCTTTCTCTTCTAAGCTTAACGCTTAACACTTTTCGGTTTGATTCAGTTTTTTTTCTGTGTTCCCCCAGTTCATGTAATATACATTCTTATACCCCCAACTTATTATATCTCTTTTAATTTTTAATTTTAATTTACTTTTCCACATTAAATTTTTATTTATTAAAAGCTGAACTCATTTTAAATAAATAATAAATAAATAAATAATAAATATATACATATACATACATACTATATATGCAATATGTTTTCCTGAAATTATTTTAAAACCCATCACTTGTAGTTGCAGCAACTACAAATAAAGCAGTCAAAATATAAGATTATTTTCTTTTTCTTATGTCAATACCCAAACCAAGATAATGTTTACATGAATCCGTCGTTTGAGTTAACCATCTCGTTGCCAAGCTTTCTTTTTGTTTATTTTTGTTTATTTATGTTTACTTTTGTTTTTTTGTAAATTTGAACATCAATTAAGTGCAAATGGTGAGTTTTGCTTAGCATTTAGTGCAATGCCTTCATCTTAATCGCCAGGGACCCAAGCAACTGAATAAGTATTTATTGTGGCTTTGTGGCTCTCAAGAGCAAGATGGAGAGATGTTGAGCACATTTACCATATTGTCATAGTAGGGGGAGCATCTATGCAACATCAGAAAGTCGATGGAGACCAGGAGGCTGTAGCCTTGCAACGACTTTCGCAATGACTTGCACAATGCCAATGCTTGTAAATCTGAAATGTTGTCTTTAGCAGCGTGGTCCGAATCACTGAGTAAATGGCTATGGCCCAGGGCAAGATTGTGGCAGGAGGAGGAGGGTAGCGGGGACGGTGGCGGGGTGGGAGCTGGGGATGTTGCAGAGGTTGAGCTTGAGTGGACAATGAGCTGACACGGCACACAGTTGCCATATAAAACCGAAACCAACACACCAACACAAACAGACACACATACACAGACGGGCAGAAAGTTGGATCGCCTGTGTGTGTGTCTCTCTGTGTGCGTGTGTGTGTGTGTGTTTTTGGGTCGCAAATCTGCCCCGGGGTCGGCATCCAAGCAGAGCAGAACAGTTGCCGCAGCTACAGCCATAGTCATAGCCACAGCAATAGCTATGGACAGCACAGGACATGGGACAGAATAGGGCGCAGGACACAGGACGCAGGACACAGGAGGCAGGACGCAGGACGTAGGACGCAAGACACAGCAGCACAGTGCCATAGCTGGGCAGCTAATATTTTGTCATTTGTGTCACGTTCCCCATTCATGATGATTTCGTTCGTGCTATTCTCCCTTTCTCTCGCTATCTCTCCATCGACATCTCCAGCTCATTTTCCATCTCCATTTCCATCTCCATTTCCATCTCCTTTTCGCGCTCGCCTTCTCCACACTGGTCGCTTTCGCACTCTGGCCTCGCAACTGTATCTATGGCTGTAAGTTTATATGTATCTGCAGCTATAGCTGTAGCTGTAACTGTAACTGTATCTGTGGCTGGCATTCGAGCGCCATTTTGCCGTTTTTATTTATGGAATGCAGCTACTCTACGCCCGTGTGTCTCCTGTCTCCTGTCGTCTGTCTCCGGTCCTCTGGTCTCTGGTCTCTGCTCTCCTGGATCTTATGCCCACTGCTGCTGCTACGTGTGTCCGCCTTACATTCGTTTTGGCCATTTCGACTGCCACAATAATTCTCATGTAGCCAGCTTTAGCTACGATTCCGTCTCCATTTCCATCTCCATCTGCTCTCCCATCTCCATTTCCGCTCTCATCTCTGTGTTAATGTATCCACTTTCAGCATTTTTTTATGCAAGCATAAATTTGCAGCATTTTTTCTTGTTAAACAATGAAAAAACACAAATAAAAAGAATAAGGAATAATCACAAAATCCATAGAACAAAACTTAACCATGTACATTGTTGGAATCCTGTGCAGAGGAAGGGGAGGGCTTTGGGGTGCAAGATAGCAGATAGCGCCTGGCAATTTTGTTACTGATTTCCGGGGGCAACTTGATAAATTTGTTAAGCAGGAAATGGTAAAAAACATAAAAACCAAATAACAAATAGAAATACTTGAAGTAAATCAGAAAACTTTTTTACATCAATTTATAGAGTATGCAGTTCAATAAACCGATTTCCCTATGCATATATGTCTATATAATTTTCAACTTTCATTGCGACCCCAGCAATTGGTTGGTTTGCGGTTTCAGGCATGGTTTGGTATTGTTGCTGAATTGTTTGCTGGCAGAGGTAAGCTCTGTTTTTAACTGGCAACGTTGTCAGGTCCAAGAGGGATTTCCATTTTATTTGCACACCAAAACTCATGAAACAAGCAAGGACGTGCATAGTTCACAGTTTCCCCCCCCATCCCCCAGCCCCCAGACACAGCGAGCAGAGCTCCCATTTTCCCAGTCACTTTCCGGTTGGCTGTGTTGCTAGCCAATGCAATACAGGGAAAATGTATTTGACAAAATATTTCAGTTATTTACTTTTGTTCAACATAACGGCAGCCAACTTTTAGGCTAACAAGCAGACAGCCGGAAAACCAAACATAAATCTTGTCACATTTATGTGGCTCTAGTACCTATTTCCAACAGCCTTCTTTTTTCATGCCCTGAACCTATTCAAATTGGCTAAAAGGGGTATGATGAAGTTGGGCCAATGTATGCATCAGGCACAGGCAAGCATTTCCGAGTTCATTACGTCAATATGTTCCGAATCTGAATCAAGAGTCGCGTCGATCTGATAGCTATAGTGTTGCATATATAATTTATTTATTGTGATCGATAACTGCCATCGATTATTGATAACCATTCAAACATGCACATCTGAGTCGAGTACGATTTACTATAGGCAACGACTTGAGTTCAGAGTATCCTTGCGTCGAGCTCTTTTGTCTGAAGGACTATTCCTTGTTTATTTTGCATTCTTTTTTACTCGCTACAGTTCCAGTTGTTGTTGCTGAGAGTTTTCGACAAAAGTGAAAAACATGAGGAGCGACCCGTTGGGTCCGTGCAGGCTTACGGCTCTGCCAAAAAACAAATGAAACTTTATGCATATTCAACTTTTTACATTATTCTTTGTGGCCAACGAAAAGTTGCAATTACAAAAAGTGTATAAAAAACAGCATTAGTTGCCAAAAAACAAAAAAAAAAAATATGGTTACAAGAAATTTAAAAAAAAGAAGAAGAAATATATTGTAACGGCTAGTTAATGTAGAAAAGTTAGAGCTTAACTTAGTTCCGACTATTAAGTTGAATACAAATTAAGGTTCTTAAATGAATACGCTTAACAATTTATTATTTATTTCAAAATATATTCTTGTCTTCTTCTTTTTCATTTGATCTCCGCTTGATTCCGCTAGATCTGTTGTGGCCTCACTTAAGCCTGTGGCTGTTCCCTCAATCCCAATTAGGAATGCTTGAATCTTTGTCGGGTTTGGAGTTCCTATTTCCACCGAGTTTCTAAGATGTTTCTCTAGAATACTACATCTTCTCCTGTCTGCTATGAAGAATTTTAAAGATTCTTTCTCATCGCAAAATCGGCTATGTTTTGCTACTGACTATATCTGTCTATATAAATATTCAAAATCTGGCTATTACTAAGGAGTAATCCATATATGTGATGCTTCAAATTTATATATTTTCCACAAGTGTACAAATAGAGTGAGTTGAGACTGTGACTTGGGTTGGAGAGTGACATTCATGGCTGCAACTCAAGAGCAATGTGCTCACAGTTTAATTTAACAATTCATTTTGCCTGCCTCAGTCAGTGCAGATTTCTCAGATACAGATGCAAATTACAGCTGCAGCAGCTACAAAATTCACAGATACACTCTCAGCTGCAGAATGTTGAGCTTAGACATAGACTCACCAGCCAAAGCCAAAAACTAGACCATAAATAACCAGTCTCTGTGTGTGTGGGTGTGTGTGTGTGTGTGAGAGTGTGCAGCTATGTCAAAAATATCTATCTCAGACACATCAGAGTGGCAGGCAGGAGGGACGAAAGCATTGCACACTAGAAAATTTAAATTTGAGTTGTTGACGCAACTAAATAAATGCGAAGTCGCCTTGATTCAGAAACACTCGCAATGCTAGCCACAGCCTCTTCTCTGTCCCTCCCGCACTGACGCACTGCCGCACTCTCCGCTTGTCTCTCTCTTGCACCCGCTAGCTGTCTGTCAAACAATGGGGAGCTACGAAACGTAACGAAATCAAAAATTCGTGATAAGAACTACCAAAATCTAAACTGGAAATAAGCCTAGCGAACAAATTGCGTGAATATCTGAGTAACATTTTGTTCTGAGAGCTTGGTGGAGTGTGTGGGGAGGGGGGGAGGGGGAAGGGGGAGTTAGTGGAACGCAATCATACATATGGAGAGTAATGGTGGGGCTGGGGGTGGAGTGTGATGTTTTGCTGGCGGTAGTGGTGGGTCCCATGCATGTCAGAAAACTTGGAATGAATGACGTTACGTGAAGTTGACAACATGTCAAAATGGAGAAAAGATACCGTAAATGGACAGGCGGTATGAGCAAGAAATGGTGGGATGGTGGGAGGGGTGGAGTGAGATGCTGGGCATCGGTCGGCGGGTGGTACAAACGGAAAACTTACCTAAGGCTGCGAAGAGCAACTAGCAAACAAGTGACTTTTATGTTGCCAAAACAAATAACAAAGCGATGCGGAAAGCCAAAGGGTGAGTGAGAGAGCGTGTGTGTGTGGATGCGTGTGTGTGTGTGTGTGCGTGTGTGCGTGTGTGTGTGTGTGTGCGTGTGTGTGTGTGTGCTGTATCAGATTTATGAAATATGAGGGGAAGCGGATTCACTGGCTAAATTAGAAATCGCAAATATTAGAATAAAGACTATGGCTGGTGCGAGCGAGACGCAAACAGAGACAAGATATGTGCAGCTGTTGCAGCCTTAGCAATGCAATGCCAAAATACACACACACACACAGTCGCTGTGCAGACAGCAGGCTTCGTACACGAAGCCCAGAACTGAACTCAACTCTCAGGAAAAAGTATTTTTCCGCAACAAACAAGCAAAAGTGACATGCAACAGCAGCTTATTGTTGCCGTTGTTTTTGTTATCGTTGTTCCTGTTGTTGTTATTGTTGCTGTTGTTGCAACGCTTGTGACGCCAAGCATTCAACGCTGCACAAGGCGTGCCAGTTGCACACCGCCCACACAACTTCAAATGTTAGCTTGGCTTTGATTCGGTCTCGATGTCCTGTAAGCAAAGTTTGCCTAACGGGTATATCTGCACAAGTCTACACTCCGTAAGAAAATCACTCTGAATTTTAGGAATTCCCTGTGCTTTTGGCGCCAAGGATTGCAGTTTGCGACTTTCTAAAAACACGTGCTTGCATTGCTTAATTTCAGTTTGGGTTTTTCTAAAACTTATTTTTAAAAAATTAGTTTTATGTATGTTTTTCTACATAGAAGAATTCTTTTTTGTTGCTTTTATTATTATGAAACCTTAGTTTTATAAGATATCACATATACAAACATATTTTACATAATTTCTAAAATTCATTTAAAGTAAATTTGAAAGCAAACTTACGATTTTATGGGAATACGGAACAGTAACCCTTCCCACTGACTCCCCACTGAGCTCTGAAATAAATACCTGCTTAATTTTAATGTGCAAGATTTGAGATTTCATTAGGGCTTGCGAATCTACTCTTTAAAATTCATTTCTTAATATTTCTAAATAATCTCAAAAAATCAAGGAAAACATCAGATATTTGGGATTGTTGACTTGGCGCAAACCTTTTTAGAAAAATGTTTTCTTAAATTTAGAAATGAATTCAAAAACGAGAAAAACTTTGTTTTTGAGTGAATTTTATGTTAGGTGGCTTTTCTATATTTTACTATGTTTATGCATATACATATATAGATAATTCAGATGCAATATGTATTTGATTCATGTAGCATTCACTCAAATTGACACAATGTTCATTCCAAAGTGTAGAGTATCTTGAAGTCCCCTACTTTTCATAGTTTTCTTTTCGTTGTGGTAGTTGCAGCGATTGTTGTTGCTCGTTTGGCATTGCAGCGAGACAGAGTGAGAGAGAGCTTGTGTATGTGTCTGTGTAAATGGGGGGTTGGGGGAGTGGCACACACAGCACGAGTGTGTTTGCATATCTGAGCACTGCGATCGCCGAGTGTCGTCGCCGTAGTTGTAGTCGCTCTGGCTTGTATTTTGTTCGTAGTCCTGGTTCTGGTCGTGGTCCTGGTCCTGGTGCTGGTCCTGGGGCTGGTCGTGGTCCTGGTCGTCCGTTTGCCGTGCTGTGTTTGCTCGATTCGTGACTGGGGGGCGGCACCAGACACTTGACGTGGCTGCCACATCCTTTGTGTTCTTACCTCGTGTTCACGTCGCCAAAGCCAAAAGTTTATGGCACGTCGTGCCTTTTGTTCCTGAACTTCTGCTGCTCTTCTTGTTGTAATGTTGTTGTTGTTGTTGCTGCTGCTGCTGCTGCTGCTGCCATAGAGTTTGCGAAGCACATTTGACCAACATTTTCTTGCTACTTGTTTGTTTGCTGCTGCGATTTTTGATAACTGACATTTGCTGGCGTTGGCCTCAGCTATAATAAATGGCGCTGAACGTGAGCCGCCGCCGACGCCGCCGCCGCCGCCACCACTGTAAAAGGTGAGCCAGTAACAGTAAAACCAAAATCTAAATCAACAGCAGCAGCAGCACTCGCTTCGAGGCCATAGGCCAATTTCCCTCTGGCCACATGATATGAATGTGCAATGCGCAGATTGCTGGCAACGATATCAGCAATTGGAGCAACTGCTCGCAAATTTGAACAGATTAGAGCTTCGGGCACAACAATTTGGCAGCTCTTGTTTGTTCTACTCGACAAAAAACAAACAAAAACAAATAAATACCTAAAACAACGAAATGATACGTTTGAAGAGCCCGTTGATCATTCTTGTCACTAATCGTAAGGAGCTAGCAGTATTCTGGCGAAATACTGTCGAGCGAAAAACTGAAAACTCCTACACAAAAATTCCCTCAATTCTAGATTCTAGATTCTATGCGTGACCAGAAGGTGCCCGGATCCTAATTGTGCCTACTCTGGATACCTGCTGATCTCCTGTTTTAAGTTATGCTTTACGGTTCCCCTCGTTGCCTACTCATGAAAATTTAAGATCAAGAAAACATGCCGGATCGGCTCAGTGACCCGTCCTCATTAATGGTAATCTGTGGCTCCAGCTCGGCGAAGGGGGTGTCGAGGAGAGTGACTAAGGCGGTTTCATCGCAAAGATGCTCAAACATGAAGGTCCACCAGCGATCTGCGGAAACAGGATATATACTTTGGTGACACTTCTTTAAGGGCTATAAGCAGCCAATACACCGGCTATAAAGTGAGCGTGTTAAGATTTTCACATATTTATGCTCCCCATTTTTAGCCTGGAATGGCAAGCCGACTTTCTAAGGCTTAGTTCAGCCTATGTGGGTTACAACCAGCTCGACCTTCCCCCACATCCGCTTATAAGGAAGCTCGCTACTTAACTTCAAATTTACAATACAGGTAACGTTCCGACTTACGTTCTTAAAAAAATGCAAGGAGGTGCTTGACCTCATACTTGCTTTATATAAGTTTCAGAATAATATTGTGTCTTGGCGAATCTTAGAAAATCACTCTTTCTGTGACCATCGTTATGTTATATGTCTATATATAAGTATAGTTAAAAGGATACAGTTTCCTCTCAACCAAATACTCATTAATTTCAGTAACACCCAACTAGATCATCAGATCTTATCTTATCTTATCCTGCCCAGTTAGCAATCAGCTAATCAGGCCAGAAGCCAGAAATCAAGCTTTTCCATTTACGAAAAGGAGCTCTTTGGAGCTAGAAGACTTGTGTGATCTTTCCTATATTCTGATATCAAAGGTGCTAAAGAGGCATCCAGTCAAAACCGTCCTGACTTTGGGGTATCCACAGAGACTTGATCAAACATAAACAATGTTTAGTGAAGAATCCCTAGAGCTTCTGTTAAGTACACATTTTCCAGATTGAATTTAAGAGAAAACACTCCGAACAAGTACATAAGCATAAGTTGATGGGTATTCACAAAACCAGACTGTTCGTCCCACATTTGTTTCTATTTGTCTATTTGCCTCTACTTGTCCGGCCCTCGCTGGGAGTAGGCATATATTTCTTCTCTACAAATGAACAAGTGAGAAACCAGCAGTCGAGCATACCCGATGGCAGATTACTTTGATACCAGTTGATGGAGCTTCAGCTTATCAGCTTATCTTATGGATAACGATCTTTAAAGTATTTATCCAAATTTTGTGACTCTAGCTTTAAGATTTGAAATTCAAATATGTTTTTTAGCGATTTGCGTTTATCGATTATGTCGAAGTTTTAGCCATCCAGCCGACGTATCACCATAATTGGATGACCGGCACAACCGAGAATATATTTCAAGTATCTAGATATAAGGATATCGAAGAAAATTGCGCTCAGACGGACGGACAGACGGTTATTGCAGAAAACCAATAAAATAAACCTTCGGTATAAGAGTACAAAAATGATCAATTCAAACGAGAGAAGCGATTGCTATTCAAGTATTATACTTGAATTTTCATTTTATTTGACAGCAAGTTTATTTTGTGTGATAATATCAACATATAGAAACTTTAGCAAGATCAACAGTATATATGCAATAGATATATAGATATATATATATCAGTTATGCAAGTTCAAGATTAAACGTAATAACTTAAGAAAAAAACAACTGAGAATAAGCCTGGAAAGTGGGTGTCAATAAATTACATTTGAAAATAAATTGCTGCTATTGATTTAGACGTTAAGGTGCAATCGATCCTTAGTGGGTGTGGCAAACATGCCTGTAAATGTGGCAAATATGCTTTCATTTGCAATAGCGCTCAACTTTTTCGACTTTGCTTTCAAATGTAATTTTTTTTTATTTTTATCCGATTTGAAAACAGAGGCTGGCTATTTGAGTTTCCCACAACAACTGAAACTGCTGCTGTCAAATGCAATCTGCTTACGACTTATTTAATGTAAAACTCATATCATATCACAGCACGTCTGATTGTTCCAATATGAAAATGTTTATTTATATGAATTCAAAATGTTTAAGCAGAACATATTCATTGCCAAGATGCTGATGAAGTCTAATACTCTTAAATTCAAATTTCTATGGGAATAGAGTATATAAAGTTAAAGCTTATGCCCCGATTTATTTGCTCAGTGATCGCACATCGAAATTACTTTCGCTAACAACAACAAAAACAACGACAACAGCAGCAACAATTTAGCTTGAACAAGTCACAGACGCAGGAGTTGTGATTCTAGACGCGTGAGTAGCCAGTCGTGAGTAGGACAGGGCGGGGCAGAGGAGGGGAGGGGTTACAGGCTTAGGGATCCGTGAATCGGCCAACAGCAACGGGCAAGGACATTGACAAGTGAAACATCATACAAATGGGCGCGCGAAGGTCCAAAACAACGAAGCACCGAAACAACGCATCAAAACACACACACACACACACGCACACAGTGAGGCAGACAGACGAGCTCTCAATGTGACGCAGGACCAGGACAGGCAGAGGCAGAGGCAGAGGCAGCCAAGCACTTCACAGCTTAACACCCTAATGTGCAATATTTTTGACTCCCACACACACACACACACACACACACACACACACACACGAGCACACAAAGCAAACGTATAAAAAGGAAATACAGAAGGCTGGCAATGTCGGTCGCCACCTCCCCTGCGACTCCCCACAACTCGCCATGCCGCAGCTGTCGATGTCGACGGCGCGACTGCGTTGCCAGCAGCGGCAGCAGCAGCAGCATCCGCAGTCGCAGCCGCCAGCACCAGACGGCTGCAGCAGCAGCAGCAGCAATCGACAATGGCGCTCACACACACGCACAGACACACACACACACATTCAAAAGATAAAGTCGGTTGCGGGCGCCACCCACTGGCCAACAGCAACAACAACAGAAACAGCAACAACAAACACACACATTCTCAGTCTCGCTATCTTTTGCATGCTATTTCGCTCGCTCGCTCGCTCAGTTTGCCTCGGGAGTGTCAAAGCAGCTGCTCTTGCTTCTTCTTATTCTTTTTCTATTTGAAGTTTGTCATTTTTTGTAGCTTTTCGTGTTGTTGTTTTTGCTCATTTTTTATTGTGCTTGATCTTTGGCTTATTACCATGTCACGTTGAATTCGAAATGCGAACGCTGCCGGAATACGAAATGTGCCCACACACACACACACACACACACACACACACACACACACACACATAGATACACTGCTGATTTTGTTTTTGTTTTTGCTCCAATGCGTTAAAGCGACAAAGGGGCGTTGAATTTTATCTGCTGCTGCTGCTGCTGGTGCTGCTGCTAGTGCTGCTGCTAGTGCTCCTGCTGTTGTTGCTGCCTTTGACAACGCTAACAACAAGACGTAGGCAGGCAGCAATTGTTTTTGTTCTTGGCTCTTGCTACACTTTTGCTTAAGCAAACGCTTTTGTTTTTGCGCCGCCGCTTTGCCAATGCAAAGTTTGCACAAAACACAAAAAAATGAAACAAAAGAGAAAGAAAAGAAAGAAGAAGAAAAAAACAAATAAATAAATAACATCTACACACATACCTACGTACAGTAGACTTTTGGAAAAGTTAAGATTGATAAGCGCGGATAAGTTAAGTCGATTCTCTTCACCACACGCTACTTGAGAAAAGTTAAGTCTTTTCTTAACTTTTACAATCATTTCCTCTGTTTCGCTTTTCAAATATTTGTTTGACTTCGTCTCTATATTTGTATGTCCTTATCATGAAATCGTTAAAGCTCTCAACTTTAAATAAAAAAAATATATACTACTAAATATCTGAAATATTACAAAAAATATGCATATTGTACAAATAATAAGTGACAAAAATGAATATCAACAGATGCAGCGCTTTATATTTGTAAGCAAAACCATATAGTTTTTCATTCATCAACACAGTGTCCCTAAAGGGTTAAGAATTCGCAGAAGAACACAAAATACTAAACATTTTCAAAAGTCTACTCTATAAAAAACTAAAAGAAATGAAATGAAGCACAAATATAAAGCGCAGAAAAGTTGCGGCCAACAGTTGACAGTCCAAAAGCATTTGACATTTTACCTTGGAAAGGAAACAGCTTACAAACAAACACGTACAGGGAGATACACACTCACACACACACACACATACACACACACACACACACACACACACACACATACACATAGAGATAGACAGACAGACAGGATGACAGGGCTGCGAACGTGGTGAACGTGACTGTAACAACAAGAGCAAAAGCGCCAAATGTCACTTTGAAAAATGCCATTGGTTCGACAAACTTTCTGCCCCAACCAAAACAACAACAATCGACGACTGACGCTGCCAGCAGAGAGGATGCGCAGCAGCAGCAGCAGCGGCAGCGGCAGCGACAGCAGTGATATGCGAACGCCTCTGCCGTTAAACCGAAACCGAAACCAGTTGCTTAGCAACGCCCCCTTCTAACCGCAAACGACGACGACGACGACGACGATGACGACGTCGAAGGCAGCAGCAGCAGCAGCAGCAACAGCAACAGCAACAGCAACAGCAACAGCAGCAGCAGCAGCAGCAACAACAACAACAACGGCAACTGTCGCCGCAGCCGATGAATGCGACAAATGTCAGCAACAGACTCCATTGCTATTTTTGCAGCAGCGAGCGCGTAGCAGCTAGTTGTCTCACTCTTGCCCAAGCAGGCTGCATGCGCAGGGGAAATTGTTTGCCGTTGAGCAGAGCGCGCGCATCTATGTGTGCGTCGTTTCTCTCTCTGTGTGCGTGTGTGTGTGTCTCTCTCAGTGTGCGTGTATGAGTGAGCGCGCATGCGATTCGTACAGAAGCAAAGTTAAGGGGTAGGGCAGCAACTGGCAACTGGCAACTGGCAGCATCAGGTATCGAGCTCGTGCACCGGTTCAGTTTGTGTTTGGCTGTGTTTCGCCTTCGCATTGCCATTCGCTCGCGCTCGCTCTGCCGCTGTCGCCGTTGCCGTTGCTGTTGCCGTTGCGTCGACGTCAGCGAGTTTGGTGTGATTTGGCTCGTCGCTGCTATTGCTGCCTGTTACAGCCGTCGCCGTTTTCAGTTTTTGTTTGACGTTCGCGTGGTGCGCTCGCATGTTGCGGCCCGTTATCGTTATCGACACTGACATCGCAATCGCCATCGCAATCGTAATCGCAATCGACATCGATACGCTACCGTTACCGTTACCGTCACCGTTACTGTTTACGTCGCCGCTCATTCGCAGTAGATTGCCAAAAACAAATGCCGTAACTGGGCACAAAACAAACGATTTGCGAACAGCTGTTCTCTGGCTGACCGCCCCCTTGCTGTTGGCCTCTGTCGCGTTGCGCGTCCTAATTTTGGGATCTATTTTTTAGTTGAGCCGCGCTCCGATTCCATTTCGTTATTTTTTTTTTGTAAAGCACACAAGAATTTGTTGCCAAAGTTTTTTTCAAGTGAGTTACTTGCCAAGGAATACGAAACAACAACGAAAGCTCCAACGACACAACTCACCTTCCCTGCGGAAGAAGTGTCAAGTGGATTACTAACAAAATAACGGAGAAGATGAAATTTAAACAGCACATGCAAATTGCAAAATAACAACAACTACAACTACAACAACTACAACTACAACTAAAACAACAACAACAACAACAACAAATACGAATTACTTACCAAAATTTACAAGAAATCAGCTGCTGCTATTTGTAGCGTGTTTCGCCGCCGGCATAAAACACAACAACACACGTGCTCCACATCTCTCTCTCTCTCTCTCTCTCTCTCTATCTATCTCTCACTCTTTCTCTCTCTCTAACTCTCAGTCTCGCTCTCTCTCTCTCGCTCTCTCTCGGTCTCTCGCTCTCACTCATTTACTTAGTCACTCGCTCTCGTTCTGTTTGAGTGGGTGGGTGCGCGTGTGTGTGTCTGTGTGTGTGTGCGTGTGTGCGTGCGTGCGTGCGTGCGTGTGTGTGTGTTTGCGCCTTCGTCGCGCTTGTGCGTGTGTGTCATTATCAGCGTGACCATTATCATCTCGCCCCCCATCTTCGATAAATTCGATAACAAAATTCTCACCGAGGCATCCAAAGCGCCCCTCAGGGCTGTCGCGCTGGCGTCATTTCTGGGCGACGGTTTTGCCGCCCTCGGTAGCCGAGCACCACCCGTCAAGGATCTAATGGCATTCGGCGCGGTCCTGCACACAAATCAGCACAATATCGGTGAGTCTTAACCACTTCCGACGACGACACTCAAAAGATTGTCTCAATTCTTCGCAGCCTCTGAGGCAGGTTCAAATCTTGTGTTCAGGCTCTATTGATTTATGGGGTGTATCGGGTTTGGGCCAAGCCATAACCAAGATCATCGGCAGTTGTTATAATTGTTCGGTTTGCATGGCTTAAAAGAAGCGACGGCTTTTGGACTTGTTAGTGTTTAAGTGTTTAGGTACACGCAATGTCAAAGGACTAGAAATGTTTGAAGTATTTTGTTCAGATAGATCAACTACTAGTTAGATAGAACATATATATTTGAACAATTTGAAGAGTTTCCGCTTGGTTCGTCATATTCGTCATCGATCCAACGACACAATTTTTAGTTTTTGATATTATTATAAGTTAGTATTTGAATCGAAAACTGCTAAGCGGAAAGTAATTTTTAAAGGTAACATGATTAAACACATCAAAACATAAGCTGAAAATGTTGTATGGATATTCCCCATAATGTATTTAATAATTGGATGCATCTGGGTTTTACGAAAAAGGAATATTGAATTTAATTGATTTGCAGAATTTGGATAATGCACCTCACTATTCAAAAAGTGTTACGGAAAATATTGAATTTCATCTAATCAAAAATGTAGAATTGAAATTTGAAAAATTGAAACTAAATGTGAAATATTTTCATTGATTTGTTAAATTCTACACAAAGTTGCGTATGTGCAAATTGTTGCTTTTTAAGCAATTCTCATTAAGGACGCTATGCAAATAAATAGCGAGCCGCACAAGGGTTAAGTGAAAATCACAAAAATTGTGAATTGGCCGGACAGGAAAGTTAGCCTCGTCAATTTTGGCGCACTGCTGTGGGTTAAGCATGAAGCAAAGTTTTGCACTTTTGAACTTGCTGCAGGGTCGTATCACACTCCGCTAACCAACCTCGAACCCTCGAACCCTCAACCAGGGGGAACTCTTCGCTCTGCCGTTTCTCAGTGTTGCCTTCTTTTTCTTTTGCGCCCATTTTGTGCGTTTTGCAAGTTTTTGTGTTCGCCGGGCCAAAAAGTTTGCATCGACTTGTCAAAACTTTTCTTGTTGCTGCAAAAGTTGTTGCTGTTGTTGTTTGTTGGCTGTTGGCTGTAGTTTGCTTTTCCGTTTTCCTATTGTTTTATTTCATTTGCTGCCATGTCAAATTTTCACTTTTGCTGACTTTTTAAGTCAGCCAAAAACTTTTGATTTTGTTGCCCAGTTGACGGCATTTGTTGCTGCTGCTGCTGCTGCTTCTGCTGCTGCTGCTGCTTCTGTTTCCGTTTCTGTTTCTGTTTATGTGTCTGTTTCTAGTGCTCCTGTTTCTGCTTCGGGTTTTGCTTTTGGCTTTGCTTTCGAACAAATGGCCAACAAATTGCGTCAACAAATTTGTACGCCTGCTGATTTGTGCATGCACTTCGCCAAATGGACTCCAAGCGGCTCATAAAACTGCCGACTTGCTGCATACAGCATGCAGCATGCAGCTTACAGCTTGCAACTTGCCAACCTGGCAATCGCCAACTCATGACAACTCATAAATTGCTGCCCCGCTCGCGCAGGCGTTGCAAGCAGGCAGAGGGGCGTGCCTCCAAAGGGGTAGCCCAAGTCAAAAGTCAAACCTGTCAACGGGGCACAAGCGGGCCACAGCCAAGAAGCACAGCAATAGCAGCACACATAGAATAAAGCGCAGCCAAAAGTCATAAAACATTTGAAGCCTTTTTTTTAATATATTTTTTCTCCTTTTTCTGTTGTATCTTCGGTTGCATCTTTTCAATTTTGTTGTTGCCGTTGCACAGCAGCAGCAGCAACAAAAGCGCAGCAACGCCTTTAACAAAGTTCGCCTGCTGTTCATCAACATTTATGACTGTCCTGAGTTGCAACCGATGGTGATAATGATGCTGCTGATGATGATGACGATGATCAACATCATGATGAGTAGAGTAGCAGAAGAATGGTGGAGCTAGCTGCTGGCTGCTGGCTGACTAACTGCCTGGAAGCTTCAAGATGCCAAATGCCAGGCAACAATATTTGCGGCAGCAATTGCTGCTGTTGCTGTTGCTGCTGCTGCCGCCCGATCTTCTGGTCAAAGTCAGCTTCAATGCGGTTCCAAGTACATCAACATTTTTTATGCGCCATTTTCTTCATCATTTTTACGGTCAACAGTTGCTCAACTCACTTTACGAGCCAAAAACAGCCAACTATAGCCAGAGTCAGTACAGAGAATAGACAACCCAAATGCTGGCAGTCAAAAGTTGACTTCTTTGGCTTTTTTCCCAGATGCTTTGATTTATTGTGCAAAAAGCGTAGCCGGCAGCAGCTGCCGCGTTTAGCCTGAAGAATTACACATATCGCTTCAGTGTGTGTGTGTGTGTCTGCCTGTGTGCCTCTGTGTGGGCGCATTGGCTGTTAGATAGCCAAATGGGCGTGGCTCCGACCATAAATTAGACAACATAATGAGCCGTTGAGATGCAAAAAAGACGAAAACAAACCAAAAGGGAAGAAAAGCAGCTGCCTCAAGTCCAGCACTGGGTGGTCACAATTTGTTAGCAGCAAGTTGAGAAAATATAAAAATTAAATTTGTAATTGACGAACCTTTGCCACAATCTCTGTGAAAATGCTATTCACGACAAAAATCTATCACTGCGATCACTGAAAGTTCACAAAGCATGTAGAAATGCTCGTTTGAATTCGATATGCTTAAAACTATTGAGTTGGGCGAGAGAACTAAATTCTTAAGAACTAGCAGCTGGAATGGCTTAAGATAATACCTCATAGAGCTATAACAAACCTCAAGTCAATTTTGAAATAGCTTGGCTCAATATTTTGAAAGTTCTCAAGTTTTTAAGATGAATCCATCATCTTACAGATATAATGTGAATCATATTTGCATTGAACATGGATCGAGCTAGATAATAAATAGTGCTGCTTCGTTTATTATTATTATTATTATTAATATTAATTCTATTGTTATTATTAATATTATTACTATTATATTATTATTTTTCATCTTCTTATTATGATTATTACTATTACTATCATTACTATTATAGTTTCTTCTTTTTATTGATCTTATTATTATTATTATTATTATTATTATTAACAATATTATTTTTATTATTATTATTGTATTGTTTTATGTACTGCGACGTGTTAGATCTATTGCTCTTCTATCAATCATAATTTCTGCGCGATTCTTTGCCGAGTTGAGGATTTCTATGTCCTTAAAATATGTTTCTCCTGGTTAAGACGACGCAATCTATTATGATGCGCTTTGAGGATGACTATTTCTAGTTTAATTTAGATGATTTCTATTAGGTATATTGTGTTCCTCCCATGATATGGCCACCTAGAAGGCACCCACCTCAATTGCCGCCAAATTCGTGCTTCGTTCCCCAGTTGCTGCCACAAAATTGTTCTGGTCCTGTTAGGAGGCTTTCTGCCCCAGCGTAGCCTGCTTGTCCGCCGAGGCATAGTTTCTTTAATTATGAATCCTATAATTTGAGGTATTCATTTATAATCCGAACTCTCATTAGAATACTCACGAATATTAAAAGGACTTTGTCCTTGCAATTGCTTATTTGAATTTCAATTGTGGATGCCTCAAAATAGCGAGAAATTAATTTTGTTCGGATTCTTTGCTTGGATGCATGATAAAACTAGTTTGCTGAATGGGAAGTGATCAGCGCTGGCATTTTGAATCATTGCTAGCTCATCGGCTGCTATAAGTTAGCTAATGGCTACCGATCTTTGGCATATTAGTAGAGAGTCAAAAGCAAACTGGCAGGCCTGAAGCCTTGCCAAAATTATTTGACGGCTGTCAGGAATTGAATACTTATCTCTCCGCCGGTTGGGTTGTCCCTGGCAAAAGTCAGTCTCCCTCTATCCCGATATGCAAGTTATGGGCCCCCAACTGTTGGGAACTTTTCCATTTTGCAAGCGGCTGCTTGGCCATTGCCAAAGGGGAGGGGAGGGTTCGGCTGCGGAGGCTGGCCTATGCCACGACATGGCCACATGGGACGATGCTTTGAGGCCAACGTCGTCGCCTGTCTGACAGAATTTTTTGTTGTTTTTTTCAGTTTTTTTAAGTTTTTTTTTTTTTTTTTTTTTAGTTTTGCAGTTTAGCTTAGAGCTGAAATAGTAATTCACATTGAATGGCTTCGGTGCTGCTGCTGCGACTGCGACTGCGAGTGCGACTGTGGCTGTTCTGGTTTCAGTGGAGGCTCTGTGGCTCTTTTATGATTTCGCCGTTTTACGATTATTTTAAAGCTGTCAATAGTCAACGTGTGAGATAATTTATATGCCATAAATTTTAGTGCAAGCACAACTCGAGCTCCAAGCTAGACCTCAGCATCGAGTTGAACCAAACTAAAAATACAAAAAAAGAAAAAACAAAACAGAACAAAGCCAAAAGCAAGGAAAAAAACAATAACAAAAAGCGCAGACAGTTTTAAGCGGAAAGTCCACGAATGAATACACTAGCCGCCGCTGGATGCGGGGTGCGGGTGCGCCGGAGGCTGCCAACATCATCAACAGGTTCTATTGCGCTTTTTTTTTGAGTTATTGTTGTTGTCTGTGACCATTTCGGTTGGCCGACAATTCATTTGTGTGGCTTATCGCCTTTTTGGCTTGATTTACTGCCCCGGCAATAACAACATCAACAACAAAAACAACATTAAATGCACTCAACAGGTTGTTTTACACTTGACACGGGGCATTTGAAACCCGTAAACTGAACAACCTTAATGAAAGCCCACAAGACACACACACAAAATTCGAAACACAAATAACAAAAAAATAATTGAAAATAAATCGCGAGTGTTATTTGAAAACCAGAATTTAATTTACAGCTGGAAAATGTTTTCCCTTTAAACAAATTGCTTTTTATTTAAAAAATATATTATATATACATATATATATATATATATATTTTTTTTTTGTTGATTTATTGAAATTCTGTTCTTGATTGTTTTACGCAACTCATTTGCTTTGTCAGCTGAGGCTGAAGCTCAAGCTGTAGCTGTAGCTGTAGCTGAAACGGTAGCTAAAGCCTCAGAAATTGATTTATAACCAAAAGATTGGCCAAAGCAGAGAGACAGAAAACAGCAACAACAAAAGCCCATAAACAATATAAACAACCAATAAAAACGAGCAACAATTTGTAGCCAGTTTCCAATTGAGTCACTTGACGCGCTCTCACGCAGCCGCAGCCCCAGTCGCAGCTTCACGGGGGGAGTGGTAATGACCTTTAACCCAAGCGTCGCAAGTCCACCTCGGGACAGGGTCTTGATCCCCGTGTCTCCGTCTCCGTCTTCGTCTTCGTCTGCGTCTCCTTCTCATAGTTGTCTTCGACTGTTGTTCGCACTGCCCGTTCGGCTGGAACCAACGCGCCCAAGAAAAACGATCGCGCCGTAGATGACCGCAGCTAAATGCGATTAGTTCCGAGTGCTCTGACAGCAGCCGCAGCCGCAGCCGCAGCCACAGCCGCAGCAGCAATAACAGTATCGGCAGCAGCAGCAGCAGCAGCAGCAACAACAGCAACAACAGCAACATCAGCAGCCACCCGACAAACATGTCGCTGTCTGTTACTTTTACCACTTTTACTTACTTTACTTTATCCACAAAACTTATTTTGAACTGTTTTCACTTAATTTGAGTGATGCAAATCAAAGAGAATTTGTTTGAACTGAATCCAGGTGGTTTGCCTTCTTCTTTCTCAAGATACTTAATCAGATTTATATATAGATAAACATCATTAACACAAAAATTGGCGTTTTATGTGCAAAGTGATTTGAATTGCATTTGAAATATGATAAGCTGAATGGAATTTTGTTTGTTTAGCTATTTGAGAACCAGTCTTAGAATTTTGCATGCGAATCATTGCCAGATATTGCCATAGTATATACTCGATTAAACTGAGCGAAAGCCAGCATAATATCCATTTTTATTCTCGTTAAATTGTGTTTATATAGTTTTGATATATTTTCCTTATTGTAGGATGCACTTGGTTTAGTCTGTCTGCTGTTTTGTGCATTTATAATATATATACTCGATTATCCTGAGTAATTATCACAACAGAGTCCTCCATTTCTCAATTTAAAACGTTTTAATTCAATTTGTTTTTGACTGATTGGGTTTTTTGTGGGTTTTCCCCAGTTCATGCAACAAATGTGGAAGCATTTTGCATTTGAATACCCCCAGAAATCTAATAAATATTTCTTCTTTTTAAATTTGTAATTTGACTTTAGTTGACATTAAATAAATAAATAAATAAGTAGGTAAATAAATAAATAAAAGCCAGCTTAACTTCTATGTTTATTCGCGTAGTTGAATTGTGTTATTATAGCTTTAGTTGTTCCACTTTTGTCGGGTGCACTTTGTTCAGGCAGTCTGCTGTTGTGTGTATTTCTCTTTCTCTTTCCGTGTGGCAAGTGAAACGTTGAGGACGGTGCGGGCGTCCCTGCGAACCGGGCCCATATCATCAATAACCGAAAAACGCTCAACATAATGATGCGTGTAATGTTGCTGCTGTCGCTGCTTGCTGGTTGCCGATCTCAACAGCAACAGCAACGACGGCAACGGCAACTGCAACACCTTCTCCCAGCGCAGTGTGTCTCCATCTTCCTTTGCTGTTCTCCCTCCCTCTCTCTCTCTCACTGCTGGCAGTCGATTTGGAGGAAAAAGATCTCTCAGCGATCACCGCTCGACGCCTTTTGTCCGCCGCTTCGATCTCAATGAGCGGCAATTTGTTATGCGTTTTTATTGTGCATCTATTAATTTGATTATGGCTGCATTATAAACTCGCAGCAAATGGTATTTATAGGCATTGATGGCTGCCTGACTGCCCGACAACATGTTGCCCGTTGTTGACACGCAGGCAACATGTTGCAGGCGCCTTACCATCAGCAGCAGCAAGCAGCAGCAGCAGCAGTTGCAACAACAACAACAACAACTTAAAAAACTTAAGACACGTTTTCTTCTTTTAAATGCTCATATGCAAATTAATTAATCAAAATCTCGCGCATACACGTGTCGTGGTTGTTGTTGTTGTTGTTGCTGCTTTTGTTGGCCAAACCATTTGCGGCAAAACTTCAAAACGCAGCGCGAACAACACTCAAAAAATAAATCGTATATGTGTGTGTGTGTCGATGTGTGGATGCTTGTGAGTGTGTGTATATAAAGAAGAAGCTGCGGGCGGCAACGCTGTCGCTGTCGCTGTCGTTGTTACCTAAGAGGAGTGTAAATGTGAAATTTGTTTGGCAACGAACCGCAGCGAATTCCACCGCAGCGAATGGCCTTAGAACCGAACTAAAGCGAATCAAACCCAACCGAACCGAACCAAACTGAACTGAACCGCAACACTACACCGAACCACGTTCCGAACCATTCGGATGCCATATATATATATGTCTATATACACATATAAACATCTCTCACATGTTCATGTGAATTATTTTCATTTTACCACACTCTTCAAATATAAATTGTTCAGTTATTGAAAAGTCTTAAAATGTCTTTTGTTTCATTACTAAAACTTAAACTTAAAGTAAGACTGAAAATAAATAATTTAATTCCGTTCTATAAATTATATACAAATATTATGGAGAAAATCGCATACATTAAAACTGGGATATTATTTCCGAAACCATTTTAAATATCTCTCTCATATGAAATGTTGCGTATATAAATGATATTTTTCACAAATTATACAGTTATTGAAAAGCCCTAAACGATCTTTTGATTCACTACTCATATAGAGCGCATAATAATACAACATAATATAAATAATTTAATTCCGTTCTTTCAATTAAATGCAAATATTTTGAAAGGAATCGCAAAGAATTCTGCAATTGTTTAGCTGCTGGCAGCTTTACAGAAATGTACAAACTGAATAATCGTTTTTATTTATATTTTGCTTATCGCTATAGTCATAGATAGAGCACTGAAATCAGAAACTTCTGGCATGCCACATGACCAGTTAACTGGTGCTGCACATTTGGCGTCAGAGGGAGATTTACAGGCTGCTCCTGCGCCAAATGCTGATGCTGATGCTGATGCTGGTGGCGATAAGAGTAACGTTCGCCGTTGACTTTGCCACCCCAAAAACAGCGAAAGCATCCCCCCAACCCAAGGGGGATGTTTAGAGTACGTGCAGTCGCATTCAAGGTTAATGCTTTTGTCACAAAAATCGCTCGACTGAACTCGAGATTTGCCGATAAGCAGTTTCGGTATTTTCTGAGTAATTTCCTATTTTCGTATTTTCGTATTTTCCCTTTTTGTTTTTTTTTTTAATGGTTGACTTTGGGCGAAAGTCAACAAAGCAAATTCCGAAATCGGAGCTGAGCATAAATTGCGCTTATCGCAGACTATGCGGCAGCTTATGAAGCTAATGGCAAATGCGGTTGCAAGTCGAAAAGAAGCGGCGCTGAAGAAGCGGTGGCAAGGGAGGGCAACAAATATAGTACTTTGGCCACATTTTTGCGGTCAGCTGCAACTGAACGCTTTGCGAGCTCAAAAAACATTGGGCTGTCAAAATCTCACAACAAATTTTCACATGTGGCTTATTATTAATTGCATTTCAAGAGGCGTTGATGGGGGTGGGGAGGGGAGGAGCGAAAGTGCGGGTGAAAACACAGTTGAAAGCCATCAATTTGCAAAATTAATGTGAAAACCAATTAACAGACATTTGATAGGCAAATCATAAAACACAGAGAAACAGCGACAGAGTTCATAATTAGAATATGCATAATATTTGTTGTTGTAAGCCCAGTTAGCAAGTTAAAGCGTTTTCCAATCGAATCTGGCAAATGTGGCAAAGCGCTTTGAGTTCTTCATTGCCATGACCAAATTGCAATATGCAATTGCAAATTGCAAATTGCAAATTTACCAAATTTACTAAATTTCTCTGTTGCACAGTTTTGGCGGGGGCTGCACAAGCTATTTGGCTCAGAGTTTGGGCCATACGCTTTATTTGGCGCAAAACTTTAAACCTTTAATCGCATTAAACGCTGCCAAAGTCAGTCAGCTAAACGAGGAGCGCGCAAGGGCAGCGAAAGGGGAAGTGAAAGGAGATCGAAGCCAAAGTTTGAGTGTCTGTTTGACGTGTGTATGTGCGAGTGTGTGTGTGTGTGTTTGATGTGTTTGTGCTTGTGTGTGAGTGTGTGTGAGTGTGTGCAGTGCCTGCCACATTAAATATTGAAAAATGCAAATTTACAAATACATAAATTTTAAATGAATCGCCAACACCAAAAGCATTTAAAATCAATCAGTGTGGCTGCTGCTTGCTACTGCCACAGCAACAATAGCAGCAGCAACAATACATAAACCAGATAGGGCTACAGCCATATATTGTATATATGTATACGCACATCAACTGCTGTGTGCAGGTGTGTAAAGGGTATTGGCTGCGTTGTCACGGCCACATTGATATTAACAAAATAAACATGTAATGTCATGTAAGGGTCTGCTCTGCCCTGCTCTCCGACGCTGTTGGCGGCTGTGGCTTATTGTTGGGCTTATCCACTTTTTTGGCAACAGACATTACCCAAATAATGCAATTGTTGCAACGCTGGCTGCTATACATATATACATATATATACAGATATAGACAAACATTTCTTATCGATTTATTTTGATTTTAATAAATAAAATATGAACAAAGTCATATTGAAATCTTTATTGTATTTTATTTTTGTGGCATATTATTTTATATATATATTATAGGAAATATTCTGCATATCGAAAACATATTTTTTTATAATGCACATACATATATTCATGTGTATCTTCAAAAGTGAACTGTACAATTAGCTTTTTATACAGACACAATTAAATTTCAGCTATATTTTTACTGGCTCAATTGTTTAGTTTAACTTTAAGTTTCGATCGGCCAAATATAGCAATTTAGCTAGATCACAGTTGGCATTATACGGAATCAATGTGGACAACATATTTGGGAAACATGTGTGATATATTATTTTAGATTGTTAGGTTGGGCGGTTCAAAGGAGAGGGAGAAATACAAGGGTGGCACAGGCTCGTTGAGGACAGAATAAGGCTGGGCTGGATTGGGTGGGGTTGGGGTTGGGGGTACATCACTCATACGCTAAGGCTTATCATTGGCTATCTGTCTGCTGACAAACGCAAACAGCAACAACAGCTGAACGTTGACGAGGAATGCGAAACGAGCTCAGGCGAAACACATCGGGACGAGGCGAGGCGAGACAACGAGAAGAGAAGAGAAGGGAAGAGAGATAGAGAGAGAGAGAATCGTGAAACGAGTGGGCGCAACGAACAAAACCACCCAAAAGCGAATTGGAGGTCGGACTCTCGCGGTCTCTCACACACCCATGCATGCAGAGAGTGCTTTGCCGTTGATGTGGAGCTGAATCTCCAGCCTATAAAAATCTGTGAGTCCTGACGACAATGTTGATGGCGATGGCGCTGGCGATGGCGATGGCGATGGCAGCCAGACTGATGGCTGATGGCTGATGGCTATGAAGATGAGAACGAGTCCAACGAGCAAAGCGGCCAAAATGAAAATGCGAACGCGAACGCGAATGCGAATGAGTTTAAGATTGGCTTTGGATTGTGTATGGTAATGTGAGTGCAAATGGAAATGGAAATGCTAATGACCATGTTGACTGCCTGATCAAGTAGAAATAATCATCATCATCATCATCATCATCATCATGAACAACAAGAACAACATGCACAACAATTCGCAGCTTTTGACACATAAAAAAAAGAAAAAAAAAGAATAAGAAAATACAACCTGCTGAGCCGCAACTCTCCACAGACCACATCGAGAAAATGATGTCCAACAGCGTCAAATGAGCAAAAAAAAAAAAAAAAACGAAGAAATATATGTGTATATAAGAAAAAGGTCTTCAATGCCAAGCAAAGACTTTTGCACTCAGACACTGTGTATCTCTGTCGCTACTTGCTCATCTCTTGCTTTGTGGCTGTGTTGCTCAACGTAACATGAATTTTAATACAAAGCAGCAATAACAGCAACACGAAAACAAACTTGTTCGTGTGTTGGTTTGCCATGGGTGGCGTGGAGCGAGGGTGGGGCGGGGAATGGGGGATGGGGGTGTGGTATGTGCAACGAGGGTCGGTTGGCCATGCCCTGATGTAAAGCAACTGATAGGCAAAAAGCGATAGCTGCAGATACTTTACTTTTATTTTATTTTCCTTTTTTCTTTTGTGTGTGTGTGTGTTTTTTTTTGACTGTTCTTTGGCACAGTATTCAACGAGGCAGCAATATTGGGGTGGTGATGGAGGAGGGGGCTTTGCTTTCTGACTGGTAGCCGCCTCTGGTTTTGGTTTTGGAAATATAATGGCAAAGTAAACAGTTTCGCGATGGGGACGATGACGATGGCGACGATGGCAATGGCTTCTGGCTGCCGCCGCCTTCTCAGCGCTCTGTATCCAACCAGTCGAGCGCACAGCAGCTCCTTTGCTGAAGTGCCCCCCCCCACCTTCCCCATCCCCTGCACTACCCCCACCAGTCACACACACTGACAAACACAAAGACACACAGACAGAGAACAACAAAGCGAAGCCAATTTCGTGTAGCACTGTGCGCTTGTGTATCTAGCAGATACTTTATATGCATGAGTTACAGAAAAAGAGGCGTATTTTGTATCTTATGTGCGCATAAAAGAAAAGCAGCAGCAGCAACAAAAACCACAACAATAACAACAACAACAACTACAACAATTCATTGTGTGTAGCAAAATATAAAATGTACATGGCTAATATGGTTGCAGCGCACTCAAAGCTAAAAAGTAAAATAAAAAAGAAGCAAAACGCAGCAAGTGGCTAGAAAAGACATACAAATAAGATGAACCGAACAAAGAGGAAACAAAGCAACAACAAATAACAATAATGATAAAAATAAGAATACAAAGCATGCAAAATATTTGTGTTGCCTTGTCAACTTGCCAACTTGCCAACTACTTAGTTGCACAATGTAATGTAAGAAAACTTTACCAAAGAACTCTTAGCATGTTTATTACCCGTGGAACGCCACCAGACCAAAATAGTGCATCGATTATTAGTTTTTAAAGTAAGCCTTTTTTTTATCAATTCATTATGCAATATGTGTGGTATATATTCCTTGAGATCTTGTTATCGCTTATAAGTATTCCAGAACATCAACAACCGTTCATAACATGCCAAGTATTTATCAACAAACAAGTTTTTATACTCTGATATGAAGAGAATAGACACTCGAAACTTGCAACATATACCAGTCTGTGTCAAAATTGAGCTGCTACGTTCACCAGGATGGTAGGTAATCGATAAAATCGATAATCGCAAATCGATAACGTCACATATCTCCCACAATCTTAAGGCTACAGTCACCAAATTTGGTTGGCAGTTTGTTGGCGATGTCCCCCAAAGATTGCAATTTGCCACGCCTAGCTCCGTCGCAACCAAGCCCCCGCCCCTACAAATTTAAAATGGTTATATCTTTCGCAGTTTTTGAGTCCGAGTCGTCTTTTGTTAAGTGTACTGCTGGAAGCCCCCTTTAAAAAATTCTATCGCCACGCCCACACCTGCGCCCGATATATAGGAAAGTGTAAATTGATAAAACCGCATATCTCCCATAAATTATAAGCTAGAGTTACCAAATTTTAAAAGTTTGTAACTGGTAACTCCCCAAAGAGATCGATGAAAAATGGCAAACGTTCTCTCGTGCTTAAATTGGTGTAATGAATACAGATAATAAACAATAAGTCGCTTTACAATATAGTAGCCATATGTTGATATATTTTTTTCTCAAGAGATGGCTCAGTAAGCAAAAAATAAGTTAGCCTAAAACCGATATCTGACTGCAGATAAAATAAGTTTAGCTTCCAAGATTCATGAAGAGAGCAGTTCGCCCAAAAATGTTGGCATTATCAGTGTTTTCTTTCTATTTTATAGCATAATTCGAACTACAAGTTTGAAGAAAAAGAGGCTGAAAATTTCTCGTATTTCTGATCGGAAATGTAAAATTAAGTTGGTTACTTAACTCAGAAGAATCAATCTTACTGCTTATAAGCTTATCTAAAAAGAGAAGCAAGATTTAATAAAAAAAAATCGACTGCGCTAAGCTAACATTAGTATTCCGATAAAAACTTCTAAATAGTAAACATTTTTTTTTTTTCGGATTCTATTCTATGCTGATGAATCTTGTAATTGGGTGACCATATACAAGAGCCATATTATATAATATGTATATAGTGTTTTAGTAATATAGGGATCGTCAAATTCTTTTGACCAGCGCTTGATGAAACCCAGGACACCAATGCCTCGATTAGCAGAGGAAGCAATATGCTTGTCAAACTTATGCTTGGGATTTAAAAGGATAACCAAATCATCAACACATTGAATGCGTTCCACTGTGAAAAGGAAATTCGCCTATAAAAGGAAATAAATTTGCATTTATCACAATTAAGATTTAATAAATTAACACGATACCAGGCTAAGTCAGCTTGAAGCCTCTGTCCAGTAAAAGAGTCAGAGTGTTACATCACCGGCTAGCATCAGTACCTGAGAATAACTTACAACAGACGGAAGGTCAATTATAAACAATGTGAATAACAAGGTGACTTCCGTGCGGTACTGCGGAAGTAACTCTAGCAGACTTAGAGACAGAACCTCTCAAATGAACTCTCTGTGCTCTACGCGTTAGGTATTTTGAGATCCAACTAATTTGATTATTTGGGTGATTTACACAGTCAGCCTTAATAAAGTCAGTGTAAACAACTTCCGTTTGCATCTTGCTTTGAAAACAAGGATCTACAAAGATTCCAATTTCTCAAAAATCTTAGGAATAGCGGACAACTTAGAAACACCTGTATAATTCAGAACATTCGATTTGTTTTATCTTTTAAGGAGAGAAATAATAAATGATTCTCTCCAAATATTAGGAAAAGAGCATAACTCCAGCCACAGTTCAACTAGTTTAAACAAAGGATTTAAACGACCAACAGCAGAGTACCTAAGCACACAGACGGATTCCCCAATAGGCTCCGGTAAAAATACAGACCTAATAGCCTTCAGATCTGTAAGTAATAAGTCAAAGGTTCAAAAATGCAATTAGAGCCAGTAACCAGGTAAGGATATGGCCAAACCAACTTATGCCCACTCTTAGTGTTTCAAGTTATTGGCCAAATCAACTTGTTAACATTCTTTAATTCTGCCACAAAAAAACGCAACTAATTGTGTAATTAAAATGTTAACAAGCTTAATGCGTGCAGCAAAAGCAAAACGAAAAAAACGAAAAAAAAAATAAAAATATAGAGAGGGAAAAAGGCCACAAAAATAGGTGTTAAGTTCGAATAAATATTTCTAGCGTATTAATGACCACAACAACAAAAACAAACAAAAACAACAACAACGATGACTAACTTTTGCCCCAACCGCACGAAACGCAACATTTAATATTCTTTATGGATTTTTCTATATTTATGTACACATTTACATATTGCCCTGTAACGCTAGACTGTCTGCTCTTGAGTGCGCCCCAAACTGTGTGCATGTGTTTGTGTGTTTGTGTGTTTGTGGGTCTGTGTGTGTGTGTGTGTGTGTGTGAGTTACTAATTTACCAGACCAGACCCGTCCACACCCAAAGAGCTGGCGAATGCAATCAAAATGTCAAATCAGGCGCAACGAATCGTATTAAAATTACAGTTGCAGCACAAGTAGCAGAGCTGCAGAGCTGTCGGCCCAGCATCAATGTTGGCTAAAACAGGGCAAGGGCGATCATCCACAAGATGTTGATGCTAATAGAGATAAGAAAGCGGCTGTTTCGTTGACAACATATTTTCGAATCCAACTGAAATGAGCTTTCGCTTTCCAAATATCAAAATCATTCCAAAATATGATGATAAAATAATTAATTTTTCTAATGAATCATTTCAACCGAGTACTTTCTTCGACTTCTTGCGCACTCAAATTGAAGCCTTTTTTCCCTTGCTTTTGTTGGCTCAGGAACTGAAGAGTCAACTACTTATCTAAGGCATATACAATATATATACAATCATTTATAGATTGCTGCTCGCTTCGCTTATCGTGCTGCTCACTTCTCCCACATGCTTGCGCCTGCTGATGATAGCTCGCTCAACATGCTGGTTAACAAAGCCAAAGGAAATTTTAATAGATTGTTAATTGAGTTCTATCGAAAAAAATGAAAATGGAATCAGCGTTGGATATTTAAGAACTTATATTTAAATTCGTAGTTTGTAGCTTTTGTAGTATTGCAGACAGTGGGAACTGGTTAAACGGACTTGTCTGCTGCTGCTGATTTAGAATATATTTACTCTTTATTCCTATTATATTCTTCGTAACCATTTGCAATGGGTTTAGAGCATTAAAAAAAGGACAGAAATGTCATTTTCCAGCTGCCTGACAAAGGGCATTACGCATTCGCCGCATATATTCAAATGCCACTGCCACAGCCTCAGCCTCAACCTCAGCCTCCCTACTTGCCACGTCCCGTTTTCGATTTTGTGATTTGCTTTCATTTCTTCGTTTTTTTGCCTCTCCTTTTTTATTTTGCTATGTGCTGCCTGCATTTCTATTTGGATTTTTGCATAAGATTTGTTGTCGAAAAAAGAAAGAAGCAACAAAAAAAAGAAAACGAAAAGAAAAGAAAAAATGATTGCGATTGAGCGACGGCTGCTGCTGTTGCTGCTGGTTTGGATTTTCTTTCTTGTGGCTTTTACATTTTAGTCACGTCTTACAAGGGGGGGGAGTGGTGGGGGAGTCTGGTGGGTTGGTTGGGAGGGAATTTATACTATAGGCGTAACCAACATGGCGCAGGCACCAGGCAGCAAGCAGCATGCAGCTGGCTGGCAGCACAAGAGCTTTTTGCCCAGAGAGTTGCAACAAAAGATGAAGCAGATTTTTTTGCGCTGATGTGGAATGAATTTTTCACAGTCCGCAGAGAAGCTGAGCAAAAAAAGTTGCTGCTGCCGCTTGTCGTTGCTTGTTTCTGCTACAGCTGTTGTTGTTGTTGCTGCTGCTGCTGCTGCTGCTGCTGTTGCTGCTGCTATTGTATATTTATATTGTTTCGGTCAGGCAGCTGCTGCTAAAGTCCATCCATGGCTGGCTCTCGCTGTGTTTTTGGGCTGGCCTTTTGGGTGTTGCCCGGCCCATCCCAGCGAGCCATGAAGAAGCTGCTGTTGCTGTTGCTGTTGCATTATAAATGCAGTTAGGTCAATGTGGGTCTGGGAGTCTGAGAGTCGAATCTGCTGCTGGGACACACAATTATTGGCCTTTGTTGAGCTGAGCTTAACGCGGAAAATGTTGGGCGAAATGCTTTGTACGTGCCTCATTCTCGTTGCCAGCGGTCAATGGCTGCCGCACAGTGGCCAAAATAGATTCTTCAAGCTGCGATTGCGATGGACACACACACACACTCACACACACACACAATTATATATATATATATATATATATATATATATATATATATAGGTTCGCCCCGTTGCCGTTGCCGTTCCCGTTCCCGCAATATTGGCAATTTTTCCACATCGTTACATAAATTTCAGCGCAAAATAAATGGCCAACGGTAGCTAAAAGTTCACTCAACAATATTTAAATTGCGACACTTAACAACAACGGCAACTTGAGTGACGGCGGCGTCTGCAAACAACAGTTTGTGTCGTTTTAAAAACGCGCCAGAAGCAACGAATGCAGCGACAAAGGCGACAGACGACAAACGACAACCAACAACAACAAATAACCAGCAGCCAGCAACAAGCAATAGCTGCCAGCGGGCAACAGCAACAACTACAACTACAACAACCAACAGAAGCAGCAGTACAACGAACAAACAATGCTCTGACGAACGGTCGCATCGACTACTTAAGCGCTAATTGATTTCAATTTCGAATAGCTTTGAGCTGTCCGTGTCCATGTAAGGAATGTGTACATAATCCTTTTTAATCCTCGGTATCCTCTGACACATATCTGCGACACTCAAAAAAAGTGCGCAAAAGAAGCAACTTTAATGCAATGGAGAATCGCATAGAGAAGTTGTCCAACAGCTAAAAAGAAAAGAGAAAAAAGCAAATCAAAAAAATAATACCAAGAATTGTTTTTATCGAACAACTGAAACTATTTAAGCTGCTTGAGAGACAATGCTGGAACAGCAGCTGTTTCATTTCGATTTCGCAAACTTTGCTAGTCAGCGAATACGCCCAAATCGGCGCAACAACAATAACAACTACAACAACAACAATATATCGCTGCAAAGAGAATAATAATAAGAAGAAGCATCAGCAGCAGCAGCAGCAACAAATGGTGATGAAGATGATGATGTAGTGAGGCAACCGTTTAACCTGAGCAGAAAGCCTTTTGCACTGCAGCAACTGCTGTTCCTGCTGCTGTTGCTGTTGCTGCTGGCCCGCCTGTCCGTCTGACTGTCTATAAACGTCTATAACCTTCATTAAAAATTGTCTGCAGCGGCACAAAATGATTGATAACATCCGTCAATTTTGACATATGCGAGCTCTGGTACCCACCAGCCTCAGCTCCAGCTCCAGCTCCAGTCCCAGCACCAGCCCCTTCTCCTCGTGCTCCTTGTGGTCCTCGTGTTTTCAGCTCAACCCCTCTTTGCAGCATTATGTTTGAATTGCTGTCGCTGGGCTTGGGTCTGTCGCTCTTTGCTTGTTGCAAAATGAGTCAATTCGTCAATCAATCAGTGTGTCAGTCGCTCATTTATAATGGAGAGCGGAGGCTGTCAGTTTGTCAGCTTGTTCATTTCATCATTTGTCCAAATATTCACTCATACACAATCACCCATTCATTCATTCATGCATTCATTTTCGGCTACTGTCACTCAGGGCGTATGAGCAACGCGAAACTTGTCTTTAATAGCATTATTAATGCGCTCGCTTGAAGTCGCTGCTGCTGCTGCTGTTGCTGTTGCTGCTCCAGCTTAGCCCGGATGTGGGGGCATGTACATGGACAACGCCCCAAACCCCCTGCTCTGCCCCTATCCCCTAGAACGCTTTTGGCAACCCTTTGCACTCCACTTGACTGGACTCAACTCATTCCGGCTGCTTGAGCATATAAAGTGCAAAACTTTTTGAATGAAAATAAATTTCACACACACACACATGCAGACAGACAGACAGACAAGCAAACGACCTTATACCTGACTGTGAGGCTGGAGCTGGATCTGGAGCTGGAGCTCATCCAAGCCCCGCCCCATACATTTATTTACTGTGGTCCCATCTTAAATATGCCCCGTGGGCACAACACTTTTTGCCTCGAATTTTTTGGAAAACGTTTAGAGCCAAGCTTTGCCTTTGCCCATTGACTGATTGACTAAAGCAACAGCAGCAGCAGAAGAAGACGTTCAGTTTGGAGGGGGCAGCGGTAGATAAAGAAGAGCATAAAGCAGAATCAGATCAAGAAGAAGAAAAAGAGGCAGCAGCAGAAGAAGATGCAGATGGAGATGGAGATGGAGACTGTGAACTATGGTCTCTCCACTTGGCAAGTGGAAGCAGCCCCCGGGCCGTGCTTGGCGTCTATCATTATACGGTTGCAGTTATCGGGGTGTGCGCCACGCCCCAGCACAGCTCTGTGGCAGCCCCATCTAGCCGCAGGGTGGAATCGAGCCACAGCATTTTAGTTTTCATCATCAGCATCAGCATCAACGTTAGCTTTGGCTTCAACTTCATTCACAATTCAAAGTTATTCACTTGTGCGCAAATATGCCACTCAGTCGGACACTTAATTTGCAAAAAGGTGCAAATGAGTGGGCAGCCCTTCGGGTGTTGCCGCCACTGTGTATGCGTTTACCAAATTTATCTAAGTCTGCAGGTGTAATATTATATCCCTTCCCTTCCCTTCCCCTTCCCCTTCCCCACTGCCTTCCCCTCACCAAAACCATTCCCCATTTTGTGCATTTGTAAATTTGTGCATTTGAAAATGGTGTATTGCGTGCACAGTGCACGTCAAATGTTTGCGTCCAGCCAAGAATTGCTCTTTTACTCGAAGGCACACACACACGCACACACACACGCGTTCACATGTGCAAGCTTAATGAGCACCCCCCTGCCTATCCCCCCGCGACAGTTACTGGAGGCACCAGCGAGGTGCTAATTTGCGCCTCAAAGGATTTTGGCGCACAACAGTTGAGAGCACATAATGGCAAAGGTCAACAAAAGCATTTGAGTTCCGTTTTTGTATTTGTATAAAACCTACCGAGTGTTACTATGGAAGCTATTTGCTATATAGAAATATACTTGAAGTGGGCAATAAAATTCTATTTATTATTATTATTATTATTATTATTTATATGTATACTTATTATAATAAATTGGGGAACCATCAGAGCGACCAATAAGGTCTATTGTGCCCCCTTCTGAGCCTATAGCTCCTGCATCAACCCCAGCTCCTGTACGAGTACAAGAATATTTGCTGGGTTGAGGGCTTCTACATATATCGTGAGATTTCATAACATGCATCCCTGGAATGCTGCATTTATATGTATATTTAACTAAAAACTTTTTTAAGCATTGACTAATCGGCATTTCGGCTCGCCTGTAACTTATAGGGAATACTTCTGAAGGGTCTATAGCTATAAGTACACACTCAGTAAAAAATGGCGCCGAGTTTTAGAAATTCGCCTTACGCATTACTCACCTTAATATTCACAAAGTACATTTAGAAAATTGAAAATTGCATTTTCTTTAATTCAGGCTACATTTTTCTAAAATTTTGAAAAAAGTCGAATTCCCGATTGTTGTTGTCTATGTGTGTGTACACTGGCGAGTTCTTAGATTAGCTTTTAAGATTTTGCATAAACAAACGATTTGTAAGAGCATATAATTAAATTTGAAAAAACTTTGGATTTTACTGTATTCGATCCCACAATCCTTGGAAATTTTCGAAATTTGGTTTTGTATTTCTAGTTTTTAGAAATGCGTTTTTTAAAAATAGAATAAATTTCCATTTTTAAATTTTTAGAAATTTTTTTTTACTATTTTAAATTTATTTTTGAATATACGAAATTGAATATACAGTTTTCAGCTAAATTTTCTGAAATTCAGATAAATTTTTTTCTATGGGTTTGAATCATAAAATAAAAGTTCATAAGTAAATTCTCTCTTCATCTATAGGTCGCAGCGAGCCGCCGGTCGGCGTTGGCGATCCTTGTGCCGGCTGTAATAAGCCAATTTTGGACAAATTTCTGCTGAATGTCCTGGAGAGAGCCTGGCACGCGTCCTGCGTGAGATGCTGCGAGTGTCTACAGCCTCTGACGGACAAATGCTTCAGTCGCGAGTCTAAGCTTTATTGTCGCAACGATTTCTTCAGGTGAGTGCTAAAGCATCGAGAATTGTCGGAACTTGAGCTAAAAGGACTGCAATTTGTAGTGGAATGGGTCCGCCAAATCAAAGCTGGAGCCCATCACTCAGCTATGCAAATGCAGAGCAATTAACACGATGAATAAAAGTCAAGTGTTGAATGCTAACTCAGTACTTAGTTGGAGCTATGATTCTTTGGCTTACTTGTGTCAGCCGTTGTCCATTGTCCAGTGTCCCCTGTGTCTGTGTGTCCTACGTCCCCTGTACGCTTCCATCTGATTTCACTTTGCATAAAACATTTTTTTAATTGAAAAAATACATTAAAAATAGAAGAAAAAACGATAGTATAAAAAAGCAACGAGCAGCGAAATCAATTAACATGCAAAACACCTGCACAAATGAAATGAAATCAAATCAAATTCAACTGCCAACTGCTAAATTACAAAGCGCATCCGGCAATTGCCAACTCTCGGCTTTGCGACAGCCAATCAATAACAACAATAGTTAAGACTGTCCACCAGTTGGCCAAGCCAAGTCAAGTGTCGCCTTCCTCCCCTCCTCCTCTCCTTCAACCAACGGCAGGATTCTATGAAAGCCTTGAACAATCGCTTTCACAAGCGAAGTGCAGTTATTTTCCTCTTAGATGAAGGCATCCGGAGAATATTAGTTTTGTGCAATGTCCGTCTGTCCGCGCTGTTTGTCCCTATGTCTGTCCGCATTTTCTTTCTATCAATTTAGAGCCTTTAAACTTTGCTCTGTGCTGCAAATCAATAAAGCCACGATTTTTAAGATACAGTCACGAAATTTGTTTGGTAAATTGGCGTTATCCTTCATATATCGGCATAAGATACGCCCACAGGCGTTGAGTATATCTTTCAAAGTTTTCGAGTCAGATTTGGATTGTATATTACCGGCTACCGTCTTTAGGTAGCGGTTAGAACATTTTTATTGCCACGCCCATAATCGCCAAGTGCGATATTTTTGAAAGTGTAAATCGATAAAACCGCATATCTCCCACACTCATAAAGATAGAGCCACCAAATTTGGAAGATAGCTTGCTAATAACCTTAGTAAGAAATTATTAGGAAACTCCTTCAAACTTGGAGAGTAGATTACTGGGAAAATAATTCGCAATCGGTTACGAACGACTTCAACTTTCTCACTTATTTTATTTCACATTAAGAATCTCTGAGAATCGCAGACACATTTAGAGTAAATTTTTGCACAATGATTTTATGGCAGATCTTTACCCTTTTGCATAAGTGGACTATTATGATATATTATTATAACTGTATTAATCCAAAGACAGATCTGAAATATATTTTGTGAAATCATCATCAATCAGCATCTGCAACAATCTCTAACAAAATTTTCTATGTCTAAAAACTCTTCCATATCTTCCACCTCCGTGAATCGCGAAGACGTTACGGCACCAAATGCAGCGGCTGTGGCCAAGGCATCGCCCCATCGGATCTGGTGCGGAAGCCCAGGGATAAGGTGTTCCATTTGAACTGTTTCACATGCTGCATTTGTCGCAAGCAGCTGAGCACCGGCGAACAGCTCTACGTGCTGGATGACAATAAGTTTATCTGCAAGGACGACTATCTGCTGGGCAAGGCGCCATCCTGCGGCCACAATTCGCTGAGCGGTAAGTGAAAACTCTGCCCAAAATCATAAATCTCTTTTAATAGCTCTGTCTCTCTCACTCTCTCACTCGCTGGGGACTCATCTACCGTAATTGCAACGTTTTGAGCACTACAAACCAGAGCGAGCCCCTCTATTGTTTTTTCTATGGGTGCTCCTCGCTCCATCTATGAGCAATACAAAAATCCTCACACATGCATTCCTTTGACAACGGGATGTGGTCGAGGGAGTCGGGAACTAGGTGGCTTTTTGGGTGTCGACTTTGGGTCTATTTAGCCCAATTGTTGCTGTTGCCGTTGCTTTGTTTTGGTTGTTTTTGTTGTTGATGCTTTGCGCAAATATTTCAACTTTTGGCCACGCTGCGCGTTATATTTTCGTTTGCACTAATTGTTTATAGTTGAATATAGAAATATTTGCGATTCAAATTATCGTGGGGATAACTTTTACGTTGTTATTATAATTCGTGATATTAGCCCTCAACCAGTATTGTTGTTTGTTGATGCTGTTAATGCGCTCTGTTGATTTTATATTATCTGTTTGTTATCAAGCATGTCGTGCATGCATCAGACCAAGTGTTAAGGCTGGTTCTAGGCTGCAAATATCGATATCGAGGAAGCCCATCCGTCAGTTTACAGTTCACTGACTTAGAGAGGAAGAGTCTCCAAATTTCATAAATACATTCCTGATGGCCTTTCAATGGTCGATTCAGGTCGAATCATCCATTTCCGCCAGAAGCAGTGTATTAGAGTGTTACACAGTCGGATACTTAATCGACTGCAACAATTTCACTTTTTTTTAAGCAAGCTCGCTTTAGCGTTTACAACTCCGCAGCTAAACGCTTGGCAAATATTTACACAAACGCAAAGCGCATGCATAAGATAACACATCTACTCACACTCATACTCGCACTCACAAGCACAAGTACACTCACACTCACACTCACACTCACATTCACACACTTGCACCCAACACAACAACCAATACAAATACACACTTTCCACGGAGCACTCGGGTTCAAAGGATACCTGAAGCCAGCCATTTTCTGTAGTCATAATTGTGCTTTGTTTTTATGATTTTGCTTGAGATCATTATACAGTTCATATATTTGCAAATAAATAAATAATATATATTTGCCAATTTCTAAACAAATGTATAAATTCAAATTGTTTTACTTTCTTTTTTAAGCGTGTGTAATTAAGTATTCTTTAAGTTAAAAGTTGATCTTATGGTTTTCAGATGCCTTTCAACACAAACAAATAAGACCCTTTTTTAGAAAAATTCTGTTTATTATTTTTAAATATATTTATATATATATATATTTATATATAATATATTTTTTACCAAAATCTCTTTTTATGCAGCTGCTTAATCCGTTCTTGTTCAAACTGTTTAAACTGCATCTGAAGTGCTTAACGCATTGCAAGCAGCCCCAAAATTGAGCCCCATCCCCGGATCAACCTCAGCAGCTGGATTGAGCTGCATTCGTCCAGTTGAAATACTTTTCTTTAAAGTTGGCTCTGTTCATGTTATTGTTATTGTTACTGCAAAAGAGCCACATAATTATTTAGGGAGGCTAATTAAAGCTTTAAGTGCTCAGTTCACAAACACAAACACACACACACACGCAAACCCGCTCTCTTTTACACAAACACACACACACAATGACGTATACGGTGACTGCTGTCACACGCAGCAACGCCTCGCATTAGCTTCGCTGTCGCAGAATATTTTCATTTTCAACAGCTTTATTTTTTTGTGCTGCTGCAATAACTTTAAATTTTACATCAATTGCTGTTGTTGTTGATGTTGTTATTGTTATTGTTGTTGTTGGCGGCACAGGCTTTTGGGAAATATTTTTGTGGTATACTTAGCGACGTTAAATATTTCAACGCTGCCATTTTTGTTGGCGCTGGCTGGCCGTCGCGAGAGCAAGCCAGCAGCGAATAAGAGAGAGATGCTTTAAAGGCCGGAGGAGCAGACATGCTATAGGCAGAGAGCGTAAGAGCTTTCTCCAGGCAGCTGCGCACTTGCCGATATCTCATGTACACACACACACTCACACACACACAGAAACACACACAGTTATACGCGTCTGCGCAGCGACGTCGCCGTCAACGTTGGCAGCACAAAAGCATTTGGCTTTTGCTGAGCCACAAAATGGCAAGGCTTTTACTTATTTTTCTTAATTTTTTTTAGAACTGTTGCCCCTAAACGTAGGCAAGCTGCTTTTTGCTACGCACAGCACGCACACACACACACACACACACACACACACACACATACTTGCAGCACATTTAAACAACATTAAGCAGCTGTGCAAGAATATTTTGACTTGATTTTGTTTTGAAATTTTTGTTCGCTGTTGCCCAAAAGAGTGTGAGTGCAAGTGCGTGTGTTTGTGTGTGTGTGTGAGCAGCGGCTTGGCGTCGACGTAGCCGTCACCGTTCCCGTTGACGTCAACGCCTACGCCGGCTCTGGCTGCGGCGCTGATGTCGCTGCCGACGTCGTGGAGCCGAGCGCAGGTCATTAATGTTTTGATTTTAATTGCGTTAATTACGTGCAACGGATTTTTCACTTAGCAAGCCGCCTTAAATGTAACGTGCGCGAAACGCTAAACGCCGTCGGAAAATGTGCAAGCAAGCAGGCAAATAATGTTAAGCACTGCAAAACTGCGTATACGCCGCATTGTACCATCGGCAAGTGATGTTAACGCTGCCAGCAACGAGATCCAGTAAATAAAAAACAAACACCCAAGAAAAGCATATGTTGAAATGGAAAACTTTTGCAGTTCAGCGCGAGAATTTATGACTTTTCATATAAATTAAAGCGTTTGCTGGTTGATAATCAATAATGATTGATAATATAATAAATATTGCAACAGTTTTGTGGCAGGTAGATTCGAAGACATAGGCGAAGGGAATAAGGCAGCATTGAAATCAATAAGAGTGAAAGAGAGAGAGATAGACAGAGAGAGTGAGAGATAGGAGAGTGGTAAAAAGGGAGAGAATGGAGACCGCAAGTGATAATTGTGGCTTATCACTATATCACAATAAAACGCAAACAGTACTCAAAATTTAGAACATAAATTAAGTTGCAGTTTTCAGTGGATCGTTACTGATATATATATATATATATATATATATATATGGCTGTGAAAGGAATAAACTGAGATACTGAGACAGGCATAGAGAGAATGAGAGAGAGAGAGAGAGATTCTCTCTAAGTGATTGAAAATTAATATAAGTAATAGAGATAGAAATATTGATAGAGATAGAGATAGAGATAGAGATAGAGATAGATAGGATAAATATTGAGTCTTCAGATTAATATTTAATGAGCAGAGCTATAGAGAAATGTGTAGATTTGCATGAGTTGCCATTCGACTTGTTTGCAGCTAAGAGCTGCTCTCTTGCCGCACTCACTAGTGGCAGCAATAAGCTAAGGATAAACTGCTGCTGGCATATATAGTGTCGAGGAGCTATTTTGAAAGTGAAGCGTAAGCTTACAAATTAGGTTTTCCTGGAAAAAATCAAAACATTTTCAATGTCACAGAATGTTAATGATAATTTCCAATACATGAGAGAGAAAGAGTAAATTGATTAATATAGTAACTTTCAAATAGAAACACATTTTCAGAAGCATAATTATATAATTTATAGCATTTATTTATGGACAATACAAACTCCATCATAAATGTTGAAACTCCAAATTAAATTCAATCATTGCTTCAAATTGAAGTCAAGTCTAACAGTGAACTTCAAGCAGTGCACGTATTTAGATGTGTACAAATACTACTACTATTTTTTTGAAGTTCTTCAATTGATTATTGCACTTTTTTTGATACATTTATATAATAATATATATGCAATATGTGTACGTGTGTTTTTTATTGCGAATTGTGATGAGCCTCCAAGTCAATCAAATCGGCAGCATTAGCAAAATGCAACAAATAAATATTAATACAAAACCCGACTGCGGAATACTCTGATGCCAGTTAAAAAAATGAGAAGAAGTTGGGCGTGGATTGACCATTTAAAAAGATTATCAAAATTATAGACAATATTTCAGCGATTACACTTAGAGCCGTATCAAGTCTCAAAACTTGGTCTGAGACAGATGCAGACGAATATATATTTGCAAAATGATATATTTCTGGGTTGGATATTGCACAAAACCCATATTCCTCTATCTGTGATAAGAGGCTATGGCAAATACAAATAAATAAGAAAAACAAAACCAACAACACTGCCGACGCCTACCTGGTCGAAAGGGTCAATCACGCGTGTGAGCAACTGTAATTGCGAGGTGCAGCGTTGCAATCTAACCAATTGGCTTCTTGGCAAGCATTTGCTGCCACATCTTCCTCTGTCTGCCGATAAGGAATCGCAGTAATTGTTGTTGTTGTTGCTGTTGTTGTTATTGCTGCGTGCGTTTAAGGCCATGTCCTGCCCACATTAAAGAGCCCCCAACGGCAATGCCAAAGTTCAAGCTGGCCCTTTCAGCCAGCTTACAGTTTACAGCTTCCAGCTTACCAACTGGCCCAAAGGCTGATGGTGCCACTGACCATTACTTCTGTTGTTGTTGTTGTTGTTGCTTGCCTCATGGCCGGCCACACGAAAAATACCGCAGATTTACGGTTGTCGTTTGGCGGTGCACATAATATATATAGTATGTGGCTTAAATGTGGTTCTGTGGCTCTCTCTCTCTCTCTCTCTCTCTTTGTCTCTTGGAGTCTCTCTACTTCTCGCTCTCTCGTTCTGTGTAGAGCCTGTAGGGTGCTTGGGTTGTTATTGATGTTGTTGTTGCTGTTGACCGTTGGGGGACTATTTTTTTATTTGCAGTTTCAGTTTTTCAGTTTTTGCAACTGTGGCAACAACTGTTTGATGTTGTTTCTGCTGCTGCTCGTTTCGGTCAGTTTGTTGTATTTTATGTGGCGGTTTTTGTTTTTTTTTTCTTTTTTGGTTTTTGTTGCTTTACAAAAAAAGTTATGGCCACCTTGCGTGTGTCTTCCACGCCTTTTCCTTCCCTTCCCTGGCAGCGTCCCTCTCTCTTGCAGTCATGTGTTGGGTACGACAAAGCAAAAAAAAAAAAAACAAAAACAAAAATAAAGAGTAAAAAAGAAGAAAATATAAGAAAAACCGTTAAAGTTTATTTGACATTTACTTGGGCTATTTTTTATTTTTATGACTCTTTGGGTTACTTTATATACGAGACTCAACAGTATCGCATGCTCAAAAAACGAAAGCCGAAAGCCCAACTGAAACCGAACTGAACCCAACTCAGCAGCCGGTGGGGCAGATTTAACTGCGCTGTATTATGATTTCGGTATTTTTTGCCTTTTCAACAATAAATCTGCGGCATTATTATTTTTTTTTTCTCTCTGTTTTTTTTATTGCTTGCGCCTGATGCTGTTAGAGCGATAAGAGCAGAATATACCACAGCCAGCGCACCACAGCACAGCAACCACACACAACACCATCGAATGTGTCGCGTATCCCCTTTGAGCCAGCCCTTTCTGCCATATCTAATGCCAGGCACATTCGTAAATCATTTGGTTAAATGCGCGTTGCCAACTAGTTTACATAAAACGGCGCTTTGATTTGCGAGCAAAAGTAGCAAGAGTAGCAAAAGGACCGAAGGTGTCGCCATCTTTTTTTGCCCAGTCATAAATCTAACGTGTCCTCGTCGGCTATTCGTCTAAATGAGTAAATTATGGACTGAATGTGTGCTCGAGTCGACTTCTGCAACCAAATTGCATCAGATTATGTTAGAGCATTACCTCACCACTCATGTGTAAAGTATTTGTAAATATTTTAGTGTTTAAGTCACTAACATTTTGTATAGTTAACGTATTAATTTGAATCTTAGCAAATTCTACTTACGCTAATTAATTTAAAATTGCTTTTTTCTCGAAGAATACTTTCTGATTTCATCGAAAAATATAATAAAGAATAATAAAAAAAATATGAATCTATAAATTCGATTTTTTTTTTGTATAGTAATATTTTGTTGTCTTTAACTCTTTAATTCAACATATATTGCAATTAAAAATTTGAAACGTCGTTTACATTTACCAAAAAAAAAACCTTAATTTCGAAGCGAGAACTTTGCCATATTTAAATACGATTTGGGTTGCTTAATCTAAAAGAGCCTCTTGTTAAACATATATCAGTGTCTGCTGCATTGTCGCGGCATCTATCAATCAATATTTAAATGAGCCGCCCCAACCCTTCGCCGTTTGCCCTTCGCCGCAATTCGACACCTGTCCTCATATTACAGATACACGAACTTTAAATGACTCGTGCGACACGACAGTTCAACTCAATTCGGATGGGTTCGGTTCGATTTAGTTTAGTACTGTGTTATTGTTTATGGGGCTTTGGCAACGACTTGCGCTTAATGACAACTCGTAAGCATTTAAAGGGTCGCCACACATCGACAACGGCATTGCCAGCAACTCCAGCAACGCCAGCAACGCCATTCACATCATTTTAGTGTCTAAACATTGCGAGTGGGCCATCAAAAGTGTTTGCTGATGATGTGTCAGGGCAACTGACGAGGCCATTGTCGAGCCCGTTTGCCGTTGCCAAGCCGTTAAAACTAGAGCGACTTCTCGACCCGCAAATGCGAAAGGCGACTTAAGCAATGCGACGAGTCTTCAAAGATGAACTGAGTGAACTTTACAGCCCAGGAAAAGACGCTGTCTTATCAAGAGCATCGCAATATCTCATTATCTGTTTGTTTTCTAGTTGCTGTTGCTCTGTTGTTTTTGCCTCATAAATCTTCAATAAATAAAATTGAGTAGTCATTAACTTGAAAGAGGGTGTATTTACTAAATTTGTTGCATTGTGTTTGGATAATCATTAAAATGCAGCAACTTCAGCTACGTCAACACAAATTTTGACTTAAAGTTTACTTTTTGGATCACATTTTTCTCATTTAAAGGCACGATAAGAGACACGGCTGCAAGATTTACGAGCACGCGAGGCGTGCAAACCGCCCTGGCCATCATTATTATTTCTATTATTATTTTTTTGTTTTTTTTTTTTAGTCAGCCAACCCCAAAGCGTCCCATACCCCCCACTCCCCCCAGGCGCCTTGCGGCAATGTGTAATCGTGTCATATTTCAAGCATGGGCAACCATTTTGAAAAGCACAACAGTCTCCCGTTGGTAAGGGACGCCAGAGGGCGCCACTTGTGCGTGGACTGTCGCTGCAAACATGGCGCTGCCATCCATCCCCCCAACAGCAACAACAACAACAACAATACGAACAACCCTGAGGCTCTAGCGCAGAGATAAACGCAACGCTGACGCTGACGTTGGCTGCGACAGCGACTGCGACAACAACAACAACAACAACAATACAATATAGAAAAAAAAGAAGAAAAAAAGACTGGCCGGCGGCTAAAACCAGAGCGAGACAGCGTCAACTAACGCGGGAAATGAGCCAAAAAAAAGCGTTAGTATAAAAGAGAGATAAAGTAGGAAAGAGAGAGAGCGAGAGAGAGAGGGAGTGCTCGAGTGTGCGAGCGAACGAGCACAAAGCGTGTTAGACACTGCGCTGGGGTTGCTGCATATGAAGCGAGGAAAGAGAGGAGTGATGGAATGAATGGAGAGAGGGGGCAACTGGCTGCCACTAAGCCCCACAGGGTGGCTTGGCGGATTTGGTGTTGCTGGCTGACTAAGAAAACAGCAAGGCTGCAACAACACCAACAATAGGAGGAGCAGCAGCAGCAGCCAGCAAAAAAAATAGAAGCTCAACTAAACGAAACAAAAGAATTGTGCGGCCATGGATGGTGCTGAGAGGGGCTGGTGGTGGGTTGGGGGAGGGGATGTTGCTGGAGGATATATGTGTGAGTGTTGATTGGGGGTTGCTCTGAGGTCGCAGCACAAATCCAACTGTCGAAACCAAAAGCACGCAAAGCGGCAGAGCTGCAGGTGGCGTTTGTAAGGCTTCTGCCAAAGATGTGATGTTGTGTCCGTGGATAGGGGAGAGGGAACAGGGCACAAGGGGGAGGGTGGCTGAATGTTAGATGTTGAATGTTGGGACTTGTGGGTTGGCTTGAAAGAGCTCAAATCGAGAGCAGAGCACTGGTCGCCTATGGTATGGTGGGTGGGGAATGGAGAAGGGGCTGGCAGAAGACGTGTGCTTCGTGCTGGCTATGCCAAAATGCTGAATTGAGGTTATGTATACAAAACGGAAACGGAAATGTGAAGAGCTTTGCGCACAAAATATCTGTGGGGAGCTTGGGTTGGACAGCGCCAGCCGGGACGGTAGCCGTGTGGTGCCTGTAGGATTGTTGCATGAAGCTGACTTAAGGCCGCACAAAGCTGGATAAAAGCTTAGAATTGCGAAAAATACGAAATCGATTTTGATAATTCTTATATATATATATATATATTTTCTTTTATTCTTTTCTCTCTTTCTTTCGTTTGTTTTCCCTGGCTTGCTGCTGTTACTGCTGCTGCTGCTGCTGCTCGTTGCCATAAATAAAATACAACAATTGCTTGTTCGAAGGGGGAGGCCTTTGGGTAGAGGTGGACTAATGGGGGAGCTCTCAAAATTCCTGTGCTGACTTTAAGCTATAAAGCTTCAAGCTAAACAAAGTCGTGCTCCAATCCTATCTAAATTTCGTTCTTGTGCGTTTTGTCTTGTGCAACCTCAGCCATCCAAGAATCTAAAAATGAGGCACTCTAATGTGGTATAGCAATCGTATACATGAATACACATACATATATTTCTTAGAGGTATCAGTTATCTATCAATACAGATTAAATGTTTGAGCAGCGCACATTAGCATCATTTTCAATGTGTCTTTTGGTCTTTTTGTGGGTATCTTTTGATGGCCCGGTAAAGCATCGATGGCGCTGAAACAGGTCGTAGACTGTGTGGTGTCCTCGCACCTAAGTCTGTGGAGGTAGCTCCTGCAACTGCCGTGACCTGTAAGAAATTTTGAAAGGTAATAATCTAGCTCATCTGTATTTCTCCCGATTAAGTCCTCTAAGTGGGTGATTAGCCGATGTGTCCATCTTCCTAATGATTGGCACCAGTTTGGCTACTCCGTTTTGCTGACATACTCAATATAGGGCCGGAAGCTGAGCCTATTGCTTGGCTATTAAATTGACTCTTTCATTTGACTACGTACTCAATTACTATGCGACTTGTATTGAAAACAGCTTCGAAGCGAGTTCAAAGTTAGCATTGAGCCATGATTTTTATTGCCGCGTTCGCCGCCTCCTCTAACTACTTAAGCTACTTAGCCTATGAGACTTCAGCTCAGATGCAGCTGTTATGTTCCTGACTCCAGGCATCTGAAGCACTTAGCAATGTCTTTGCGCTCACGGAGTCTTGAGCTGACCCAACCCACTTTCAGGACGCCAACAGACAAGCCTATCCTTGCGCTGTCTGCTGGTAGCCTAATCATTGCCATTTGGGTTACTCAGGCTGATGTCCACCAGTATAAACTGCTGCAAACTAAACTTGTTCCTCAGCGCGTCGCGAATATCTTTCTTCATCCAGATCCCTGGATTCGTTGGTTAGGCGGTTAGGGCTCGCCTAGAGTTTCACCCACAAGGTAGTCGAACGCCGGGCTATCCATGCCCGGTTTATTTAGCTACTGCAGTCGCTCATCCTTCTGAGTACTCCTGCTGACGGTCACGAGTTGCTAAGACTACTCAGGACAAGAATCCGCTTGGCCTTTGCCATGTGAATGACCAATATCTTTTCGCTCACTAGGCTACTTTTTCGAGTAGCGTCACACTCGTGTCACCACACGGGTGAGTGTGTTTGTGTGTGTGTGCGTGTGTATGTGTGAGACAACTAACATTCCTAGGGGCTTTAGTTAGGAGCTTTCACAGAATGCGGCTGCTTTTTGCGGTTGCCTGAGTTGCTGAGTGAAGGACCAGCTGTGTCTGTGTCTGTCAGCTGCTATTGTTGTTGTTATTATAATTGTTGTGGCACATCGCTCTCACACACACACACACACATACACACACACACATTCAGTCATTCGCCTCTTCGCATTGTTTTATCTATTTCTTATCAATTTAAATGTGTTGCATTTCTTTATTTTTGCCATACCCTTCACTGGTGGGTATTCTGAACTTATGCACAAGTATGTAACATGTAACTAGGTATGAATGGTAAATTCGTCAGCCATAGAATATGAGAATAATACTAAATAGCTTAGTTTTGGGTATCTGCCAGTTGAGCTCTCTCATCCAGAGCAATTTCTGAGCACGTTTGCATTTCTCTCGGATTTCGCGCAAAAATAAGCATTAAAAAATAAGCAAATGCTCTCCCAAAACTGAAACATAAATTCCAATCATTTTGGACATATTCTCAACATATTTTCAGGCATTCCGTAATTTTATACTTGCTCTTGCATTTTTCTATGTAAATGGCTCCGTGGCTCTGCCGCTCTGTGGCATTTCCACAAGCAGCTGAACACAGTTGGCTCCGTTTTGGGTTTCTAGTTCGGCTGGGCTGTTGAGGCCCGCACTTGATGCGCATTTTATGTTTATGTTATTTGTAGTTTGCCTTTATTTTTACAGCCATTTGAAAGCTATTTTTAATGGCCTTTTACCACAGTCAGTCGGGGGGAGACACAGAGCGACAGGGGGAAACCTTTATTTTATTCTATGTTTTGTACTTGTGTGTTTGTGTGTGTGTGTGTGTATGTGTATGTGTGCTTTTTTGTAGGTTAATTCTTGAGTGTTGACTCCGACTTTGACGTACTCGTAATGCGCGTGAAACAAAGTTTTTCGCTTGAAAAAACGTTAAATAGCGGCTATAAATGGAACAGCAATAACAACAACTTAGGATTATAGGCAGGCACTCGGGAGGGAGAGATGCTCAGTTTGCTTTTTATTTTTCTGTGGTTTTTGTTGTTTGTTTTTTTTTTTTTTTTTTGTTTTTGGCATGAGTCACTTAACTAAATGAAAATCTATCAACTGCAGCTTGAAATTGCAGCCGTTCCCCAAAATGTGACTCAGTTTTTTGTGACTCGGTTACTCGATCTGTCGATCCTATCTAGGAACCAGCGAGTTACAGAGTCACAGAGTCAGCTAGCCGCCAGTCCGCCATTTGAGTGGGTCGTTTTGCCTTGGAACTGGGTCAAGCCAAATGGCTCTCTTTTATGGGTCTCGGGCGGTTCGCGCCCGAATGCAACGCAACTTTCGACTTGGGTTTCAGGCTGGAAACTTGAGATCGAAGTGTTAATAATAATGATTATGACTGAATACGATGATTTGATGACTTGCGCTTGAGTGTGGGACACAGTATTTAGCTGGGCTAGGCAAATATTGAGACTTGCTTGGTGTTGGGCATTTTAAATACCTACACAACTATTATTAATATTAGTTAACACAAACACAAAAAGTAAAAATAAATCAAATGCAACCTAAAATTAAATATTGAAAATTAAGATTTTCAAAAAAGTGAGACAACTTTTTAAGATTTCTGGGAAAACTATTGCATGAATTCGGAAATGCTCAGAAATGAACACAATTAGACCAAAAATATAAAAAAAAAATGAATTAGGCGTTTAAATATGATTTGATATAGAGGAAAATGATAAAGTCTATTTACTAATATTACTAATATTAGTAGTAAAGCATTAAAGATCAACAAATATAACGTGAGGATTAGTTATGGAGCTAATACAGCCAGTTATAACAACGAAGAGTAAAAAGTAAGAGTTTCTTCTGCACAGCTAACAATATTCCATGGTGAATAGGATATTGTGGAGGACACACATAAGATCTGTATTCCAGAATTGATGTATATATTGGCATTAGTTTGTGGCATATCTAGTTACAAATTAGACAATATTCTAGAATCATACGACTGCCACTGCCACAGTTTGTCAAATGTGAATCGATTTTCTTGGGCAAGCCTAGTTGATCATGTTCTTGCCTTGTAATAATACTTATAATAATAATAATAATACTAATACTAATAATATGCATTTGAATTCAGCAGCTCTAGTTTAGCCAATATCCATTAATTATAAATAAAAATAAGTTTTTATTTATTTATTTATATTTTTAGTTAATAATCATTTCGCAAATATTAAGTTTTCCACGCTGGGACAACCTTTTTACCTGCTCCAAATTATTGAATGCCATACGCTGTGGCTGCCACTGCGCTGGGGTCTTCGACTAGTTATCAAGTGGGTTTCGGCTTCCTCAGCAGCTCGCTCTCCCCATTGCATAATCCCCGCACCTCCCCGTTCCGCCATCCACAGTTGCCATCAAATTTGCGCATAAATTTGCCCAGATTTTTACAGTCGCATAAAGCTTGAGACGTTGCAGTTCTTAAACTGGCAACTGGGGAGCTATGAGCCAACCGACTGGGCTGGGGCTTGGGAGAGTCTGAGGCGCTGTGAGGAGTAGCTATAAAAATCAGCAAGCTGCGAGAATTTCACGGATGTCTCTCTCGGTGCTCCGGGAGCGGCCCACGCGCCGCCGGCGCTATGCAAATGTCACAAATGATAAACGCAATGAGCATAAATAAATAAACAGCAACCAATTTGAATACTGGGCAAGAGTGTTCGGTATAAAAATACTCGAAATATTTGCACTCAAGAGTTATGGGCTTGCGTATCGGGAGACTTATTTATTAGTGTCGCAAATCGTTTAAGAAACATTTGCGAACTAAATCTCTTCTCTTTCCTTACTCTTATTTTTTAGCGTATTTCTTTATTTTTTTTACTCATATGTTTTGCTTGTGTATTAATCGATTTGTTGCTTTTTTTATTGTTGTTCGCTCATATGGCATATACATTCGACTGTGTTTTTTATTTGTTAGGTTTGTGTCAATTGATCTCTTTCAATTGTGTTTCTTTCGTGACGGTGCCTGGAGCGAGGAGGTGTTGCAATCAATCACATAAACATGTCAAAAATCTATGTAGGCAAAAACGCTGACAGACAATTTATGTATAAACAAGAGCAACAAAAACAATGCATGTAAAACGCAAAGCATGTCTGAAAACGAAGAAGAAGCAGAAGAAGAATAACGAATATCGGTAAATGAATATGTGAGTGCAGTTGCGAGTGTGTGAGTGCAGTAACAAATTTGGAATACTCTTTGAAATTGATATGTTTGACAGACACCAGAACAACAACAACAACAACGAATGGGCACCACACAATAAGGAAACAAAGCAAAAGCAAGAACAAAAAAATAAAAGAAAAACGCAATGGGAAAATGTTGACTGAAGGCCGTTCTGAAAATTGGAAAATGCAGGGCACACCATGCCACACACCATACTCCACATGACAGACAAGCATATGATACTAGACTAGACACTCGTGCGAACTAGTTGCAACAACAATTATCCCTGGTTTCCAGAACATCAAACATTACCAAAATACTTTCAAATTGCGAAACGAGTACAAATAAAAAGAAAGTGAACAGATTTCATGACTTTCATAGATGTAAATATTACATAATCAACTGAGAACGTTGCAGTGGGGGCGTAACCGACTGCAAAATACTCTGATACCAATAAGTAATAAAATCTCGTAACAGGTGCGAACGAGCTAAATACCGATCATTGATGGTAGTTCTGAGTAATCTCTCCACTAAGTTTTCTTAAAATTGCGGAAGATTTGAGCTGATCAGTTTAAGAGATTGCGGAAAATGTATGTGGAAAAAATATTAGAGAAGGTTCAAAAGTAAACTACCTTCCAAGTTTTTTAATTGTAGCTCTTAAATTGCGGGAGTTATAAGCTTTTATAGTTTGGTATTTCTGGATTGTTACTAACAATATACCTTTAAGATTTGGGGACTCTGGCTTTTATCGATTTTGATCGAATTGCGATTATCGATTTCTTAGCCTTCTAGTTAACATAGCACCTTAATTTTGACTCTTTGCCTGAAGTGGCGACAGATCAGAATATGTTTCAAGTTTCAAGTCTCTGTCTAGAAGGGAGTCGATGCGTTCATACAGACGGACTGTCGGACAGACGGACTGTCGGACAGACGGACTGCCGAACAGACGGTCTGCCGAACAGACGGACTGTCGGACAGTATCAGAGTAAAACAACCTAAAACTTAATCGTAGTTACTTGAAAATATTCCACTTGGTCTTGCCACTCGCAACAACCTTTGCAGCTGAATGTCGCTCACAGCTAAGAGCGACACAGCTCGACGCTCACATGACAAATTGTTGACTACGCAAGTTCCAGTGTGGACCACACACACGTACACACACACGCACACACACACACACACACAGAGCGAGAGAGAGAGAGAAGGAAAGAAGGTTAACAAAAACATCTCCCGCCTCCATCTGCATGAATTGCAAATGAATTGATGCGCTTTGTTGACTTTTGTCAATTGGGATTATGGCCATGGCCAGGCCCATGCTTGAGCCCGCACCCGGCTACCCTTGCGCCTTGTGTGCCCGCCTGGCGATTAACAATTGGCTTAAACCGCGCCAAACAAAGTGTCGAAAAGCGAGCCTAAGTCAGGCCGGATCGGTATCGGTATCGATATCGGGACAGGGATTGGGAACGGGAACAGGCCACAATCAATTGTTGTCGCTGCTGCTGCTGTTGCTGCTGCTGTTGTTGTTTATGTCGTCTACCTGCCCACGCGATCATAGATCAGAGATCAGCGCGTCGGGATTATGAAGCGGCGCAGCGAACTGGCTCCGCTGCTCGCCAGGGATTTGTAAAACAGATCTTTTTACGGATCAAATAAACGAAGAAAAGATTCTGTGGTGGTAACATGACTGACAGACGGAATGGTTTTTGGTTTTTGGTGTTTGGTTTTTGGCTTTTCGCTTTACGCTTTTGGTCTTGGCTCTTAAGTCGCAACAACCAACAACAACTTTCCAAACACACACGCAATTCGCAGAAGCTGATTAAGCACAGATTGGCAAACAGAAACTTTTGAAAAACAATTGAGAAATCACAACTGATGATTGTATAACACAAGATTTTGATATACTATTTAAGAATATATATTCTATTTATTCATTCTTTATTTCACTCTCTCTCTCTCTCTATCTCTCTCTCTCTCTCTCTATCTCTCTATCTCTCTCTTTAATATCCATTGTACATCTTTGTGAGATATGCTTAAACGCTTGCAAAATTCAATGTGCTGCGACTAAGCAATTTATTTATATTCGTGCAATTCTTTGAATGTGAAAGCCTGAATGTCTATTTGGGGACGCCATTTTGTTTGAATTTTGTGTTCTGTATCCTTGTTTTTGTTGTGTGTGTTCTGTGTATCGTTGAGACACCTTTAGCGACCCTTTAGCGGGCGCGTTGAAATGAAAGAATAACAGAAAACACACAACAATAAAAACAATAGAAGTGGGGCAGAGACAAGACTTGGTAGAGAGAAGCAGAGGCAGCAACAGCAGCAGCAGTTGGGAAAATTCGCAACTTGGTATCAATTTCCGCAACAACAACAACAACAACAAGCAGCAGCAGCAGCAGCAACAAAAAGGAAAACAAAAATAAGAGCAGAGCGCATTTTAAATATTGTACAAAACACACACGCACAGATGTCAGACCTCGTCGTGGGCTATGTAAATCCTTTTTGGCACAGCTCAACGCGTTTGCCAGGGCGCGTTGGCTGAAAATCCTGTTGCTTTAGGCAACGCTGACGTAAACAGGGACAACAAAAACAGCAGCAGCAGCAGCAGCAGCAGCAACAGCAAGAAGAATGAAAAAGGTCCTGCCCGTTAAACCAACATGGCAAAAGGGATCACTTTACAAATGCCCACAAATGCGGCCGGTTTTGAAGCGGCTTGCAAGCAATTTTGTTACCTCTGCCATTCCAAACGGTATTTGCCTCAAGCGACAAGCCACGGCAACAACAAATAGCACACCAACAGCAATGGCAACTGCAACAATAACAACAACCACAAATAAGTAAGGCCAGCAGCAGCAGCAGCAGCATAGTTGCCCGAAAGGTAACAGAACATGCTGATGCCAAAGGAGAAACAGAAAAGAATAAACATAAATAAAGTAGCAAAAAGCAAACCCAAAGCAAAGTTTGAACTCGAACCCCTTAACTTGACTCCCATTCCTTTATCATTTGAGATGGCTTTGTTCCTGCTGCCTTTGCCCGTAATGCCAATCAAAACAATGTCTTGAACGGACTGCTTGGGGTAGCTAAACATAAACAGAGACGGAGCACGACACACATATATATTTGTGACCAACTGTAATTGGTCATAAATATGAGACGAGCATTTATCTCCACCCATATAGAGACTGGCTCTCTGCACATTATCTTTAATCTTGTCGAGTCCACAGCAACTTCTCTTTCCGATCTCTTTTCCAATCCCAATTTTTATCGCAAAATACTATTTTGCTGAAGCAGACTTCAAGATTTGCCAGTTGCAAAACTAAATTCAGTTGCTTTAAATTTCCATGTTGTAATTTTTGTAATTTGTATTATTAATATCGAAATTAATTAAATTAAATTATACATGTATTAACAACGACTGCAAATTTGTTATGTGATTCAAGCCAATCAAACTGCAAAAGATAATCGATGTAGCTCTAGGATTGATGTAATATTGGATGAGGCATAATTGGAAATTGGACAATCGTCACTGATTTTCAATACTTTCCTAAAATTGAGAACTCAATTTTAAACGTCCTTTCTCGTGAATTTTTCTAATTTTAACATTTTTCATTTTAAATATAATTTTCAAATTTAATTTAATTAAACTTTTTACTTTGTGTTGACATTAACTAAATATAAAATATATATATATATTGTTGTATTTGGATGGAAAAGTATGGCAATAAATACTAATCCACAAACCAATTCCTGTTTTCCAAGTATTCGACCAGGGCTTTTCGTAATGTCGTGTGGACTCTATTCCAAAAACAACTAATTCTCCAAATGTGCGAAGGCAGAGTCCTTTGGCAGTGCTCATCGCTGGCATTTAGTGTCAGTTGAGCGACAATTGGCGAGCGTGTCACGTCAAGGTCAGAGGCTATACGTTAGGGGTCTCCCTCGTAATGAGTGTCCCTCCCCCTTCTCCACACCTCTGCTACGTCATTGAGTTGGCTGTGAGTGACAGTTGGGTATACGATTTAATGCTGTTCCCATTTCCCAAGTGCCCAGTAGTCGTTGTCTTCGTTTCGTTTTGTATTGTTGCGTTATGTGTAAGTTTGCACTTAATTTCGATTTGTGTTGCGTGCAACATTTAAAATTTATAGACAAATACTCGAAGCAAGACAACCTGCACCACACCACACCACACCACACCACACCACATACCGCCCCGCCCACCCACTCTGCTGTGTTGCCTTGTCTTTAGTCAGCCACTTGGCATGCTCAGTGAAGTGTAAAGTGTAGCATGCACGCACACCACCCCAAACCTGAGCCCAACCCCCCTCCCCCCTCCCCCCTCCCACCTCCACGAGTTGTTGTGCAACCCTCTGGGCAAATGAAGTTGCTCCCCACTCTCCGCTCACAACTCGCTGGCATTTTTATGTTTCCCTTTTTGCTGGTTTCTCTGCGCGTTTTTCATGCTTTGATGCGGCGTCACAAATTGTTGTGGTATTTGTTGTTCTCGTTGTGGTTGTTGTTGCTACACCCTCGCAAATAGTTGTACAAGAACAACGGCAACAGCAGCAACAACAAACGCAACACCAATAACAATAACAATTGGTTTGTTTAATTCATTTGGCGTTGCCTTGGCTTTAACTTTGCCTGTTAGCTGTTAGCTGTTAGTGGTTGGCTGTTGCCTGTTGGCTGTTGGCCGCCGTATCTGTTGGCAGCATTTCCTTGGCCGTCAAGCAAAGTCTGCTCGAAGTGTCAAAAACAGTTTTCAGTTTCAGTCGGTTCAGTCTTCAGTTTTCACTCCTGCCACTGAAATTAGCACTGTGGTTCGAGGTGGAGCAGAACAAAACAATTGCCAAACCTGACGATGCACTTTGCACACAATACTCCAGCAGCAGCAGCAACAACAACAAAAACACTGTGCGACAGGCGTTGAAGCATAACTTGCATGACAAATAGGCAGTCAACTCCCCTTTGACTCCCTTTCACCCCCCACAATGGCAATGGCAGTGAAACTTACAATAAAACAGCGAAGTTGTTGGCCAAGTTGGATGGCGCTGCTGCCAACGCTTGAGCATTTGTTTTGTACTTGCAGCAGCAGTTGTTTCTTAACATCCATTAAGTGAATTCTAATGCATCCTCACATACACACACGCACACACACACACACACATACATTGATTTGTTTGAAAAACAATTTGCTTTGCCTAAATATTAATTTTACAATTATTAGTTGGTTTGCGATGTTGATGAGCACAGTAACAGACAGCAACGAGACAACGTTGTGGAAGTGGAAGACACGAACGAACCCAAAGCACACACACCTCACACACATACACACACACAACTCATATGGGGAGTCAGGCATGCGGATTAGAGCTGCCGCACTAAGCCGAGCGACAACTGACTAGGAGCAGCAACGGAGGGAGCTGGGAGCTGCTAAAAAAAAGAAGGCTATACAAGAAACAACGTCAACGGCCGTCAATGAGGATGGCAAAGGCAAGGCAAATCGCTTGGCAAGAGTTGTGGCAGTGGCAGCAGTGAAACCGAATTGAGCTGAGGCGCAGTCGAGATCGAGTTGAGGCCCAGGTGCATCAGACCTATAAGTTGCAATGTGTTCAACTCGCTGCATATATACACATATATATGTGTGTGTGTGTGTGTGTGTGTGACAATTCAAATCAGCAACGCACTGACAGGAATTAACCTAATTTTACAGCCAACAAGCTTGAGCCGCAGCCGCATTGTGCTGCCTCTCTCTCTCTGCTTTTTCCTTCTCTCTCTTTATGCCTTGCATGAATGAAGATGACGACGACGACGACGACTCACGGATACTTTCAGTATGCGCTCATGTAGAAAATCCAGCGATCTGTTTCACGTCCATACCGCATTTTTCATGCCGCATACGTTGCGTGCACTTAATAGTTGCCCATAAGCACGCTCCCAGTTTTAGTCCCAGTCTCAGTCGCAGTCCCAGTCCCAGTCTCAGTTCCAGCCCCAGTCATCTCAGTCAGTCGCAGTGGCACAAGCAGTGCCAGCAATCCCCTGCCCAATTCCATTCGCAGTCCCAGTTGAGCCAACGCAATTCATCGACTCAGTGCTGCTGGTGCTGGGGAGCATCGTCCTTCCCTTTCCCATTCCCATTCCCATTCCCTTCATTCGCTTACATTGAGGGTTGCCAGAAGCAGCAGAGTCGATTTTTCTGCATCGTGAACCACATGATGCAAAACTAATTCGAAATTAATGTGTGTGCGCTTTGTCTATGCCCTTTTGCAGGGCGGGGATTGACTGCGAAAATAGCAGGGCTGAGGGTGCTTCACATCCCGCACAACCCTCACCCACAAGCCAGCAGGCACTTGTGCACTTGTCACAAAAAAAAAGAAGGACAACTTCCAAAACATACTCCCAACCCAATAACTGAACTATAGCCACATATAAGGCAGTCCACGCTGGAGTCGGAGCATCAGGAATAATTGAAAATCTGGTACAATAATTTCGAATTTCGAATTATCAAGTCCTATATAATTTGTTACCATCCCAAATATGCGTCGAATTAAAGGCTGACAACTCGTTCAAATTAAAATTAAAGAGTTGTCTTTCAAAAATCAGATTTGTTGTTTGTTGTTTGCTGCCTTGTTTGTTTGCTCGCATTATCAAATCAATAAGACAACTTTCTTTTACCCTATCATAAGTCGAGAAATGATTATTTTTTAATTTGTATAATTTCGATTGTTAACTCGTTGTATCTATCAAGCTCTCCCTTACAGCTTTCAACAGTCTCTCAATTACTATATTAACTAAGGATATATGCATAATAAGATTAGCATTCGAGGCTATTAGTTTTCGGCTTCTCTTTCATTTCCGAAGCTATATCAGTTTGTAAAATCGTCTAACGCTACCAATAACAATATAAATTGTATCTGCAATATTTTTATGGCTATGATTGTTAATATAGCAGCCAAGTTATCATAACAAGACCTGGGCGAATAAAAGTGAATTTCAAACGTTTTTGGAAGTTGCCCCAGTTCAGGTATGCTGAATGGTCTTTGAGGAAAGAAGTGTGCTTGTGGGGTGTGTGTGTGCTGACAACGGCGCGCCTGTTGCAAGATGCGTTGCCAAACATCGCACTTGACTATGCAAACAAGCAAGTGGGCGTTCAATTGGGGGCATGGCTGACCAACATTCGCCATTGTTTATTTATTTGCCTGTCTCCGTCCCCCAACCAAAACAAACCCCATCCTGCTCCCAGCCTAACTGCTGCCTGTCTGTTTGTCTGTTTGTCTGTTTGCTTGGCTGTCAGTCAAACGGATGGGCTCAAGGCTCAAGGATGCTGTCGCCGTAGCTGCTGCTGCTGCTGCTGTTGCTGTTGCTGTTGCTGTTGCTGTTGCTGTTGCACTTGTGCGTCTTCCTCGAGGACGCTGCTGGCTACTGTTTGCGTTGGCTAAACAGAGGCGTTCGCTATGGAGCAGGCGGTGGGGTTATGGTTACAAAGCGACACACAAAATAAAAATTACGAAAAAATATATAAATACATATCTATATATTTTCCTTGGCTAAAAATGAGTGTTTGAACTTTTATGGCTGCCGGGCAGGCGATGTCAGGCAACAGGCGGGGTGGCGGGTTGGCGGGTTGGTTGAATGCCCACACAGAGGGTTGTTGTGCAGCTCTCAATGGCATAATTGCTATTGCTACAACAACAATTACAAACAACAGCAACAGCAGAAGCAGCAGCAGCAGAAGCAGCAGCAAAGGTTTTTGTGGCAATCAAATGAAGTGTTCCTGAATGGTTTTCAAAGTTAATTTGAGTGATGCTTGAAGCAAGTTGTTGTTGCTGTTGCTGTTGCTGTTGTTATTGCTGTAGCTGTTGCTGGTACTGACAACCCTCCTGATGCCATACACCCTCCCCTCGGCACAACACCACACTACACTCACCCAGCTCACAGCTCGCAACTGGCGTCTTCAATCGCCCATCAGTCGCGTGTTTATTAACATGTGTTAACAACAACTTAAAGCGCCCATATGGAACCATGGACATAGACCAGCAACAGCAACAGCAGCAGCAGCAGGGTCTGTGCCGTATTGGGTGGTTCCGCTTGTGGTCCAAGGGTTTCTCTTGGCTCTCGATTCTTTTGTCAACTGGGCGACATGTAAGCGATGCTGGTAAACACTTAAAGTTTCCGTTTCGTTTCACTTTTGTTGTTGTTTGAACGGTTTTGGTGGTTGGCTGCTCCGGTGGTTCAGCACTGCTGCTCCTGTAGTGCTGCTGCGGGTCAATTGAAAGATTATAAGGAAATTTCTTGATCTACACAAAATTACAAAAGCGCACTTTAAGTCACTTGAAGGGTGCACACCTGACGCAGCTTCAGTCAACCATTAAATTGGAGGATCTCCTTTGCTGAAGGACTTTGGGGCATGTCGGGAGGGAATAACTAGCAAGATAAAGACAGAAAGTGTTCTGATCGCATAATACTCTACGAAGTATTGAAGTTAGCGCTATGTACAATATATTAATATGAACTAAATTGAATTCATTAAAAAATAAAATGTATTTTGAAACAATTGAATACTGTGAGAAGCTGTAGCTGCTTCTCCTAACTCCTATCGATCTTGTCCATGCCCAACCAGACTTCAGCGCTCGTATAGTTCACAGAGTTTTTGGCATTACTGACTGGGAGCTCTTGAGCAAGTTTTGCAATTATTTCTGCTGTCTGAAGCGCTCAGTAGGTGTATGAACTGAGTGCAATTAACCTTGCCTCCCCTCGGCCAGCGTGGTCGCATTCAGATTCGTGTTTTTGAGTTGCAAATGCCTGAGCATGTTTGGATCTAAGCAAGTTCGCTTCCTGCTCGTCACTTGCCAGTTGGCCAGCGATACGCAGCTGCATTATGGTCATCATCTGGCTGGGATTTGCATGCTGATGTAAGTGACAGCGAATCGTAACGCGTTAAGCTCCGAGAGCTACCTCTCCCGCTCCTGCTCCACGACAGTGTAACTGTCTGACAGACTCGACGGGAACTGTGACTTGGACTGGGAGTGGGACTGGGACTGGGACTGATGCTGCAACTGAGGCTAATGACTCTGAGTCAGGAGCCAAATTCAAGGCATATTGTGCGACATGCAGCACAAATCAGAGCCAGAGCCAGATCCCAGAATCCAGAATCCAGAGCCCGTTGCCAGAGCCACCCCCGAGGGAGGGCTGCTAGTGTGCCGCATCTGCTGCGGATTAGATTATGCATAATAAAGTGTAATTTATTTTTCGGCAACTCTTGAATACTGCCAACTGGCTGAGAGTAAAGCAAAGACTTGCAATTGGGCTGCGCTGCCCTTAAGGGAATACGAGCAACGAGCAAGGTGGAGTCTGCAAACTGTCCCCAGGGGCACAGGCATAGATTTTCCAAAAAGGGGGCAAGTGGCAAGTGGGCGGGGGTGATGGCGGTGGCGGTGGCACAAACAAGACAATCGAATCGAGCCATTTGAGTTACACATTTCAACGCGATTCCAATGCCAAAGTGGACGCGTCGTCTTCTTATCTGAAGCACTGCAGGATGACGTTGATGTGAATGGGAATGTGACCGACGCGTGTCAGCATTTTATATGGCATACAGCTCAGCGAGCGATAAGACCCACAAAACAGACGACGATGCAGACGCATCCGAACCTGATCTCGAATCCGAACCAGTCGAAAGGGCTCTAATCAACTTATTTGGGCATCAGCAGAGCGGCAAACACCAAAACGCCAGCAGAGCTGCATTTGACACGTGTCTCCCAAAAGGGGTTGGGTGCGTGAATGATGTGGGGGAATGGGGGAAAGGGGAAGGGGAGTTGGGCTACTTAGTACACGAAATGGCGACACGTGACTGAAACGAGCCAACGTTCGTTCGTGGCGTCGTTTTTGGCTTATCCCATCACAAATATTATTTATTGCAATTGTATTTTAAGTGTCTCCCGGTTTACTGCCTCATGTTCCTCGTATTGTTCAGCAATTTGTTAGAGATTTCGTTTGAATTCGTTGCAGACAGCTGCAGCTCCTTCCATTTGCATTCGAACAAACATATGTACATCTATATACATATACATATATTTGTATATATATGTATAGGCATACTTATACATAAACCTTTAATCTTTCGATCTCTCGCACACAGATTCATTAATGGGTTCGGCGAGCGAAGACGAAGACGACGATGATCCGCCACATTTGCGTGGACCGGCGCTGGGATTGGGCGTGCTTGGACCGAATGGGCCAGACTCAGCGGGTGGACCGCTGGGCACCTCGGATATATCAGTACAAAGCATGAGCACCGATAGTAAAAATACGCATGACGATTCCGATCAGGTAAGATCGCTGCAAAAAGTGCGATTGTGTGGATTGTGTGGAGTGGACTCGAGTGGAGATTGGTTGCATCATTAACAGGTTTCCGCTCGTTTCGATCCAATACATCTACATACATTTTACACACATACGTGTACACACAATGCAATGAATGGAATTGAATGACAACAAGTGGGAAAGCGGGCCACACTTTGTAGATCCGACGTCAGCCTCTTTTGATTAATGATTGGCAAACGATTATGAGCTGATCACTATATACATATGTATATATCTTTCTCGTTATAGGGCTCTTTGGACGGTGATCCCGATGGACGCGGCGATTCACAGGCGGAGAACAAAAGTCCCGACGATGCCAATGGCTCAAAGCGACGCGGTCCCCGCACCACCATCAAGGCCAAACAGCTTGAGGTACTGAAAACCGCATTCAATCAGACACCGAAGCCGACACGCCATATTAGGGAGCAACTGGCCAAGGAAACGGGATTGCCCATGCGCGTGATACAGGTGAGTTTCCCACTTCGCTTCCATTACAATCCACCCGTACTGATCTACATAGAACGAACTGTCAGCTGTGGCTTACAAAAATATTTCCAAAATCCAGTCTGGCATTCATTTGGGCTAATAGCAACTGTCAAATTCGCACTTTTAAAATGCTTCAATTAAATTCAATTATATTATTTTATTATTATATAAGCAGCCCCAGCTAATTACTTACTTACTTTCCAAGTTAGCTAATAGAAAAAATCACGTTTTTTACTATCCCACTATAAAAATACTTAAATTTTTCAAATTAAATTCAAACAGGGGAATAACCAGCACTAGTTAATTCTACTTTAGAACAAAAATACAATAAATTTATAATTATTGGTAAGAAGCAATTTTGATTTCCATTCCATTTGTTGCATTTACGATCCACACAGTTAATATATAATTATTATTTCGCGCAAAAAACAGTTTTACGCCACATTTTAAGGCGGCAAAGTTTTTCGCTTTAGTGCTTCCCATTTTGCGGCTGGCGACTTTGTTTTTAGGCCCGGCCCAAGAGTTTTACAACTTTTTTCTTTTGGTTTTGTGTATTGAGCTTCGGTTTGGGTTTGGGTTGGGGTTGGGGTTGGGGTTGGAGTTGGGGTTAGTGCTTTGATCTGGGTTTCGAATTGAAAGTGACCAACTGACTTTGGTTTGGTTTGACTTGGTTGCGTTTGCCCTGGTTCCTGTCTGCGTTTCATCAGCATAAAAAACACATAAATTAAGCGCGCTGCGAGTGGCAAATGGCAGTTATTTTTCTTGTTGTTGTTATTGGTGTGCTTTTTTTAAAAACATTTTTAAGACCATATCTTGGTTGCCGCCTTGCAACGCTTCATTGCGCTGCTCTCGCCTTATTTCTTGTAGTTTCTTGTAGTTTTACCGTTTCTTGTAGTTTTACCGGGCCACAACCACACGGGAAAAATGTCGGTTAAAACAAGACACAAAATAAAATAAAAATAAATTAATGCCAGCCCCGCAAAAGTCTCTAAAGCGGGGGCGCTTGTAAAAAACGGAAGTTCATTGGAAGAGATGAGACAGTAAAAAATCCATAGCGAAAGCAAAAGCAAACAGACCCACGCAGAATTGCAAGTCCACATTGTAAATACATAAATAAATGTACTCGGATATAAGCAACTACGTATATTTGTATGCCCTGAACTGAACCAGGGCCTCAAACCGAAACGAATGGAGGTTCTCTTTGCAATTCTGGTACGCAAAGTATAAAAAATCATGTAGAGATTCCACTATTTTTACAAACTTTTACGTACTGGTACCTTGATTTTGACGGTACCGGTACTAGTACGTGCTGGTACAATGGAACAGTTGGAAAAAGTAAGTGAGATCATTCCAGTAACTGTGAAATACTCTGATGGCATTTGAGCAAAAATAGATACAAGCAATGAACAAATACATATATCATATATGTAGGTTGATCGGTTTTTTAAATTAAATTGAGGTGGACGTTGATCTGTAAGGTTCCCCTTATTGTATATATTGTAAATATTGTATTTTTATCTATTTGATCCGGATCAACACCCGACCGTCTGTTTGAACTCGCCGATCTTACATACCAAATAGCGCAACATACTTTTAAATATGTAAATTTCTAATTGAGAATGAGTACCTTGACATCGGTCGAGAACCTCGTAAGAAAATTTCAAATTACAATTATATATAAATACATTTGCAATGAGTGTTTTGATCTGAATATCTAAGACGGGTACGATTTGTGAAAAGACTTGGGTTCAAGATACCCGATGGTATGGCTCTCTCGACTGAATCATTCTTACTTGTTGAATAATTCTTTTGAGCTAAAAGCCGCCTCGCACCCCTCACCATTTAAAATGGAAGCACCTGAAGCGTAAGGCAAATAAATCGCGAGACGAAATGCTTAAAATTTAAAGAGCCTGCTCCTTTGAGCAGCGCCAAGAACGGCACTGCTCGTAACGTTCATGTCAAATGCAAATAATAATTAACTTGCATGCGACTATAGCCTCAAAATGAAAATGATGGGAAACTCGCATGAGAATGCAAAAAAAAAATAGGCAAGATGATGTAGTCGAGTGAGCTCGACTCGACTAAGATATACGCTGAACCCAGCTGTGACATATATCCGAGTCTTTTTGCCAAATGTCGCTTGAAAAGTTTAGCACACTCAAATGTAAGCACACGTGGAAGTACTCTAATTTCTAAGGCCACTGACAGTTAGTGAAGGTAATACAAAAAATATATATTTATTCAGCAGCCCAAACTTAAATCATCATCTTGCGATGAATACACATGTCTTTATACGTATAACTTGTATGTTTCTTAGCTGATCTTGACGAAATTTCTGCAGTTAATCTATAATATGCCAAGGTATGTTTCAGATCAATTGGCCGAGACAATTATTGGTAAAAGCTTACGAAAACTTGTCTTCCAAATTTGAAGTCTTTAGCTCCGCGTGTTTATACAGACGGACATGGCTATATTGCCGCGACTGATGATTCTGATCAAGAACATATATATATGCCTGCTGCCTGTTACATCCTTTTGCTCATAACCCTTATACCCGGGTTTTGGGTATGAAAAAGAACGTCTACTAATGCTGATTAGATTGAAAACTTCAGCTCACCGGGAAGAAGAATTCACTCAGTTATGCGGAGGCGGCACCCGAACTGAGTAAAGGACTGTGCTAATTGCAAGCGAACATGTTAAAATTTTCAAGCAGAGATTAACAAAATGAGCAACAGAAAAATATAATCGGCATGCTTTAATAAAGTTAATAAGATTTTGGCCAAGAGCAGCAGTTAGTGGGAATTGAATTAATTTCAAGATAATTGAGTCACAGATTTGCTCTTCATGAATGAATGCTATATTAAGACAATGGCAATAATAAATCAGCACATGAACACAGCAAGAATCACTTTAAACAAAATAAATGATAAGAATAAATAAGATCACAAATAGATAAAAATAATAATAAAATTATAATTTACTGCGGTTAGCATTGATCTCCTGCTGTAAGAAGTAGCTAAATGAGGCAAGTATTTAAGCAATAAAATCAGTGCAAAGTCTTTGCTTCGAATTTATTATTTATTATATTTTAATCGGCGAATTCAGATTGGTTGATATTATTTGAATTATTCGAGCTTAATAATCCGACCTAATGACCTTTGATGTGCTCACATCCAACACATGACACATCAAAGATTTAATTATGGCTTAAACACGACCATTTACAATACCAACAAAAAGATACTGAGTGAAAGAGGAGTAAGCAACTGAAGCATAATAAAAGTGACACGAAATCATGTGTGAGTGCGGACAGCAGATTGATATTGATACACTCAAAAGGATGCTGTCAAGATCAAAGTCAGAGTGGCAGTGTTGCATCTGTTGTGCAACTGTTGGCCGTCAAGGATATCCGCAGCATATGCTGGCAACTCAATAAGTGCAACAACATCATTAGCGCTGTGGCAAACATTGATATGCCACCTTGTTCTCGATTTTCAACAGGTTTGACTTACAAATTTTCAATGCCGCGCCTCCCAACACACACACACACACACGCATGCACACACACACACACGCACACCTAAAACTCTACACAGATGTTTAACGAGCTGGAGTCTCGGCATTGTTGAACCCAGTTCTCAATTCCCAATGTGTTTTTCCCACAATAAATGAAAACGACGAAAAACGAAAAACGAAAAACATTTTGAGGGGCTTACGCATGCGCAGTCGGGGTGCGGGGTATGGTTGGGTATGCCGCCTTTGATGTGTCATTGGTTACAGTTAAAGGATATTTAGGCGGCGTGTCGCGTTTTTTAGTTGAGTCTTTAAGCGCGACAAGTGTGACACAATCAACACCTTTTTATGGGCACATCGTTTTTGTTGTTTTTGTTGTTTCTGTTGTTTTTGTTGTTCTTGTTGTTTTTGTTGTTCTTGTTGTTTTTGTTGTTCTTGTTGTTGCTATTGCTGTTGATGTTGCCCTCTTCAAATATAAACGAAAATGACAAATGCCAGCAAGTTGAAGAGGAGGCATCGCTGCTGGCATTAACGCTGACGAAGACGTTGCCTTAATCGAGCAGCTTTCACACACACACACACACACACACACACACACACACTCAGCTGTGCACTGTCAACTTTTGCATCTTCATTAATGTTGCATTTTTTTTTGTGTCTTAATATTAAAAAAAAAATACGAAAAATACAAAAAATGAACAAAAAATGAACAAAAATTGTATGTCTGTTTTCATTTTTTGTCTCGCGTTTTGCGAGTGATAAGCTGCTGACAGCTGAAACACTTGTTCTTGCCATCGCCGTTGTGGCAGTCAACAATATCCAATAACAAGTTGTCAGTCATTTGCAACTACCAGGAAAATGCAGCAGCCAGCAGTGCGCCCAAAAGTGAAGCCATCTGCTTATATCGCCTCTTACCTCTTACTTTCGGCTTAGTTGCAGATACACTACAAAAAAAATAGTTGTCTTTGTCGAAAAGTGAAATAATTTTTTTTTAAATTTTAAAATTGTTAATTAAGCAAAATTGTTTCAACTTGTAGCGTACTTACTTATGTGGGAAATGAGGAAAAAAAAAACAATTCCTTAAATAAGAAAAATGAATTGTTTTTTTCAGTTACAGTTTGATTTATTTTTATTAGTCGCTCTTATCCATTTGTGAGTGTACAAGTAACAGCTATTGATGGACCGCTGGCTGGTGCGCCCCTTAAGTAATTTGATATGAGGCAGTGGCATCAAAGAGTTGCCACAAAGTTGGGAATTTGTTGTCAGCTTTTGAGCTCTATGCGCACATCTAACAAAAATGCCAACGCCAAGCGAATCGAACCTAAACTAAAACGTTCAAAAGGCAAACCGATTTGGGGGCCAGCATGTTGTGCGTTTTATAATAAATTTTACAGCCACAACAACAATCAGTGGCATCAGCAACGAGAGCAGCCACAGCAGCCGCCGCAGCGGCAACAACGGGCACAGACACAGACACAGACAGAAGCAGCGTGACACAAAAACTTCTTAAGAACTTTGCCGACAGCACGCAGCTGGGCGCCGCCCCCGCCTGACTTGAGGAGTTGCATATGATGGGAGTGGAGAGGGCGGCTAAAAATTGAGCATAGCTCAAGGCGCTGCTGCTGCGACTGGTGGCATGTTGACAGGTGACCGGCACAGCAATTTGGATTGAATAGACGATTCAGATTCAGATTCAGATTCGGATGCAAATAGATGAGCATTAGGTAATAAGCCAGAACTGAAAACAGCAGCAGCCGGAACAGCAGCGGCCACAAAAGCCACAACACACATAAATCATCGACATGCTTTCAACATTAAGTCGAAAAAAGCAATAACAATATAACCATGCCCATAACAATAGCCATAACAATGGCAATAACAATTATAACAGCACCCAAAAGTTTTGATTTCGCTTTATTGGCCGACAATTTGTAAAACAACGTTAAGTCGACTTTAAGCCAAAACACAATACAATATATACATATACAAAACATGGCCATAATGGGTGATCCACATCGAACAGTTTCAGTTGATTTCAAACTGCCGTTATCCGTTAGCCAATTGCAGAAATCCATATCACAGTTAGCTCCTGCGCATCCCTAAAATATATAACATAAAGCCAAGTGTTTGCAGTAAACGCCTTTTAATGAACTTGAGTTTATCAAAAGCCAACTTCGAGCTGTCAATTGGCCCCAATAAATGTTGGCCAAGAGATGGGGGAACAGCTATAAATTGATTATATAACAATAATAATAAAAATGCTTGAGTTAGGTCATTTATAGCCGATGTAGAACTAAATGAGGAAAGCTGCTTTTGATTTGAATTTTGAACAAAAATTAACTAAAAATGGAGTAAATATTAATATAAGTAAAGCAAAAAATAAATATACATTCAAATCAACTTGGAATTGTTGTACACGAATTTGTCATGACTCTGGCATATCGTTATCGCCGATATTGTTATCGCCCAACCAGTCAAGCTCAACTCCAGCTGTCAGCTGAGCCATTCAATGTGTTCACAACCTGGAGCGAACGGATCACCCATTAGCCATTAGCCATTAGCCATTAGCCATTAGCCATTAGGCATTAGGCTCTTAAATCTAAACTCTTTCCGTCGCACTGAAGCATAAGCTTTATGGGCGAAGCTCGTGTGACTTTCAGCGGTTTGCGGCTGGGCTTGGATTTGTTTTGCTTTTGTTTTGCTTTTGTTTGGTTTTTGTTTTTTAATGCGTTTGCTCCATTTACGCCAACGTTTAAAGCGGCAGCGGTATCTTACAAACTAAGCTTTGAAAAATTATAAACAAATAAAGCGGGCAGCGGAAAGGCGGCGGTTAATCGGGTAAGCGGGCAGCGGGCAGCGGGCAGCAGGAGGTTAAATCACACGGACGGCCGCCGTTTCGGTTGAGGTGGAGCCCAGTTAATGTGGCGTGCGTTCGGCTGGCGCCACTCGGCCACGATCGGCAGATAGAAATACGAATGCGTGCGTAGATACAGATACAGATACAGATACAGATGCGGATGTGGATGTGAAAAGACGACGACGACGCCGACGGACACAGTCGCTGCGACACATTTGTCAAGTGTCTGCTGGGCAAAGCCGGGCCAAGCCGGGCAAGCTGAAGCCTCTCAGTCAGATTCATGCAGAGGCGTTTATTTGTCAACATACAAATTTGGAGCGCATTTCAAGTTTATTTACATTTCGTTTTATCGCAGCGACGATTTATAATAATTTTTTGTCATTTGACTAAGTTTTGTGTTGTGTTTTCTGTCGGTTTCTTTTTCTCTTTTATTTTATTTTTTTTTTGTTATTATATTTTTGTTTTTTTTTTACGATTTGAATTTTGGGCCACGGAAGTTGACAAATCATTTTTTTTTTTTAAACCAGAGATGCAGAACTTGTGTGTTTTCTTTTTTGGCTAGAGGGAAGTGGTAGAGAAGGGGTGGGGAGGGGAGGGGAGAAGCGTGCACTAATTAGTCAAAGATTCCGTGAAAGAGGCGCTTAATAATTGAGCGGAAACTGTTTGATTGCATTTGACGTTTTATTGCCAAAAATCGAGCAATAACAAAATTTTTGAAGCCAGCGCTGATCGAGGCTAATTAGTTAGTTATCTGAAAGCGGTAACCGCAGCAGTTAAGCTTTTGACTATTTGAAAGCCACAATTAGAAGCGTTGCGTTCAAAACAAACAAACAAACAAACAAACAATCAAACAAACAGACAAACAAGCAACAATAACAAACCTATTGAATAGAGGCACAAAAGCGGCTAATTTAACGCATTTACCCGTGGAACAAGATGTGAAGAGGTTGCCGCAGCTGAAACTGAAACTGACCTCGCAGCTAGCTACACCTGGACCTGCTGCAGCAGGGGCCGAAGGTGGTCGTCGAGGCAGAGGCGGAGGTGGAGGTGGAGGTCTAGGCAATGGCTGAGGCGGCGCCTGCGCAAACCATGACATGGCAATAAGCGCACAGTTGAAATTGTTTCGTGTCTGAAAGGAGGTTGGGGGGAGGTAGAGTTTGGGGAAGCGAATCTTGAAATTATAATTTCAACAACTCATCAGCTTGCTATTAATTCTCATAGGGAAGACTTTTGTAAGGCGCCGCGGTGCGCCATCAAACCAGCTACCAGCAAACAACAAAAAAAGAAAAAAAAAAAATATAGCTGAAATCCACATCGAAATCGAAACTGACATTGAGACCATTTCATCTATGAGTACAGAAAAAGAAACTGCCTTGTCATGCGGTTCAAGCAGCCAAATTAGCCCTTCAGCAGCGACTGCGACGGCGACGGCAACGGCAACGGCGACTTTAGCTGACTGATGAGCGGCAGCAACACCTACTACTACACCATGAGAATAACAACAGCTACCATGGCCCCAGAGCCATGAGAGACTAGAGGCGAATTCAGGTCCAAAGACGGCAGCAGACAGCGGTAGCTGCAGGCCAAGTTAATTATCAGTTAACTCTTACTCGGAGCCAATTCACGCCTTGCAAAATACTGGCTAATGTAGCCAGCTACATGTCTATGGGTCTATCTACAAGTAAATAACTATGAGATGGCAGATGTCAGTGGAGTCAGTCGATAGTTTCTGGTAGCTCGCCCAGCAGTCGAGTCATCAGTGCTCAATATACGATGGGGTGTGACAAGCGTTTCGATAAATGCCCAGTCACGGCCTCTCAGCAAGTTGTGCAGCCAACTTTCAACGGCCCCCCCAATAATCCAAAAAATATACGTTAACATATAAGTAAAAATGGGCTAATGAAACACAAGTACAAACTTATTCATATGATTAAAAATGGGGGGCTGAAATAATAGCGGAGGTAAAGCAACAATGCATCTGTAAAGAAAACAAGTAAGAAAGCTGTAGTCGAGTGAGCTCGACTATGATATACACTGAACCCAACTATTAAATATAATATAGTTAAATTGCGAAATATTATTATTATAAAGCAAACTTGATCTGGCAGGGGTATTCGAGAAATTATATACCCAACTTGTAATTTCTAGCTCTTATAGTCTCTAATTTATGCGTGTTCGAATCTGCCGTTCACCTTGATCAATAATATATATACCTTATGGGATCGGAGATGCCTCCCTCTGCCTGTTGCATGCATTCGTACAAGACCATTATACCCCTTTCTCAATGGGTTCACAGTATAAACGGAGAAGATGGCAAGTGCTTCGACATAGTTGAGTAATATAAGGATCAGGCGAAAGCTGCTAAGACGCTTCGGTAGCATCGGCAACAAGGGGTTAACGCTGATAGGCATCTTAATCTTAATGTCGAACTCAAAATACCCAAATGCCATTGATGATCGCATATCGCATTATAAATGGAGCCACATCCAAATCATGTCAATCAGCGCGCGAATACGTGACACACATTTGCTCTTGCAACGTGCCTCATGCCCAAAATCTGATGATTAGGGGGGGAGAACTGCAAACTGAAACTGAAACTGAATCCGGATTCGGATTCGGATTCGGATACCGGACCGAAGTTGGAGATGAATATGAAACTGAATCTGAAATCTCAATAAGGGTCACAGTAAAGCATCTTTGACTGGCGGTTCCACAAATTATATGTTAAACCTTTTAATGGGCCACAAAATGGTGCAAGCGCGGGGGCCCTGCAATGGTAAACGGGGTAAAATGGGGCGAAGCCGAGCCCCACCCGCGCCGAGAGGAGCTGCCGTTTAACATAATTTGCTATAATTTTCAACAACGCCGGGCGGAAGAGCTGCCAAGTGGCTTCCCCCTTTCTCTCTCTCTCTAACTCTCTCTCTCCCTCTCTCTCTCTCTCTCTCTCACTCTCTGTCTCTCTTGGTCCATTGAGTTGCGAGTCAAAAACACAATAATCATTTTGTTATGCTTTGCTGGGTGAACCAGAGTTCTGCGCCTGATTGCTACCACGGTCATTATGTTACGTTGTTTGCCCTTTTATGTCCGGGCCTAACCTATAATTTAACTAAATGTTCAAATGTTCAAATGTTCAATGTTTGGCGAACAGAGCCGCCCAGAAAAACGAATTTGTTGAAAGCTACACAAAATTGGCAAGAAATTTCTCATCTGTTCTTATTGCGGAAATAAAATATTATAAGCGCTCCACAAATTACACCATCAGGGAGTAATTTGGCAGGCAGAGCATATCATATCATATCACATCATATCAGAACATAACTTAACTCAGACTCAAACTGTTTTGAGGCGCAGGTTAAGCAGAACCCAAACACACCCAAGCACACACTCACACACGCTGTGTGTTCTTTCAGACTAACTCAAACCCATCGAGTTGAATGATTAATTCATTTATCGACAATACTCTCCCTTAAGAAGACGTTCCAAACTCAGAGGTCACCTGGCTAAGCTAGGTGTCATTTGCAACGGAAGATGGTGGTCCAAGGCAGATGGATTATCCTAGATGTTACCCCTCTTAAATGCTCCACCCGAAAAAAGTTACACATAGCCAGATTAAACGTTCCAAAAGAACACCTGTCCTGGACCCAGGAGTGACAAAATGTGGTATTTTCTAATTAGATAAAATTTAGTTTCGATGGTCCAAATGATTTTAGTTATTACGGGCGTGATTTAAGGAAGTCTGAGAGAATTTTTCTACTCGCACCTGTGGCGCTGGTTCACCCAAGATCTGGGCTGCTTTCTGTCATCACAACAGGACCCTGATTTGTGAAATATCAGGCAGTATGAGATCGGAGGGTTCCGTAAATTTTTGCACGCAGTTTTGGTGAACTTTATGGAGCAACAACCAGATTCAAATGCCTTATTCCAGCAGAATAATGCCAATACATGTGCCACGGGTCTGTCATGAGTGGTTTCGAAATAAGGATTTTAAGCTTTTAGAGTGACCAGCAAGATCCCCCGACCTAAATCCCATAGAGAACATGTGGGGACACCTGTTCCGTCGAGTTTAAGTGGGTACTCGAGAGTTCGAGACAGTTGAGCAGCAACGAAGGCTGTCGCTAAAGCATGGTCCAAAATCCCACTATCTGAGTTCCAGTCGAATTTAAGTTGTTATAAACAAATCTAGAGGCTGAACACATTATAAATTTGTTATTTTCATGTCATTAATCGACTTTCGCACCTTAACCTTAACCTTTTTTATTTGAAGTGTATGTAAGATAAGAAACTTTTTTAGAACAAAATAAAATGTTGGAAATTGTATTTTGAATATTATATGGAGACAACCATATGCCTTTAATCAAATTTCGCAGAGTGTATACAAATGTATATATGTATGTATGTGTGCGATGAATTCAAGTAGATATTAACAAAAATAGTTGGGGTTCAATTGGAGCCCCACTTCTACTTTTGCCCACATGCAGCTCCCATTTTTTTTTGTCCTTCATTCATTTGCTATTTGTTGCTGGTTTTCTTTGTCGACATAACAACACCGAGTAAAGTGAAAAAAAATAAATTACTGAAACTTTAACTGAATTGGAAAAAAAAAACCAGAAAGAAATGGTGAACAACAACAACAACAGCAACAGAACAATAGAGAAAAACAAATAGGAAACTCCAAAACTGTTGTAAATGCAGTTTTTTGGGAAGTGCTTGTTGCTTTTGTTTTACATATAGCTAACCAAAGCTGCCTCTGCAATGCTGTATTTTGTGTTACTCGATTTTATACTCTGAAACCTGAGATGGAAGTGTGTACTGGTGTTGTGGTACCTGGGCAAATCGATAACATATCGATACAATTTTAATGATAATTTCGCCACACTAAGAACATCCCTCACAGATCAGATCAAACAAGCAATGGTCAAACCCACTCCCGCCTCATGGAGCTATAGTTAACAAAACCCGCACAGTTGCCTACTAGTTGCCTCCTTCAAAAATTGATAAGAGAATAACCTCAACACTCGAAACAGAGTATTGCTCAGTCGGCTATTTCCGGCTGCAGCGGTCTCCGTTTGGTTGTTGCTTTGTATGAGAATGAAAAATTGATTGACCGCAGGGCCAAAAGAGGAAAATATTGCAAATAAAAAACAAAACAAATAAACAGCGCTGATTATGAGAGGCGCGGGGGACGCGGGGACTGCGAAGTTGGGGCCAGTGCAGCGAAATTAATCGAAATGTTCTGCGGCTACACTCAGAAAAAAATCGCCCTCAAATTGAGAAAATCGCCAAACTTTTGGCGCCTATAGTTCCGTACCATATTATTCTGAAATTGAAAGTTTTGATTTTGCGAAAATCAGTTTTTACATTTCTCAATTTCAGAGGATTATTTTCTTAAATTTAGAAAAATATGCTTAATTTCCAGCGTGATGTTTTCTTAATATTTTATTAGTATTTTTCTAAGAGTATTAGTATTATAAATTTAAATTTTTTTGCTTCGTTCCCAAACTGAGCTAGGCGGACTCTGAAAAATATATCAGCTAAAATCCAATATTGAAGTCATGATATGTTCTGAATTTCAGAATGGTTTTTTCTAAGAATTTACATTTCTACTCTTTATAAATGGGTTTCTTCAAATAGAAAATATATCCAAATGTATAAAATGATAGAAAATACCTCTTAGAAATAAAATATTTTTGTGATTGTCCATTTAGGGCAAGCCATTCAAATTTTTAGAATAATGTTTTCTTATATTTAGAAATTATTTCAATAACTGTCTAATATTTAGGGCATTCTTTAGTTTTGACGATTTTCCAAATTGCAGGGCAATTTGATGTGTTAGCTTGGCTAATGCAACTAAACTGGATTGAAGTTCACTTACGCATTTTCATGGCTAACTTGTGATGATGGTAGTGCATCCATCAACTTGTTGCTGCTCCTGCTGCCTGGACATTAGCTCATTACCTCGTCATGGCCTTCTCGTCTAGTGGCTTTAGTTGTGCTTAGGTGATTTGGCAACGTAAGCAGCTTATCTAATGCTCACTGAGATTCTAATTCCAAATCAACAGTCACTGTCAAAAGTCTCACGCTTGACCAAACGCTTCATGCAAACAGCTCGACACGGAATCGGACGCGGACTTAACGTCGAAAGCTTCGCTGAGCTTTTGGCCAGCTTAGTCAGGTGTGTGTGTGTCTGTGTGTGTGCGCGTGTGTGTAAATGCACAGCATGTTACTTCCTTTTGTGTGCATCCTGTGCCCCGACAGCAGCCCCGCAGCCAGTGTCTCTCACTTTGATCTCAAATCGAAGTTCTCACAGGCTGGCAGGCCTTTCTAGCGAAATTCTCGCAGTGCCACAAAATGTCAGTCAACCTCAAGTGAGGTGGGGGTGGGGGATGGGGAGAAGGGCGACAGCAGGGGGGTCCCAAACTCATATGCATGTCTAGGTCGCGCTCGGTTGCGGTTGGATTGGGATCGCCAGTCCCTAGTTGGCAGTTGGCAGTTGGCAGTCGGCAGTCGGCAGTCGAGTTGAGTTCATAAAAATGCTCACAAATTCAAATAAACTGCAGACTGCTACGGCGCTCATCATTAAAATTCACGCTTAAATTGCCTCTAAGAACGGCAAAAGGCGATCTGAACGGGAACGGGAATGGGAACGGGAACGGGGAGCAGCTGCTGCCGTTGCGGTGGCGACCGCAGCCCCCAGACGGCCACAAAATCTAAGCCAAATTCATTGGAAACTATTTGCCAAAAAGAAAAGGACACAAAACAGAAAAAAGAAGGAAAACAAAAAGCCAAACACATAAATCACAAAAATTTCATTGAGAAAACTTTGCCAAAACAGCAAGAAAAAAAAAACACTCACACACAAAAAACAGTTCAAGTCCGACCTGAAAGCAGATTCTTTGACCGCCAGCCAAAAGATCATTAAAAAAAAAAAAAATCGTTCAAGATATGAATATTAAAATCCGAAAAAAGGAAAGAAATATATTCAAAAAATGAACCAAAAACCAAAGGAAAAAAGGGTCTCATGCGAAAAGCAAAAGGGTGCCACTAAAATTTTTAAAATATGTTTTTATTTTATTACTTTGCATGCTGTGCACGGTGCTTCTGGAGCACCCGAAACGATGCAGAATCTCGTAAAAATGTTTTAGCCCGTCTCCACATATGCGATCCTCTCTTATTGTCTCAGCCGAGGCTAATTTTGTGCGGCGGCGGTAGCTTAAATGCAACAACAACAACAATTAGACATGCGCCGGTATGCACAGAGAGAGAGAGAGAGAGAGCGAGAGAGATAGAGAGAGACAACCGGACACAGAGCAAATGATAGACTGAGACTGAGGCACATAGATCACATACAACTCGCTTAGAGGCTGCAACACATTCAGTAAACACTCAATTCGCCCGTTGCAGGTTTGGTTCCAGAACAAGCGGTCCAAGGAGCGACGCATGAAGCAAATCACCAGCATGGGCCGTCCGCCGTTCTTTGGCGGCGCACGCAAAATGCGCGGCTTCCCCATGAATCTGTCGCCGGGCGGACTGGACGATGGACCCGGCTTTCCCTACTTTGCTGCAGATGCTAAATTCGAGTTCGGCTACGGTGGTCCCTTTCATCCGCACGACGGCCCTTTCTTCCCCGGCCATCCCGGCGGACCGATGCCCTTCAATGCGCCAGGTAATTTACTATGTACGACAACAAATTGCTTTTTACCAAACACCAAACACCTTAAACACCTACCCTGTCTGGGCTGCCAAACTGAGATATCACTTCAAAAAATACAAAATGCAACTATTTTCTGTAAGCCCATAAGTATTTAGAGCTAATCAGAAAAGTACACGGAAATAAAGTGCCTTATCTGGGCGACAAGTAAATACATTTTTCTAAGCAGACTTATGTCATTCCCCAGATAAATATTATCCGTTTCCAATTTCGGTTTACTCTTAAGCGTAATCGCGAGCAATAAACAAAAATACTTCAAAAATGTTGCATGCCAGCAAATAAGTCAGCGAGAAATGTTTTTGAAATATCGTTTTGGATTCCAAAAAAAAATAAAAAAAAATACGTAATAATATAAACAAATTAAAATTCTTTTAATAATTAGATTCTCATGCTTTCCAAGAAATATTTTGATATTTTATTATTATATAATTACATTGAATTTCAAAATTCTGAGCGAATGCGTATCAAGTTTAATGAAACATTTGGTTTCCCAATCTAAAATGTATGATTATTCTGAAGCTTGATGAAGGAATAAGCATGGCAATTATTTTGAATACAGTGAAACTTGCGTATAGTCAACTTCCGTATTTTGTATTGAAACATTTTTGCACCTCTTTCAAATGATTGGCGCGCAATTCTCAGCTTGGCATCCCAGCTATCAAGAAATTAATCTGTAACAATTTAACTCTCCCACTTTCTCTCCCTCTCTCTCTCTCCCGGTCTCTCCCTCTCTTTCTGTCTGTGTGGGCTTTTCACAGGTGGACCAATGGATCACAGCGGCCCCATACCGATGGTGAATGAGTTTGGCTTGACGCCCGAGTCAACATTTCTGAGTCAGGCGGGCGCACCGCCAATGCAGCTGCAAACGTCTGTGGGGCCACCGCCGCCGCCGCCGCCAAATGCCGCTGATCATTTGCTGCAACAGGCTGCCACGCAGCAGCAGCAGCAGCAGGCGGCGCAAAATGCGCAACAAGCAAGCCAAGCGCAGCAGCAGCAGCAGCAACAACAAAATGGCCCGCGCACCGCATCGCCCGAGTTCATGAGCTCTGCGAACTTCAGCGAACCACAGAATATGCAAAATGAAGGGCTTGTTTGGTAATATACAAAACAGTTGGCAACGCGCCTGCTGTTTCTCAAGACCTACACGCAGCGGCAGCAGCACCAACACCAACAGCAACAACAACAACATGAGGAGGAGTAGCAAGCAGCAGCAGCAGCCAAACCACCAAGAACAACAGTAACAACAGCAATAACAGGGGCAAGGCGTCGTCGTTGACGTCGCTGTCGCAGCCGACGTCGTCGTCGTCGTTGTCGTCGCTGCGGCCGCCTACTGCGCGCACACTGGTGCCATCTCGCTCTGACGCACAGCAAGTCGCACACACACTTTGCGCCGTTTGCGACCGAGAGAGAGCGGGAGAGAGAGATAGAGAGAGAGTGAGAGAGAGAGGGAGAGAGCTGTCGAGCTGTTGCTCGCGTTGCTCATTGCTCGCTCGCTCACAATTCAAATAAGGAGAAATTTTTGTGTTTGGCTGGCCCTGCCTCGCACCCCCGCCGCTAACCCCTCCCTCAAACCGAAATGCGCTGCCTTGGCCAAAAAAAAAAAACAGCTGCTCGGCTTGGTTTTGTTATTTTTATTATTATTCTGTTTATTGTTTCAGTACTTTTTTATGACTGCGCCAAAATATTTGTAAATTTTTTTTTTTTTAAATTCATAGCAAAAAAAATATAAAAAAAATCTCTTTATGTACATTGAAATGGGCGCTGCACATAAAAAACTACATTTAAATAACTATAAATATATATATACTTTTTATTGTATTTAAATCTAACTAAAGGAAATAAAGAAGAAGAAAAAAACAATGCTAAACAAAATCAAATACATTAACTAAACGTCTTGTCTGTAATAAACTATTTATGTGTATGTATGTGTAAAACAAAAATCAACAACAACAAAACACAAATACGTAGCGTAAAATACGTGTTAGCAAGCAAAAATAAAAAACAAAAACTAAAACTAATATTATTTTGTAAATTAGCACATTTTTATAAATCAAAAAACCAATTTGTTTGCTTAAACATTATTTTTTTTACATTTTTTTTATGACATACATATAAAAATAAACATATTTTATAATCGTTGTCTAACAACATAAACGTAACTAGACATGTACTTGTGTAGTTTCCCTACCAACTAAGTTTATATATGTATACATACATATATATATGCATACATATATCCATATATATATATGTGTATATATGTAGGCATATGTATATGTATGTATACATACTCTATACATACTATATGCATATTAAATATAAAGCTATATACGAAAGCGGACATAGCAAACTTTTTTTTTTTTTTGTGGTCCTAGCTAGTAAGCAACATAATTTATTATAAACAAATCTATGAATGAAAAACAAAAATAAAAAAATAAAAAAAAAACAAAATATTTACAACTGCTATTTAAATGTAATATCAAAAATGTAAAACTAGCAAAAAAAAAAACAAAAACATTAAAATAAATATAAAAATTAACGTAAAATAAATTAAAAGCAAAAATCCAAGAATAAGATGAAGATGGAGCCACAACAGCTATACAACAAAAATAAATTTATATATCACTATAGAAAAAAAAAGTATATATATATATATGTATATATACATATATATGTGTATATATATATATATATGTGTATATATATATATATATATGATAAAAGCAGCTAACAATTTGAGTTTTCGATTGATATTATTATGGATTGGCCACAGGAACTGGAGCTGAAACTGCGGCCACGTAACTCTATTACACTTATTATTATAATTATTATTATTATTATTGTAAAAAGTATTTAGTGTTAGCTTAATGCGTAAGTTTATTAATTGATGGCAAATCATAACAAGAACAACATCAACAAAAACAATCGCGAGGAGAAGCATACAAAAATCCGTATATTTATCATGCAAAATCTTATCGATGATAAATGGGAGAGCAAAGCAAATCAATAACAAATAAACACAAATTGTTAACAAACAAACGGAAGGCAAAAACAAAAACGACAAACGATAAAAGGAAAACTTTGATGAGAAAAAATTATAAAAATAAAAAAAAATCTATAAAATTGCGTTCTTTCTTTTCAACAATATCGATCTTAGGGACGGGCCCAATTCAATCAAGATCCTTGACACTTCACCTGTTGTAATGAATGAAAAACTGAATTTTTAATTCGAAATATTTATTTTTATATCATGGATATCTAAGTAGTATATATTTAGTATGTATGTGATCTATGCTTATTTGGAATGCCAATCAGCCCTTAATTCTTTGAGTTTAATAGATTCATGTCATATATAAATGGATGCATTTTAAATAAATAATATTAGATAGATATTTGTGAAGTTGCAAATGCACTAGAAACATTTATACAAAGTTACAAAAAAAAATGTGCATTTAAATTACTTATATTAATATTAACTATTCGTTTTTTTTTAAATTTCATATATACAAACATTTCCGATAGTTCCGACAACAGCTAAACTCAAACATTGCAATGGAGAGAGCAAATTTCATCACGTTTTTTTATTTTCGAAAGACTTTTCGAACAATCAGGTCTTGCATATATATTTTTTAGAATTATTTTTTATTATTAAGAAACATAATACTAAAAAATAGAAAGAAAGTCTTTGTAATATTTCGAAATGTTTCTGTTCTTATGTTAACAAATTATTTCGACTTTCATTTTAGGCAATTTAAAAAAAAAATTAATGTCACTTTTTGCAATGATCACGTCGCCTAGTCAATCCTGAAACTTATGTTTTCCATACCATGAAAAGATTGTACAATTGCTGAACAGTTTACACATTTAACCAAGGCCAAAGTCAAACTGAAACTGAAACTGAAGCAGCAGCTGTTGAGAAGTGTGCACATTACATCTCAAATTGCTACACACGTTCAGTTCGAACAAACACCCAACAATAGGCGTCCTAAAGCACACACATACACATAGAGATAGATATATATGCAAAAGTTAATATGCGTAGCTAATATCGGGGCAAGATTATTGATGTTGTGGACATGCACATGCGTGTCTGTGTAGTGCTCAGAACCCACAGCCCAGACTCAACCCTCAAAACTCAAGCGGATCCACACATGAAATGCTCGACTGTCATGTTCTTGAGAGGAGAGGAGTGTTATGTGGAGAGGGGAGGGAAGGTGAGGTGTGGCGTGGCGTGGTGAGGTGAGGCAGTAGTGCCTTTATTCGACACATGTGCGCGCATTCACACCTAAGACTAGCCTCAAGAAACGAGCATTCATCTTGCGGCAGCGGGATGGGCATAGATTGGGTGGTGTTCGTGGGCGGAGAGGAAAAGGGTGGTGTTAGGGGGGGTGCTACTATAAACAATATACGAATGGATGTTTAGGCAGACGTTGCATGTGTCCTCGATGCGGCAGCATGATAGCATTTAATACAAAACAACTCATGTTTTGTGTTGTTGTTGTTTCTGCTGTTGCTGTTGCTGCTGCTGCTGCTGTTGCTGTTGCTGTTGCCGCTGCTGATGTTGCTGCTGTTGCTGTGGCTGTTATTGCTGCTGACCATCATTTGTGGCCATGACGAATGAATACACCCGAATACATTTGCAGGCGTTGCAAAACGAGGCTCGCTAGAGTAAACGGCGCTGCTGATGCACTTCGAACAAAAGTTGCCCTTCAGCTTGGAGAATTTTCATCATCGTTTAAATGTCCAGTAAAACGAAACAAGTTCAAAATTTATGAAAAATTGACTATAGCCAAAAATATGTTATTCACTTATTTTTATTTATTTATTTTTTTACATACCTACTTCCTATCCTGAGGCAACATATATGTCTGTATATATTTCAAATAAGATTTTTATTGTAAGTTCCCTTTCGGTAATTGATATGAATAAGCCTAAGTCTCTAGGCTGCTCCGCCATTGGCGCTATATCTTATCAGATTTGTTGTGTTCAGTTACATATATATTTCTTTAAGTGTAGAGAGGGAGAAAGAGAGAGAGAGAGAGAGAAGAGAGATATAGAGGCATTTTAGAGGCATGCAAGCGTTGCACTTCTCATTCACACGCACACACACACATACACGCCTGCACACACACACACCTACACACACACCATTGAGTGTGTAAGCGTCCATCAGCGCGTTGCGGCGTCTTCAGAGAGCTGAAAAACAGGAGCAACAAACCCAATCCCAACCCAATCTATGCAGCCATCAATCCAGAAAGGCACAAGGACCCGGACTACCCTGAACTGATATGTGACGTGCGTTTATCAGCGGACAGGACAAATAGGACAGGCCAGGACAGGCCAGGAGAGGACAGGACAGCACAGGGCAGGATATAGCCAGAGTGGGCAGGGAAAGGGGAGTGGGCGTGGGCGTGTGACAATGCCTACACTTGACTGATGGACATTCGCATGGCCAATCGGAGGACTGAGTGGGGGAGAGGGTGGTACGGGCAGCGAGGGGAGAGTTGGTAAATGGGAGCATGGAATTCCAACTTCAACTTTTCCATGCTTTGCAATATTTCCGTTTGCTTTTGTCACCACAAATAAATTTGTTAACAGTTAGAGAGAACTGCAGACACAGCCATAACTAAAGCCCCCCACTCGACCAGAACTCAGCTACAGCTCTTATCATCACTCATAGCACATGTCATGACGTAACTAGGCGGCATCAGTAGCAGCAACCGGAGCATCAGCAGCAACAGCAGCAGCAGCAGTAGCTGCAACAGTCCTCGTCATGATAAATGCTTCCGAACTTGTTACTTAGTCACGTGCGCTGCAAGGCCCGATCATCATTTGGAGCACCACTTGGGATGTTTGCATATGTGTGTGTGTGTGTGTGTGCGTGTGTGTGCGTGTGTATATATGTTAAACCACAAAATTGGCTCTAAGAGATGCTTTGAACGGTTAATGGAGATTGTTGTCCGTTGATTGCTGATTGCCTCCCTGACCACGACTGACCAACGCCTAATGATTCAATTTTTTCGAGAGCCAAGTTAATTATGTGGCAAACAACAGTCGCTCGCCATTCACAGTTATCAACATGACTCAACTCACTGGCCGAGACGAACGTACAACTCATTGCTTGCAACTTGCAGCTACTGGCAACTGGATTTTTGTTGTGCATGCCACGCAATAACAAAACATGCCCAAGCTAAACGGGAAACTATATTTGATTTCAAGTCGTCGAGAGGCAATTCACAACATTAACAACAATAGCAACAATAACAACAATAACAACAATAACAACAATAACAGCAATGTAAGCATAATTATTACAACAAACTTGCTTGGCCTGATCGACCCGACTGTTGATGCTTTTTGAGATTACACACACTTTATGGGTCCGAATATATTTCTCTATTGCTGCACAGCATTTGCACATTGCACCGGAATTTGCATTTCATTATAAAGAAAAAGATAACCAAAAAATCAATTTTAACTAAAAAAAAAAAATAACTTTTTGAAAACCGATGTTTGCCAATGGGATACACGTGCAACTAAAGGCAGAGCTAAGACAAATGTGAAAACAAGGGAGAGCGGCACAGTTGGGCATAGCCGACTGCCAAATTCTCTGATACCAATAAGTAATGCCATTCGATAACATAGCAGGCTAACACAAGCCAAGAAATTCCCATTTTTGCTGCTCCTTGTAATCTATGCTCCAAGTTTATCTTTAAAATTGTGGTTCATGCAGACGTTTGTGGATCTTTTGATTGGGCGTAGTTTCATTGTAATCTACTTTCCAAGTTTGGTACTCCTAGCTCTTAAATAGCGGAAGATATAAGCAATTGAAAATTGTTGGAGAGGAAGTAAGCGAAAAAATATTAGAGGAGGTTTTTAATGATCTACCTATCAAATTTGGTGACTAGTTTTCAAATTGTGTGAGATAAATGGTCTTATCGATTTACACGAACAAGTCTACCGGCTTTGGGAAGCAGAGTGCTCGTGGCAATAAAATATTTCAGTAATCTCTTAGAGAAGTTACTTAAAAATTGTTATATATATATTCGGCTTTAATCGAAAAATACCAACCAGACCAAAAATTTTTAAACGTTTGAGGATTAGTAATAAGGAAAGTAAAAACGTTAAGAAGATGAGAGAAAGAGAGATAAGCAGTGATACATAGAATATGGAAAGGATAGACAAATGTCTTGCATAAAAAAGGAGTCCAAGATCCTTAACTGTAAACATACTTTGCACGGGATCATTGTCAATTGTAGAAGTGAACAATAAAGATGCAACTGGCCAAGCACCAGAGTTGCACAGAGTTCAACTTATAATGAAAAGGAAGTCAATAATGAAAAGGATTAAAAGTTAAACAGCGTTCTCAACCTGTAATGCTCCTTGCTATGGAATTCTTCTAAAATATAAATATAGGACTGGAACCGAGAGACTTAGTCAATTGAAAAACTTAACTTATAAAAACAGACAAAAAGCGAAAAAATACAAGTTAACTCTACGAACCAAACCGAACTGAGTTGAGTTGGGCTGAGTTGAACTGAAACGAATCGAGTTGGGAGAATAATATTTTCTGAAATCCTCCGCATTCTGACAATGCTACTGCTCCTGTTCCTGCTCCTGTGCCTGCTCCGGCTACTGTTGCTGTTGCTGTTATTGTTACTGTTACTGTTTGTGTTGTAGCTGCTGACACGCGAACCTACTCCAATTTCCAGGATGATGTGTCTGGCAAGAGTCAGGCGAGGCACAAAGATATTTTGTGCCGGCTGCCTCGACGGGAGGCAACATGAGTGTAGTCCGTGGCAAGCTTCTCATTTGAGCTTAGGTTGCAACTGCAAATGTCAAGGCAGGAGCAGCAAAGCGATAAACACCAACTGCGCCAATTATTGTGAGGCTTATTAGCTCAGTCAAGTGATCGAATTTCGACTTGGTTATTGGCTGAAAACCTAGCATAGTATTAACTGACTGTTGGTTCCTCCTCTTTTTAAATGTAAATTTCAGATTCTTTTTTTTCCAATGCATTAATTCACATGTTCATTCAATTATATATTGTGCTCAACTTTTCTTAATTTCCTCTTCTAAATTAAAAGTGAAATTTAATATTTAAATTTATATTAAAGCAATTTTAAGACCAGATCAATCAGACCAAAATGACAAAAAAAATTGGCATGAATTAAGATGAGTTAAGATGCCCACACTGGGAAAGTCGTTTCAAATTGAGTTTCTTATGATAGAAATAGAAAGTGGGAAGAAGTAATTTAATAATTTGCAAACAAACATAACATCAAGCATGGCATAACGATTAGTTATAAGGGAAAGGTCAATTCGGTGTATGACGGTCACACCGAAGAAGAGCAAAAAGTATTCCGATTTGTTATTTTAAACCTTTTCGTCTTATTTTATAATTATTTTCAATGTACTCCTATATAGCAAAACCATTTATACTTACCATATATAGATGAGAAAATCGGCAATATAACTAGAACCTGTTTTCTAAACGATTAATATGATAGCCTTACCATCAGGGCATCACTCAGTTGATTAATAAGTAAATCATTAATCATTAATCATTCGAAAAGTGCCAGAATTTAGACTCATGTGAATATACCGCTTAAAATATATCCCCATATATATTATACTCAAAATATATATATTTAACTAGAAGTTTTGTATCCAAGCTCTGTGTAACTTTCTTATTGGTCTGTGCCCATTGAAGTTTCCTAATTTATCTGTTTAATATTTTATAAATTTTCTTTCTTTTTCTCTTGCATTTTTACAAATACATATACATATCCATCGTTTGCAGGAATTATTATAAATGTGATTGGCAAAAAATATTCATTTATATTTTTGATCAGCAGTTGTCGGTCCGTCTGTCATATTCGTATTTGTCAAAATCTCTAAACATACTTGCAAAATATGCTCAACATCGCTCGGTTTTTTGATATTCATATTTTTCGAATTTAGATTTGAGGGTATATAATCGTCGGCGTGTCTTTCTTGCTTTTTATTTGTTCGATTCCTTGCTGTCGCACCCTGTAGACGCATCGCATATGGGGTTCGCAGGGTCAGGCCCTCTGGTTGATATATGAGGCAGTGCTGGGTCCCGTCAGTTAGCCGTTTGTTTGGGTCTTCGTCTCCGTTGGCGTCCACACATGCAATGCTACTGTTCTGGTTCTGTATTTAGTATTCAATGCGCAGTATTCAGTTTGGGTCGTTTTCATTGCGAGCACGCAATGTCATTTCACGCTAAGCTCACGGCATGGACTTGGACATGGACATGGACATGCCATGGACATGCCATGGACATGAACATGGACATGAACATGGACACGGACATGCACAGACAAAAAATGGCTTAGATTATTCAAGTTTTATATGCACCATTCTATTAAATTCCAAATCCACTAAATACAACTGTTTCTTTAAAAAAAAACATCCATTCTTCAAATGGTTATGCGAAATCAAGTAATAAACATCCAATGAAATTCTGAAAGTGCATCAAAATTTAAAAAAGTTAAAGTTAAAGTAAAAAGTTTATTAATATTTTGTTTAGTGTACGGCCAAGCAACCACTGGACACTGTCAGGCACACAGACAGCGGCAGCGACAGTGACAGAGACAGAGAGAGAGAGACAGAGAAAGAGACAGTGACTGAGTCAGGTTATGTGGCACGTAACAACGGAAGCTGAACACGGCGCATGCGTAACAGGGTACAAGGAGCGGGGGCGTTGCAGGAAGAGTATGGTAAAGGGTGGCGGGAGGAGAGAGGAGAGCGGAGAGCGGGGACCCGCATATGTCAGCGCTCGCAAATGTGTTAATATTTGATAAGCTTAATATGTGGTCGAGCCAAAAGGGCGGCCACCTGGGGATGCGAAGAAATGAGGCAATGGAACTGTGACTCTAACTGTGACTGACTGCAACGGCAACTGCAAATGAATACTTGGAGTGGGAGAGTCGCACATGTACAACTCCAGCTACAGCTGCCGCTCTACTATCAGCATGGTCACAAACCCAAATGATACAGAAGAAAGAAAAAAACAAGAGAGATCGTTGCAGTCGGGCGTAACCCACTGCGAAATACTCTGTCACTATCAAGTAATATCGTGCCGGATGGGTGTGGCCAAGTTGGTTAGCTTTACCTCTAAAGTTGCGAGAGATATAAGATATTAGAAGATGTTCTTGGTACTCTACCTTTCAAACTTGCTGGCCTTAGCTTCTAATTTGCAAGAGATATCTGATGGATATATACCAGGAACGTAGCACCCCAATTTTGACACTTTGTCTGAATATGTTCTAGGTTTAAGGGCTTTAGATTTAAGGGTGTCGACAAAAGTTGCGACAGACAGCAAGACGGACATTACATACAAACAATATGCCATGATACCTTCGGTATCAGAGTAGAAGCAGTAACGTCGAAAATCGTAACAAAAAGTATGAAAGCTTGTCAGCTTGACACCTTCCAACGACAGCACTCCCACAGGGAACAAGGCTTCCCTTCCTTCCTCCACTTCCTCCAATTGGACATGCGACGCTCCAACTTCAAGAACAGTTGGTGCAACAACTACAGCGAGGGTTGCTAAGCGAGAAACTGCGGCAAACTGTATTATGTGGATGCAATATTTTAGTGCTTTAGGCCATGAAAAAGAGCCAGAAATTAAAATAAGTTGTTCATAATAAATTTCAGCAATTCATCAACATCGGACAACCAAATATATTTTTGCAAAATTGTTAAATATCTAGAGGTAAAAGAATTATAAATCTTTAGGCATAATTAAAGTTATCGATTATCGAATAATTGTTAGTGTTAGTACTAGAAAACTTTGTAAAATTAATTATTAAGAATATTTATAGTTCTAAGTTTATGATTTATGCTTCTCGCAGTAAATTATAAGTGAATACTTGTAGCGTGAGGAAGAAAAAACATAAAATGAATAAAAATCATATAGATTCCAAAGGAATAATCTGCTGATGTTAGAAATTTCCATTGGAATAACACGTGTGCAGGTCAGATATGTCATCTTCGGCATGCCTAAGATGGGCGGGCTTTCTTAGCTATTTCAATTTATATATACATATATTGTTGAAATTGAGAATCGCATAGAAACGGTCTTGAACTTTAATTTCTTCGACATTTTAATGGAGCGCAACGGCGCCAACAGGGACTTCATCAATTTACTCTAATCTTTCGACTCGACGAGAAGCGAAATCGCATGTTGGATTGGATGCACCCCTTGCCCCATCTGGTGCCACTTTTCGCTGACTTTTTCGTTGCACGTTGCCGTTTGCGGTCAGGTTCACAATTCCCAATCCTCTGAGTTGCCATTCAGATGGAGGGCTTAGCGCTACGGATAATTAAACGATAATTTCGCATGATTTTAGTATAGGAGTTCAGCCTTGTGGCCCCGAATCCACTTGTTCAACTGAAATCGGCAACGGGCCACAGGACGATGCTGATTGCTCGACTGAACGTACAGCATAAAGCGCTTAAATGGAGCGTGCCGCTGCTGAATTTCAGCTTATTTAATGTAAATGGAGCGGCCATCGCCCAACCAACCAAACTACCACAGAGCCCCAAATGCACCCAATAGCACCCAGAACACAGAACACAGACCATAGACTACAGACCCCTCTGCTCTTGTCTCCATACCTCAGGCTGGCGCAGACCATTTCACAAGGCATTTCAAGTCAAACACATGCGCACATGTATTCGCACCCGTGTGCATATATTGACAGTCACTGTTGATGGTTGCGACCGAATCCGAAACCATCTTCATCTCCGTTTTCGTCTCTCGCTCACACTCGCTCTCTTTCTCTCTCTCTCTCTCTGTCTCTGTCTCTTTGTCTCTGATCTCCTTGTATCTGCAATCTAGTTCAATCTATCTAAGCATCTAGGTGGGGACCCGCCTCGACTCCAGCAGTACCGGGCCACACAGAAATTTTTACGTGGGCAGCCACTCGCACACTCTCTGCTCTCCTTCTTCTTCTTCTTGTGTATCATGTGTGTGAGTGTGTGTGTGTGTGTGGTTGTTGTTGTTGTTATTGGTTGATATGTGTCGCCGACACGTGTTCAGTTTGGGCTTTATTACACGAGTTATGAACTGATACGGATACAAATGCAGCTGCAACTGCCAACTCACACACACGCACACACACACACACACACACTCACAACTACTAAGAAGAGGCGGTAAATTCAAGGTGCTTCATAAATTCAAGGTGTGTTCAGATTGCTAATGTTTTTGTTATTATTATTATTATTAAGCAATTCAATGCATTTTCTTGCAGCACATTAAAACAAGCAAAAGTGTTTTGTTTTGCGTTAAGGATTTGGAAATTACCCTGGCGAAAGCTTGATACTGGCCCAGAACATACACACACACATTATATTCATATCAGTGTGTCAAGCCGGAAATAGAAGCGGATTCGGAAGCGCAAGTCTCTCAATTGAAATTCGAAATCGGCATCAGAATCAGAACCCAAATACAAAAATTACCACAAATACCACAACCCGAAAAGATCGTAGTGGAACAATATTATAGTCGATACCGTTATGTGTGTGAGTGTGTCTGTGCTCTAGCTGGTATATACATATATTCGAAATATATATTATATTCCAAATTTAAAGTCACTAGCTCTTACAGTCTCTCAGATCCATAAGCTCATGGAGACGGACTTGGCTAGATGCAGATCGAATATATTTACACCTTATGGAGTCGTAGATGCTTCCTTCTATCTGTTATATACATTTGCACATCTTCAATATACCGTTTTCTTTAACCATTATTAATAATATTATAGTAGCAAAAAGACGGTTATCTTAAGCACTTGGAAGATAACAGCCTTGTAGTCCCCAGTTCAACCGTTGAAGCCCCAATTTCATTTTAAAATACACCGACTGAACAGTAGGCTATGTATGTATTCGTCCAATGCTGGTAATTTTGATGCTTAAATTGTAACAGAGTGTTGCGTAATGTACGTCTGAGATGCTTTCAATTGTGTTTTATGCAACTCCCCACATTATCCTCTCTTCGATTTCTCAGCTTTGGTGACTCTAGCTCTAAGGCTGTAAGAGATATTTTGGCTATTTGCTTACTCAAGGCGCTAATATCGGGGGAGATTTAGGCTCTACCTACCTTAATTTATTTTCAAGTGGCGTAAGTTAGAGTAACCAATCTAGGAAGCTAGATTACGAGGAGCCTACTCTTAATATTGCATTGAATATACAGAAATATTTGAAATGTGAAACAAATATAAATTACGACAAGAACAAGATATTGAGGAAATTATTGCCTTTTATTTGTTTTTCATATGTATATTAAATATACAATATATATGCCGGTACAAACTGTTGTATCTATGTATATGAACAAGTTATGAATTTCATAAATTGTGAAAAGCGTAGTTTTCCCTGTACTAAATGAGAATCAACCAAAGAGGCATTTAAATACACTTCTGGGAATAAAACTCTTTTCTGATAATCTAACCAATTAGAAAAGTAATTGCGTAGTGCAGATGAAGTATATATAAATTTATCGATAACTTCCTTTGTTTCAGAGATACAAATGCAAATCGATTGCTGATAGATGAGTGCGACCTATGCACATATATAAGGAAAAGGGTATCTTGTCGTCGAGTTCTCCCTCGGCAGTGGCATTCTTGCTGGTTATATTTAATATTTTTGGAAAAGAAACATAAATCTATGCGTAATTCTTATATATTCGTTAGTATGATTTTTATTACTGTTTTCCCCATCTTTAGCCTGTTTCTTTGTTACTTGATTTAAATTCCTTTTGTGTCTAATGGGCTTTGTTTAGTCTTATATTTTTGTGTTGATCTAAGCGTATTTTGGCCGGTTTTCTGATTTTTGCTGAACTTGTACAAAACAAATGTATAAAAACAACAACAATAACAACAGCAATATAAAACCAACAATAATAACAACAACAAAGTATTCACATTGAAATGCAATAAAAGCAAAATCAACACAAAATCGTAATAAAATCAAAGCAAACAATGCGAAAAAACCGACAGACAAACCAAACCAAAAGCAAACATTGCCGAGAGAACGGAGAAATAGAATGAAGCCGAGAGAGATGGAGAGAGATGGAGACTAAGAGAGACAGAGAGAAGTGGGAGAACTGCCATTCCACTCGGCAAGCATGTTTGCGTATTTGGGAGCATATCTCTGGCTGTATATCTTTATATGCAATATGCATAAATTTATTTATTTCCCTGCGTATGTGTGCATGGGCGTAGACAGGTCAGGTATAGCCAGGGACAAGGCCTTCAACTACAACAAAAAAAAAATAATAATAATAATAAAATTCGATAAAATCGTCATTTGCTCTACTATATTTAAACCACTTTTAGCAGGTCTAGATTAATCACGAAATACTTCTATTGTTGCCACAGAAAAATACCAAATTTTAATGAACCAAAAGCTGACGTCAGAATTTTGGGTTGAATTTAGCTCAGATAGATTATTACAATGCACTAAGGACCAAATACAGATTTTTCAGGGCGCCAATTCCAAACTTGAAGCTAGAAACTTGAAATTTTCAACATTTATTTCATTATGAAAATATTTATGGATTGCATATGTAAACTTTAACTTTTTCTATGTTCAAAACTGTTCAAATTCGATAAATTTAATATGATTAATTTCTGGCAGAAATCAGATAAAATAAATGCTGATATGATTTTCGAATTTGCGAATTTTCGAATAGAGCACCATACCTTGTCTTCGCCGTTTTCCTCATCGCCTTCGATTTCATTCATTCCCATTTCAATTTTCAAGAGCTTTAAATTCCAATTCAATACCTAAAAACAGTTTATTCGAGCACAATAATTCCATTGCTCTAGTCACAAATTAAATCATCTTGTGCATATTTTAAAGTCGTTCCCAAACGTACAAATGATGTTAGACTGGTTGGCAATTGTGTAAGATAAGTTGTCAATATAAGGAAACTACAGCACAAGAAAATCTGCATACTGATTGATAAATCGGGATTAATGATAACAACCCATCTTGGAAGTAGAATTGTTTTTACCACGTTTCATCGCCAAAAATAAGTTACATAAATAATCTTCACTATTCAACGATAATTAGTACTGATCGAAAACTTAAAAAAAAATCAACATTTTAATTTAAGCACAAAATGAAATGAATCATCATCTGATGGATTAAGATTTCTAAGATTTTTTTTCACAATTTTTGGAAGTAGAAATACCTATCTTTCTGATAAACTATGCTGTCCATAAAATGTTTATTAAAAATGCCTAAGAATTGATTGTCTTCTGTTTGCCAATTATTCACGTCAACTTTCTCAGGCTGATATATTTCGACCATTTCTCTAGCTTATCCAGAGAATAACTAATAAAGTTTTTCATTGTCTCTCTCTTATAGTAATAAGACTTTTTATTTATATCTGAACAAAAGTGTTAACTTATTTTTATCAAAAATAATGAAATATATTTCCATATTGAACGGTCTTTCGGAAACTCATTAAATTTATGCAACGATATTTTATATGTTATTTTAAGACTCGTATTGATTTTTCATAGAATTAAAATGGTAATTTTGTTGCCCTCCTAATTTGGATCCTGCCTACGTCCATGTTTGTATGTAGGTCTTTGTGTGTGTGTGTTTGCACAACCGACGCCATATTTAATAACAAATCAATGACTATTTCATTTTGTTGTGTATATGGTTGGGCAATTTAGATGTCAGGCCCAAAACCTAGTTGCTTGGCAGAGTCAGATTTGTAGCCCCACTCAACCCCCTCCGTCCTTCCCTCCTCCAGTTCAATGGCATAAAAGGAGAAAAATTAGTTAAAACTAGATTTCGTTTGGGGCTGCATTTGCTGCTCTCGAATTTTTCGATATCTGGAAATTTAGGAAAAGTCCTTTTTCAATTATTTGATTTCAGTTTTTAATATGTTGTGATAGGCATATAGAATATTTTGCAATGTATTTCAGATATGTATGTGAATGGAAGTGATAATGTCCTTGTAGGGAGTAACCGACTGGGGAATACACTGTTACCAGCTGATTAGAGGAGGCAAAGAACATTCTTGTGAATGGGGGCGGAGCGGCTGAGATTGAACGTGCCTAGACCATTAAATAATCATTAATGTACCTTTAAGGTTTTGTGGAGGCTTTACCCATTTTTTTGAAGCGAGGACGGCGTTGTCATGACCAACTGGACTAATTACACAAATTTCAAATTGGTTAACATAAAAGATATATGAATTGGGTATATCGCAATCGAGCTAACTCGACTACAGCATTCTTACTTGTTAATTTAACAATCTTCGGACCGCCAGACGCGTACATTAAAATTATGGAAGATATGTGTCTTATCAATTAGCTTTTATCGATTTTATCGATAACAAAGCCCTCTTGTGGACATAGCATTCCAATTTAATACTTTATCTGAGGTGAGTACAGATAATATATATTCCAAGTTTCGTGTCGTTAGCTTTAGTGGCTTATATACCTTCGATATCAGCAATAAGATATAAGCAAGTAATAACGATGAGCGAAACACTCTGATATCATAAGTACTACCTTCTGATAACAGGTGCCGCAGAATAGGATGCGTTTAGCCAAAAGATACCGATCTATGAAGGAGGTTCCTAGCAATCGACCCTCTAAGTTTGGCTATATAATTGATATAGGTGGAAAAAAGCGTTGGAGAAGTTTCATAGTAATATACCTTATGCTTTATCGTTATTGGCAGACTTGCGGGTTTATCGAATTGGCGATTTTAAGCGCAGGTGTGGGCGTGACCATAACAAATATTTTATCGGTACTCAAAGGCGAATACCGTTGGTATGCCATCCAAATCTGATGGCTCTAGTAATTTCAAGTTTTTTTGGCATTGAAGGTGGGCGTTGCACACGACAATCTTTGAAATATATCCCCAACAACCAACAACCAAAATTTGGTGAATATAGTATTAAAATTGTGGCAGATATGTGGCGTTATCGATATACAATTATCGATATCATCGATTTCCTAACCTGCTAGTGAACGGGCACAGACCAGTATAAGTTCCGAGTTACAAAGCTCTAGCTTTAAGGGTATCGAAAAAAAGTAGAGTTTATAAAGGCGGACAGGCGGACAGACTGACAGACAGCAAGACGGACTTTACACAAAACCAATATACTCTGGTTACCATGGGTATCATCAGTATGGTTCGAGATTTGTTGGCGCTTTGTATTTGTTTTGTGTTTAGCAGACAAACAGCAAAATGAAAATCAACAACAGATTTGCAAAGCGTAAAAGCTTCGTTTATCCATCAGGCGCACCCCGGCGCAATTTTTGTCCTTTTGCCGACGGTTTTTGTCTCTAAAAATATCATAAATTCTTATTACAATTTTTCATTTGTTTGTTTTTGCATTGCTTTATTATTTGTATTGCCATTTGCTCCCCGCATACAGAGACAACATGTATACACACACACACACAAGCAAAAACACACAGCTAAGGAAACAGCAGAAAAAAATTTCCAATGTATGCAAAAAGGAAACGGAAAGCAAAAATATATGTGTGTGAGGCATTTAAAAGCTTTACAAACATTAAAATGTCTGTCTAACTGTAACTGTGTGTGCTTATCGGCATCAAAAACTGTGCACGTATGTGCATGCTACTATGTATGTGTGTGTGTGCTTGTGTGTGTGTATGTATTATCTTTGTGTGTGTGTCTCATGTTTGCGCAAATCGTTAGACCGAAGAGCTGTGTAAATATTTGTGTGAAAAATTTTTCCGAACCTGGATTAAAAACTTGTTCCATGTTGCTTGGTTACAGTTTTCTATCAGACAGACAGAGAGGGAACCACTGAGAGAGAGCGAGACACAACATGCGAAAGAGACAGAGGGAGAGAGAGAGAGAGAGATAGAGAGAGAGAGATAGCGCAAAGCAAATGCATTTAGTTCGACACTGGTTATTTTGTAGCTCTATCTGTTCTATCTATTACAGATTTATTTTGAAAAATTTATTAGCATATTTATTTACTTTTTGCAGCGCTCATCCTCATGTGCGTATGTGTGTGTAAGTGTGGGTGTGTGTGAGCTTTGAGGTTTTGTGTCGCTCTGTTTGAATTTTGTGTTTTGCTTATTTTTAGCATTACGCATACGCCGTGTGGTGTCCGAAACGATTTTGCGAACGGCTGCCAACACGTGCGGAGGTAAGCAGTTGCTGCTTCATGTAATAACATATAAATATGCAATCGATTTAATGCAAACATCGAAAGCAGCCCTTTAAGCTGATCACATTTTTAAATATTCACAAATTCAACATAATCGCTTTAAGAAAGCAAATAGAGGCTGCCCTTCAACCCTGACAACTTTAAAGATAGTCCGATTATCCCAATCATGAATGTATTCTTCAACATTTTGAAGCTTACTTGAGAATCAAAAATAATATGAACACTCGCTTTTAAGTTAATATGAACAGATCCAAGTGAGAATAGAAGTTTTTAAACAGTTTTGTTGGGCAAATGTTTGCCGTTATTTTGAGGCTTATTACACGTTCCATTTCGCATTTCGCAAAACATTGAACAACTTATAATTTAAGCAAGTTTATCAACTTTCGCAGCACTCGTTAGTCGGGGAGTACACTGCCCAATCAAAGTTAGCCTATTCCATTTCAGCCAGTTTCATCTACGCAGCGCAGAAGCATCAACATTATCAGCAGCAACAAAAAAAAGTGTGAAATTTTAAGTACTTGAAGAGCCGCTGGCACTTCCGCAGCTACCACAGAATGTGGCAGCACGAGGACAGGAGTCGAGATGCTGCCACCTGGGTGGGCATAAATACACCTATAAACATATATATGTATATATATATATATATATAAGTGCTGCTTATACACAGAAACATATATACATTCATACTTACATACATACAAATGTATATATAAACAAGCAATACGTATTCATAACACGTATACGCCATGTTGTTGTTGACAGCCATTTTGTAGATGTGCGCGACGTCGCCTTCGCCCCACTTAACTACCACTCAAGCTTGCACCGTCACTCAAACTACCAGGCACCGACTCCAGCGCCAACTCCAGCTACAGCTCCAGCTCCAACTCCAGCTCTAGCTCTAGCTCCATCTCTAGCTCCAGTTCCATATCTAGCTCTCCCCTGTCTGCTTGCAATGCAACGAGGCGTTCGTTTATTTGAACAACGGCACCTTTGCGTGGCAAAAGCTCATTTGAGAGCGCACCCCACCCCACCCCCAGAAATGGGGGTTGTAAATAAGGGTGGGGGGCACGTAAGTAAACACAGCTCAAGCGAATATATTGACGATGTTGAAGCGGAAGAGCATCATCATAGCGGTAATCATGTTACCTCAATTCGAAATGAATTCATAACTGAATTTTCGCATTTTCCACCCCAGATACCCAACTACACATCCGAAAGACCCAGACCCAGACCCAAGCCAGGCAGGCCCTTAAGCGCTGGCAACGTCAACCGGCTAACCCTGTGTTGCCATTAGCCCCCTCCAGCATAAACATATAGCAGCATCAGCAGTCAGAGCCGGCGCTAGAGCTGGAGCAGGAGCTGCAGCTGGGGCCGGTGCCGGAGCTGGAGCAGGAGAGCCAAACACTGACAGACAGCAGGATATATGAAGGACGTGGATGCTGATGAGTTCTTGTGCCTCTCCTGGCGTTTGTCAAACCAAACGAAATGCCGTTTTAAAGTGTTTTTCGCTTACTAGCAACAAAATATAAAAATACACAAAACACACTACAACGCCAACTTCGTCGCCTACTGAAGTCCAAATACTCTCTCAACTGTTGTTCATCAACAGTTCTTCCAGATCACAATATGCAAGATATTGATAAGAGAATTTTAAGATGTAAACTCTCGGAAATGTTAAGATTAGACTTAGATTAGATTTTTGTAAAAGATTTTCGTCTATTCTTAACTTTAACAAGACCTTTTTGGCAGTCGAGAAGAATGAAAGAAGTCGCCAACAGACTTCGTTAACCAGTTTTAATAAATAATAAATATATATAATTAATTAAATAATAATAATTAAATAATATATTTAATAATAGAATATAATACATTTGAAGACTGTACATATTCAGTTCCTGCAGAACTTTGTTTTGTAATTAAATATGTCAATTTTACATATAGTAAAATAAGTTATAAAAACTTCACAAAAATAATTATTAACCAACAAATTTGTTTTTGAAAATGATTAAAGGAAAAACTTAACAAACTTTTGGTTCATTTAAAAGAGTTAATAAAAAGCCGTACATTAAACAGTATCCGGCGTCTTCCAGATATGCATTTGAAGCTGGTTGGCAAGCAAGTTGTAAAAGCTGTTGTACCTTTTGGGTGAAGATGTTTAAAATGGCAAAACTCGTTAACTGCGATTCCAGTGCACCGGATTGGCAGCCAGGCAGCGGTGCGATGGCCGGCTCCTGGCCACGGCCTCGGCATGAGCACGCCGTCAACGTCATCGTCATCGTCACCATCGGATTTGCAACTGGTTGCATGTGTTGGTTGAGTGGTGCCCACCTCTCTGAATCCCTGACTCCGTTCCTGCTTGCTTGACGATGGGCGTTTTTTATTATTACTTTTGTTCTTGGTGGGTGGGTTATCCTGTTTGCCACGGCTGCGTGTCCGCCAGCATGTCCTCGTCGCCAGCCAACGTATAACGTATTTTGTCGTACCGGAACTAGTTCTAGACATGCATTTTATCTTGTTGTCATCATCCTTGTCGCTTGTTGCTGTTGCTGTTGCCTCTTGCCTCTTGCCTGCCCCTGCCCATGCCCATGCCCATGTACAGGATGTTGCTCGTTAAATTTTCTTTATGAAGTTAACTGTAAATGCTGCGACGTTGCCTACAATTTGAAAACACCTCCTCACCAGCAACGCCCCAACCAAGACCATTCCCCAACCCTGCGACTGTCACTTCAATTTCACTGCGAAAACGGAAAGAGCGCGAGAAAATAAAATGTAAGAAAAGAAAAGCAGAAGAAAAAAAAAAACATAAAATGATAGGGAAAAAGAATTACCATGTAATGCAATCTAGCAGCTGGAGCAATAGCAAATCTTAAGGCCTTAAGGCCGCAACCCAAAAGATCAGAAACGATGCAGCGAATAAGAACGCTGCAGTCTGTCCTAACCGACAGCGTAATACTCTAATATCCGCTGAGAGTAGATGGATTTCTTGTGGGAGTAGGGCATAGGGCGAGTCTCGATTCTGACAAAATGGCGTCAGTAATCTACCCTTCAAATTTGCTAACCCTAACTCTAAAATAATGGGAGATATATGTACATATATATATATAGACGCAAAATATGAAAGACATGGGCATTTCCGATTATTAGAATTGGAATGTCAATTATATATATGCATATATGTGGCTCACTTTATCGATTTACACTTATCGATTTTATCGATTTCACAGCTTGGCAGTAAACGAATATACTGCACTAGCCTTGCTTTCAGTGTATAACAAGAAGAACAACAACAGCTACAACGCATTACACGTGCCGTGAATTTCCATTTCCAAAACAAATGCAAATATTTAAATTGCATTCGCGACAGTCACCGCCATTCGCCCAAAATCTCAGTTTGCCCCTGGCACGACCCCGACCCGCCCGCCTTTCCCTCGCACGAAGCAGCAAGAACATGCACCTAAAATCATTCGTTCTACAAACAGA